>VFFE01007237.1:3013091-3079942 GCA_008921705.1 Burhinus oedicnemus | reverse complement strand
CCCCCCTTCAGTTATGCAACTGAAGGGAGTCTAGTTCAAAATAACCAGGCGTATAGGTGACATGATCTACATGGGGAAGCTAAGGGAACCATCTTGTGTAATCTTGTGAACAGAAAGCCAGTGAGTGCTGAAATAACAACATGCGATTACTTGGAGTGTTACAAAGATGATGCAGATTAATTATATTTGAGTAATGACAGAAAATACAAGAAGGGCCAAAAGTCACAGATTGTGAGTAAGAAGGTTCAAACTGGACATTTGGAAAAAAAAAATTACAGATACTGTAGAGTTCCCTTCTTTGGAGGCTTTCAAGATTTGGGTAGACAAAGCCATGACCTGATCCAGCATTAACAACCGTCCTACTTTAAGCCAAAGGCAGATGACCTGCAGAAGCACCTTCAAGCCAAAATTTCTGCAAGTCTATGATTATTTCCCCTCCCTGTTTCACAAGACTGTGTGGACCCTTTATTACCAATCTAACGAAGCTTTTGGAGAGAAGCTGGACTGCAGAGGAAAAGACTCAGATTCTGTAAGTTTTACTTAACCCATTAAATGCTGTTTTCTGAGATTGACCAGTGGATGGTAGATGTGCTTTAGTCTAGTTGGATGCTAAGTACGATGGTACCAACCCAATGTCCGTAGCTACACTGTCAAGCTGTTTTCGGGCAATTTTTTTTCTGCTGGAAGGAAGGAGACATACTGGGGCCAGTCATGCTTGTTCCTGCTGGAATGAGTTCTCCCATTTCAGTAAAACTGGAATTTGTGAACTCTGTAGCTGCAGTGAATGTTCTGTGTTGTCAAAGGGGTAGAGGTAGCACTGTTGCCTGCAGCAGGTGTACTGTCCGGTAGCAAATGCATCTGTCTGTTAATTTTTTGAGATTCTAATTCATATCCTTATCAGTTGTACCCACATAAGCTTAATCATTACCACCACATCTTCCACCACATCTCATTCAAATATAAACACTTCTATGCCAACATTTTAATCCATGTGCATTTTCTCCTCCAATCTTTTTCTTTTCCCCTGTGGTCTTCCTCTCTAGTCACTCTCTTTAATAGTAGTATTCATGGCAGGAGGAAAGAAAAAGCTTTCATCCATAATTTAACTAGTCCATAATCATCTGAAATTTTCTAGTTTTAAACTCATGCTTATTTACAGGTCTTTACTAGGACCCCAGAATAAATTCCTCTGCACTTGTAGCCAAAGTCAGTCTTCATTTGCTACTGCTTACTGATTGCTGTATACAACCACACAAAACTCAAGTGTTTCAAACATAAAAACTAATCAGTTCAGCCTATAAGGAGACCTATGCTTGGACTTCTCATGTGTTCTTGACTTGATGAGCATACTCTGGCAGAATCCAGATTTGAATGTGTGTATAACTGATATGTGCATACATACCAGTTATTTCTTGGTAGGATGCAGTCTAAACTATCTTGTTATTATGCTACTAGATATCATCAGATTTTACTTGTATTCATTGACCCTCATATCTAAAGTCATCTCCTAAAAGAAACAAAGCGAAAACCTAACTAAAACCAAACCTGAATTTTGGTATCTATCTTAGAAGTAAAATCACAGAGATAAAGTCACTCGTATTAACTTCCCATATGTGAGAGCTCCTACATTTAAAATAGATATCCTGAAAGCAAAATGCAGTTCAAAAGAATGTATATTCTAATGGTTAAATTAATTTGTTTAAATGAAACAGCTTGCTCTAGAAGGAATTTTTCCACAGGCTTTTCCAGATTTTTTTTTCCTAATAAATCAGAAGATACAATAGTTTATAAGAACGTAATTTGATTTTATTTATTTTAAAATTACCACATTAAAAAATCAGGATATTAAATTCTAGTTCAGAAACAGAGGCGAAGTCAGACAAAATACAATTTTATCATCATATAAAATGACTAGCTGATATTTATTGTAATTCAGTGAGTTATAGGCCACTGGTAGATACTAAAGCTAAAAGAGCATTGTTGTTCTCAGATTATATGCCGTGTCTTAAAGAAATATTACCTCAAATGGACATTGAGTTATATGTTACGTATTATGTATGTATGTATACTTACTGCTATAACAAACTTACTGATACAGTGAGTCAGTAAACAAAAGAAATCATTACTTATTAGTGGCTAACACACATTTCCCTTTGAAACTGGGAAAAAACAATAATTCAGATGCCATTTTTGACAAATACTATCAAGTGACAACTTTTTAACAGTCTATCCTTTTTATTAAGATTATGAATAAAAATTAAGTTTGCCCTTCTTCAAAACAAGTGAAAATAGAAATAGTTGCTAACTCTATTGCCCTTCATAGAAAACTGAATTTCTACCACTGTCTAATTTTCCATACTATCTAACTTTTATTTCATCTTTCAACCAGCTTGTACCAGAAAAATCCTAAACAGTGCCTACCATGTCTGGAAGACTTCACATTGGAGAGAGTTTCAGGAAACAAGCCTGTAGATTGCTGGGATTGCACATCAATAACCTATAGATTTAATTTTTCAGTTAAAACTGATTTGTTTTTCCAAACCTGGCAAGCCCTGGAGTGAAAAACAGATGCTTTTCATGTTTTTCCCAGTGCATGCCACCTCTCTAGAGAAGGTACTTCAAATGATACAATTAAGGCATTGCACAACCATCCATATCATCCATGGTTTTTTATAAGTTTACCATACTAAGATCACTTCAGTGCTTACATTGCCAATGTAGTACCTAGAGTCCCATCTTAATTTCTGAATCTAGCCAGCTGCAGATATTGAAAACCACTGAGAGATTTACAAAACATAACACAAAAGAAATTAAAGTTGTTACCAGTATAAAAGTGGGATAGAAAACTGGCTTAAACTTTACAATGTTGTGCCATAAAAAATGTCTTTAACCTTTTCTAAGCCTTGCATCAAGCATCACTAAATAGACAGAAAGAACAAAAATAGGAGACAACTGCTGATAAAAAAAATCAAACATTGTCAAAGAATAGATTTTACTCTTCTAGTAAGTATCAGAGAGTATTTACCAAACAGGAAGAGGAAATTATCAGAAGTGGAATGGGCTGTAAACAGTCAAACTACACAGTCTTAGAGACTCTTCCTGATGACTGCAGTCTCTTTCATCTCTTTGGGTGCTTGCATGTGTTTTTTAGTTTTTATCACCCTTTTCAAATCAGTTGAATATTTAGCCTGTAAATGAAAAACATTCATTCCAATAAAGCACTGGCAGTGACAAATTATGTCTTCTGTTCTCTACTTCCATCAGTCTTGCAATCAACTAACTTCTGCCAGTCATCTACATTGACTTGGAAAACAAAGGTGGGCAAGTCACTTTTTAGAAGTGTCTCTGTTTGTCTCTATTATTTGAGAGCAAACAGCAGTTATATTTCTTACTATAAGACCATCACAAGAAGACTGTTGATGAGAAATGAGAAAAATCATAGAAATACTTAATAGGAATGAAAGTATCTAGTGTCTGAAGTACATATTCCCTAGTGCTCACTAAGAACAAGCCAGAGCCTACAGTCTTGCAGGAAACAGCATCTCAGGGTACACCTATCCAGAATGACAAATACTTGTTTTGGGAAAACTGAGTTCTGGAAGAAATCAAAAAAGGAAGAAATATACAGCAATACGCATGACTTACACAACATTATTACAGATCACATTTATGACAAAGGAGCATTTTTTAACAGTAAACCTGCAAGGGAAAGCTTGGAAGGGCTTGGAAATTTTATGGGATACAGAAAGATCCATATTTAATGTAAAAATGTTTAAAAATAACCTTTGGGAAGGATCTTAATATTATGCTTCAGGGCAATCACTGCCTCTGACCAATTAAACTGAAACCTATATGTGGTGGTAGATGAGGAGGTGGGGAAAAAGACAATGTTTTTCTAGTGAGTTCTTCAGGAATTCTTCTGAAGTCTGGTTACAGTACAAGATCAGACAGAGAACATGATGAAGCTGAGATCTGACATTAAATGGCTGTCCCTATGTTCCTTTTTCTCTCCTCCAACTCTCTACATAATAATGAGTAGGAAGACCTATGCATCAACATTAGACAGAAAGTTACTGAAAATTATATCAACAGTGCAAACAAATGCAAAGTTTTACAGCAATGCTCAAAAGCTGAGGAAGATTATTTTACAATAGTTGTTTGACTTGTTTCTAGTATTAGTGCTTCCTAAGATAAGGTCACTTCTACATGAAGTAATTCAAGTGTACATAGTTGGCAAAAAAAATAATCTGTTTACGGGACCATGGCAGCTATTACCTGGTACTATAGTATAGCAGTTTCTGAAGGGAAAAAGTTATCCCACTGTAATTAGTTCCTAGGGAAAAGAATTAATTCTCCAGTGAAGATGAATGGAAACTTGGTGAACACTGATCTTTAGCTGTGTCCTACACAACTGAAATTGAGAGTTTCAGCATGAAACCTACAAGAAATAATGAAGCATCTCAGCTAAAACCATGTAAAGAAAGCATATTTCATTCCAGTTGCATTAATATATACAATTCATGACACTTTAGAAAAATTCTAATAGAATTACATTGTACATCACATTTGGGCATAGAACACAGTATGTTATATATATTTTTAAATATGAGTAAATATAAATAGTAGTTGAAACTACAGAAAGTTTTTATGGCAAAAAGTATCTTCCTGGTACCATTACTCTGTCAGATGGGCACATTTATGCTTATTTATAAATATAGAGTCAAATTCTAAAGCGGTAACTAACCACATTCATGGATACTGGCACACACATACACTTATCAAAAATTGTATGGCTCCCCTGGAGACTAATTCTGAAATCTCCATTTTCAATGCTGAACAATGGAAAAACAATCTTTATTATTATTATGGGCTTCAAAAAAGGACCAATTTAACTGAATAATGCCATCCTTTCCCTTTCCCTTTCCCTTGCCCTTTCCCTTTCCCTTGCCCTTGCCCTTGCCCTTGCCCTTGCCCTTGCCTTTCTCTGAAAAGTAACAATCTGTATGTCTGAATGACAATGTGAAACACTTTGTCCTAAAAAAAAAAAATTTAGCATGAAGGTGAAACACTTTGTCCTAAAAAAAAAAAATTTAGAATGAAGTCTCTTATTTTTTTCAGATCTATTTTTTTTTCTCACTTTTTACATGCAGGGTATAACAAAGCCAAATAGCCATAAGCTACACCGTAACTTTTTCAATAAATGGCTTTTACAAAACAAACAATCAATCAATCAAACCAACCTGTGGAAATTTTGTTGTTTCATACAATGACTTGAAAGATACTGTCCTTCAAATCCCTTATGTGACCAAAGTTTATGGACAAGTGAATGCAGTTTAGAAAAAGCCTTTCTTATATAGACAAGGTGAAACACTAATAGTTCTATATTGGTTTTAAAATAAGAAATAACATTTTCTTTTGCTTTTTTATACTTCTTGTGACTATTTTGTATTGTAAAAATTGAGCACATTCATTTAATTATTCAAAAATACCCTCAAGGATTCTAGTAAACTGTGTCTTCCTGTCTGAGCTAGCAGTTTTCATATGAAGCATAGCCCTTTTTTTAACTTGTGGACTGTCACTCAAGATACAAGGTAGTAACATTTGTTATGTTTGCAAAATGCCAGTAGGTTGTAACTCCGCAAAACAGTAAATAAAGGATTTTAAACAATAATATATCAAACATTTTCAACTATTACATTATATGAATTGTTAATTTAATACAACCAAATAGAGAAGCCTTCTTTTCAAAATACTGTAAATTTTTTGGTAGATTTATTGCTGTTTTTGTCAACAACCACTACAAAAAGGCAAAGCCACTGTTAGCATTATGTGTGCCATTTGTGTACATACCCTCAGAATAGGTGTTTTAGAAAGAAAAAGAAAAAAGAATGCCACAAATATCGCAAAGTTTTCAAGACAGTAACAGCAAAGATATCAAAGGTGATGTGTGTTTGAATCACTTGTGTAGTATGCTTTAGTATTCCATATGGAATTCTGTATAAATAAGCAGCACATTACATCTTAAAGCACTGTGGAATTTTAAATCTTGTTCCAGGTGTTGGATTTTATTTGTGCATGCATGTTTTGGGTAATGTTGAATTAAATATTCTCTGTGTGTGGCTAGAAAAACCTGAAATGTTCTACTACAGGCACATTCCCAACTGTTCAGTCACTGCATCTTGTATAATGGGGACATGAACGTGATTCCCAGTAGCTATTCTTATTTGGCTTCTGTTTCATGAAGTCAGAAAACAACTTAGGTAGAAAAGTAAAAACCAATATATACATAGGCTAGAGGCATCCTGTGTCTTTTCAGGCAATGAATTTTTAAAAGGTTTGCTTAAAAAACCCGAATAGAACAATTGGCAATAGCTATTCAGATTTAAGCTTTAAAATGGGTTTATTCTGAGGCTGGGCAGCTGGGTGATTTGTACTAGATTTGTGTTTTGCTTTTGGGTGTGTTTTTTTCCTACTAGTTTTTAGTGCCTCATTTCCAGACACTGTTCTCTGCATTTTTGTAGACAACGCTAATTCTCTAGCAGATTGCACTTTACTGTGAATTTTAGAACTTTAAAATGGTAAGGAGAGCATGCAATTTTAACTACATGCAGTACTATCATTGTAGATATCACTAGTAAAATGCAACAAGACAGAACACACATCTATTTAAAAAAATTATAACCATGGTTGGGATATGTTTCTTAATGCCTTGCCTTTCTTCATGCTCCACTTTTACAGCCTCTTACCATTTTCAGTTTTTCCTATTTCTGTTTTGCTATTTAATTGGCAAAATGCCTCTGTAGATATTTTAAATGGTGTTATATAATGTCTGAATATCAATATAAATATCCACTTGAGTGACAGAATGATAATTTTTCTCTACTTCTGCCCAGAAGCACTAGGAGACACAGCTATAGCAGCTATTCCATCAGGCATATTACACACATCAAACATCTTTAGACACATTATTTGTTTGTTATAAATACTCATTCCAAATCCTGTGATCTTGACCTTCTGGTAAATTTGCTAGTATAGCAGAAACCTTTCTAAAATGGATGCGTTGCCTCTTTACTGCTATGATATATTCCTTTACCTTTTATGCAATATCATTCAAAAAGAGCAACGTATCAAGTTGATCCAATCTGAATAAGCAAGGGAGCAATAAGGCATATATTAATCAAAAACTTATTAGAAAGTATGCAAGCTATGAGCACCAAAGCTGCTTCTCAACAAGATTTCTAAAAAATATTTCTAAAATAATTCAGAACTATAATTCACTTGGAGAACTACTTTTATTTAAATCACATATTAACATTTTTATGATTACAGTTCTGTTTTTAGTTGAAATTGTAGAGTACATTGAGTACCAGTTAGTGCATACAGTTTATTAAATTCATCATTTACTTTATATTAGCGTGTAGCAAATAAAGACGTACTTGTTCCTTTTTCCCTTATAAGCTTGTCACATGTATAAGTAAGGAATTTTACTATATATCTATATATACTAAGGAATTTTACTATATATACTGAAGAATACAGGACACGATACTCATTTTTATTTTACTACTTCTTTTGATAGTATTTTTCACATGGAGACACAAGCATTTGTCATTCTAAAATGGAATAAATGGTTAGAAATTGTCATTATCATAATTACCTATTCTTCTTGCTCTGACAATAAGAATGGGATTTTGATTAAATAAAGAAGTCCAATGCAATGAAAAATCTTGCATAAATATATATTTATATGTATATTTATAGGTAAAATAATTATACATGGAGTGGTATAGGAACAAGTTAGTATGTCAACTTTATCTAATGATTCTCCACTGAAACTACAGTTCAATAATCAGCCAAATTAAGAATAAAACTGGAACACCTGCATTCCCTCTCCTCCCAACATCAATGAAATGCTAGTTATTATTATGAGAGGAATAGAGAAGGACAAAGAAAACATTTTGCTGTTGTATAAATCACAGATTGGCCCATAGCTTGGATACTGTCTATACTTCTTGTCCCCTTGGGTCAGTAAAGACAAAATAGAAATTAAAAAGCCTTGAAAAAGGGCAACAAGGATGACCAGCAGTTTGGGATGGCTTCTGAAGGATGAGGGTCTGTGAAAGCCAGAAATCTTTAGCCTGAAAAGGAAGGAGCATGGGGCAATACGGCAGTGGCACACAAAAGCAAGGACAGGATGGCTTGGAATCAGCTTTTCATTCTCCTTTTCCACACTAGAATTAGGGGACATGAAATAAAGCTAGCAGAACCAGTACTTAAAATTAAAAAAGGGAAGCATTTTTTCATGCAACAGGCTAGACCTGTGGGTCTGCTTGCTGAATGGTATTGTCACAGAACAACTGATGTCTGCAGGGACATCTGAAGATTGCGTAGTCAAAGCCCCATCCTCAGAGGACAGGCTTATGTAGGTTCAGGGGAAGATTGTTTAAGTACTTAGAGACTCACTAACTTATGTTGAACAAACCACAGCACAGTCAGGAAAACCCCTGTTTGAGGGAGCATGGGAGTATATTGGAGGACAAGTTATTATGCATGCACTCTTCATATTCTTTTCTGGCAATCCGCTTAAGTCCGCATTTCCACATGGAAATGGCATACAGGGTTAGATGGTTCTTGGCTTAAACCAGTACATCTATTCTTGTATTTTCATGTAACCTAATACATACACACAATGCAAACCCTAAAACATTCATGCATCACTAAATGTAAAGAACTAAGCAGTTGACGATGAAATCAGCAGGTCATGCAGAACCTTTTTATCTACATATAAATGAAGGGGCATCTGTTTTCAGACAGAGGAGACCGAGAAAGAGAGAGTGTACTGTGTACATATTCACAGCACATACAAAAGTGAGAACCTATTGTTTTACAACTTGCCTGTTTTAAGAGATTCTGGTGTTCCAGTGAATTGGAGTCACTCTTTCCATATCATAAAATGACTTTCTTCCTACACTTAGTGCTCTGAGAAACTTAGATACATAGCTCTGTGTAATGTGTACTCTGCAACTTTGGTCAGACCTTGCAAGCTGTCTGTCAACCACTAAATGAAATGAAGCTTGTCAGTTAACAATCTTCCAACAGAAGCATGCCTTTTCTGTTACATGGCACATAAGACTCGAGTTAGTCTCAAAACAAATACTGTACCATTAAGTGACTCTTTGGGTTGATGGGGGCACACAGCTGTGCAAATGCTTCACATGTTAAGCCTTTTGAAGTACAGGAGAACCTTTTGATTATTGCCTGGAGATACAGTTGACTTGAATAGCTTCAAAGAATAGTTCTATTTCCTTTGGGATGAAGGACTGAATGTACAGTACTGATAAATGACATTTCTGTTTAAAAGACAGTTTCTTGTATAAATCATGTTTTGTTTTGTAATCTAGTTGACTAGGAAGTCATAGGGAAAATGATTGTGCAATATACATTCTTGTCAGCAACAGCTGGAAGGATTCACAGTGTCTTGTATCATTGATGCTCACCAAATTTCCACCTTGCTTTTTCACGGTGGACTCCATCATCACAGCAATCAATATATTTGTCAACTTCAGATTGGATTATTACAATTTACTAAGGACAATTTCTTAGACACATGCAATGCTCAATTAATTCAAAATGTGACTGCACCCATCTTAAGAAGTGTTTCTTCAAGAGCTAACTATATTTTGTTTGATTTGCAATCTGCAACAGCTTTCAATTTAAATACAAGACTGTCACTTATCAAACCCTAAACAAAAAAACTTTGATTCTTCAAAATCATACAGATTAACTCCTTTTGCATACCATGACAGAATTAAATAGCAGCTTTTTTGGATACAGTTGCCTAGGCTGCCCTACAAGACTCTGCACCCCTAGGCTCCCACCACAACTATCTGCTTCCTACTAACAATATATTGTTTACTTTATACATGCTCTAAGACAAAACATTCTGCTTTATTGTTTCTTATGTGCAGTCTGCATGCCAGAATCACAGAGTAATATGTTTTTCAGACTCTAGTTTTCTGCTCATACAGCATCTCCACTCTTGAATTGTTTTAATTCTTTCCTGGATCCCTGCAGAGGCCCTAACTAGTTAGGAGGCCTAGTGGTCCAATGGGACACCTTGCTCACACAGATAAAGCAAATTAAAAAAGAAGGGAACTGGAAACAAGACATTTTAAAATCTAAACTTTGCTTCCTTATCAGTAGAATACAAGAATATGAATGTACTACTCTTAGTTTGTTTTTACCAGTTTTTCCTAGGCAGCACAAGAATAAGATTGTAGGACAGCTTTGGTTTTTAACCATATGTTATACACGTGCTCCAACTGTGGCAAGAAAAGCATTAAATAAAGAAAATATATAAAATAATGTAATGCTAATGTTTTCATGAGCAAATTCAGAGCCATCATAGAAGGCTATCAGATTAGTCAGACATGACTTCCCCTTGGTGAATCCAAGTTGGCTACTTCTGATAACCTTCTTCTCCTCCAGATGCTTTGAGTTGACACCCAGAACGAGCTGTTCCATCATCTTTCCAGGGATGGAGGTGAGGCTGACTGGCCTGTAGTTTCCCGGGTCTTCCTTCTTGCCCTTTTTGAAGACTGGAGTGACATTGGCTTTCCTCCAGTCCTCAGGCACCTCGTCTGTTCTCCAGGACCTTTCAAAGATGATGGACAGTGGCCCAGCAATGACTTCTGCCAGCTCCCTCAGCACTTGCAGGTGCATCCCATCAGGACCCATGGACTGGTGGATGTCCAGTTTACTTAACTGGTCTCTAACTTGATCCTCCTCAACCAAGGGAAAGTCCTCCTTCCTCCAGACGTTCTCTGTTACCTGTAAAGTCTGGGACTCCTGAGGGCTGGCCTGAGCAGTAAAGACTGAACCAAAGAAGGCATTCAGTAATTCTGCCTTCTCTGCATCATCTGTCACCATGGCCCCTGTCTCATTCAACAGTGGGCCTACATTTTCTCTAGTTTTCCTTTTGCCTCCGATGTACTTGAAGAAACCCTTCCTGTTGACCTTGACATCCCTTGCCAGATTTCATTCCAAGGCCTTGGACTTCCTCGTTTCATCCCTGCATACTTTGGTGGCATTCTTATAATCTTCCCAAGTGGTCAGTCCTTTCTTCCACTTACTGTAAACTTCCTTCTTCCACTTGAGCTTTTTCAGAAGCTCCCTACTCAACCATGCAGGCCTCCTGCTTCTCTTGCCTGATTTCTTGCTCTTAGGGATGCACTGATTCTGAGCTTGGAGGAAGTGATCCTTGAATATCAACCAGCTCTCTTGAGCCCCCAACCCTCTAGAGCCTTAACCCATGGGATTTCTCCAAGCAGTTTCTTGAAGAGATCAAAGCTAGCCCTCCTGAAGTGCAAGGTTGCAACCCTACTTGTCGTTTTACGCCTACTGCACATAATCCTGAACTCGATCTTCTCATGATCACTACAGCTGAGGCTGGCCACAACCTTAATGTCCTCCACCAGTCCCTCTTTGTTGGTCAGTACTAGGTCCAGTAGTACACCTCTCCTTGTCAGTTCCTCCACCACCTGAGTCAAAAAGTTATCATCAAGACACTGGAGGAACCTCCTGGACTGTACATGCCTTCTCAGCAGATATCAGGGTGATTGAAGTCCCCCATGAGAACCAAGCCCTGTGATTGAGGCGGCTCTCAGCTGCCTGTAGAAGGCCTCATCAACTTCTGCATCCTGATCAAGTGGCCTGTAATAAACCCCCACAACAGTGTCCCTCATGTTAGCCTGCCCCTTAATCCTTGCCCACAAGCTCTCAACTCTCTCTTCATCTGCCCCCAGGGACAGCTCGATACATTCCAGTTTCTCTCTCACATAAAGAGCAACTCCACCACCTCGCCTTGCTGGCCTGTCCTTCCTAAAGAGGACGTAGCCATCCACAACAGCGTTCTAGTCATGTGGGCTATCCCACCACGTCTCAGTAATTGCGATGAGATCATGGCCCTGCGACCACACACAGATCTCTAGTTCTTCCTGTTTCTTCCCCATGCTGCCTTCATACTTCGGAATTCTTTCTTACTGAAATCTCATGAGCTGGAAGAAAAACCTTGACATTCTGTTGATCAGGTATCCTGTTGATCAGATATTCACTCTTCCCTGCCCTTGGAATACAAAAATCAAGCCCATAGAATTGTCTTCTGGGTATAAACTAATCTCTGAGAGGTGCTGCCAAAAAAGCTTCCATTCTGAACTTAATAATGTAGTCAAATATAATCCAAAAAAATAGATTTAAAAAGCACCAGTTTCCCTTTATGAACCAAAGGATGGGATCAAACTTACTTGTAACCCTACACATTTTTAAGACCAACAAATTTATCTTATACCACTAAATACATTTAAATTCTGAAAAAAAATTACTGAGTGGATGACAAAAGACAGAATGACATCAAAAATTATCTCTGTTTTCCCTAACAAAAATATTACAAAAACAAATGTGCTATAATGTGCTGAAAAAGTACAATGAAGCTATAATATTCAACAACTTAATCTAAGGCAAGACCTGTCATAAGATTGTTGACATTATTTTCACCTGATCAGACTGAAAGCATTGCACAGATAATCCCTCTCAAGATAGTACGACTTCTGAACCTTGTCAGCAGGAAGCATCTGAAACGCACATTTCAAATAGGCTCAATGCAAGCATGAGTGGGGAAGAATTTTTTTAATTATTATTATTTCTACTTTTTTAAATTCCAAGCCAAACATACTGAATGGTCTGGGACCAAAAGATGCAAAAGTGAGGAAGAAACCACCGTGGACTATATATAATGAAAAAAGAAATCTGAGTATTTTATGTGGAACAGTTTCTCTTCCTTAAAATACTTGGAAAATACTATGAAAAGGCTTCAGAATTCCTATTACATACTCATTATATCAACCATATGTAGGTTGGATTGAACTGTCTTCTGAAAGCCCCCCTGAGCCCAATGATAGCTTTATTATTAATTTGCTAATTTATATAGTGTTTGTTGTTGTGGCAGCCAGTTCCTTTAATTAAGAAGACTGAAATACAAAGCAAGGTAGGTGGGCATCCTTTCAGATGGTAATCTGTTTCCTGAAGCCTTGATTCAGTGGCAATCTGCCCAGGATAGAGCTGAATTACAACTCCCAGCACCCCTCTCATTTACAGTGAGTTGTTTTAATTTTAAACCAAGGGTTTGAAGAAAGAAAGATATTTCAGATAACACACAATTCAAAGGCTATCCCAAAGGGTATTTTTCATATTCATTTCAGGAAGAAGCCTGTAGGGTTGTTCATGTAATTGATTCCCACATAATTCAAGAAAAGTTGAACCATTCACTATACTACTGGGTAAAATATCACATACATCATAGCTGAATCTGGCAGTGCTGCCCACAGTTAAGGCAGTCTGACATTTACCCATTACTGGACACTTTTCATTACTTGCTATTTCCAGTTTTACCAGCCACAATAATACAACCATCCCAAGCCAGATCCCCAAAACAATGAGACTCTAAACCATACTGGATTTTGTCTTTCCTCCTGCCCATTCCACCATGAGCGTGTAACAGGCATTAAGACTCCTTATTAATTTGGATGTTTGTGGTGTTTTGCTAGAGTAGGAGCTATTTCTCCCTTCCTTATTTTTCAATTATTCTGCTTTTCCACGTTCCATATCAGTCCTATTCTCCAGTCTCTACATGAGTTTTGTTCAGACTGCTTAAAGCAAGTGGAAGGCATGGTAGAAAAGGAGTGTTCACATCATAATGTTCACAGTACAGGAGCAAACCCAACTTAATGATCTTTTTATGTTTCTTATTTCCACCTTGTACACACTACTTGAAATGGTAGCAGCTACTGAAGGATAAGAAAGTTATGTCTGTCTTCTGAAGTATATCAACATAGAAGAGGCAATCAGCTGAAAAAAGTCCTTTCTCTGAACTCCCTCAGAAGAAGAAATTTACATCAAGTATGGCACTTCTTCTTGCTGCATCACAACTATATCTCACATAAACTTACCTTACTTTAGTCTTATATCACTCATGAAAACCTTTGTGATCTTGGCAACAGTAAAAATCCTGATTTTAATTGCAATTTTCCTGACTCTGATTCCATGAAGAACTCCTCCTGATGGCAAATGTTGCGCTCAGGAGCAAGTGCAAGGTAGTTACCCTCACAATGTTTGGAATAAGTTCTCAAGCAGAAGACAGGAGAATTGTAAGTAATTTAATTTAATTCAGAAGATTCACTTCTAAAAGAAGAAAGGACGCTGCAGCACCCAAAGCTTGAAAAAAGGACGCTACAGTGAACATGAGCCAGGAAAGAAGAAATAGGAGAATGCACAGCATAGAATGTACAGATTGGTGATCAAACAATAGGGGCTAAACAAATTACCAGACATCTGAGCCACAGAAACAGCCTTTGTGCAGGTAGCAGCCCACTGCAGAAGTACACTAATGTGAATTATTTTAGCATGTATTGAGAGGTTTAAGCTAAACCATATATATGGTCTTGCCCTTGTGGCCAAGAAGGTCAATGGCATCCCGGGGTAGATCAAGAAGAGTGTGGCAAGCAGGTCGTGGGAGGTTATCCTCCCCCTCTACTCTGCCCTGGGGAGGCCGCACCTGGAGTCCTGTGTCCAGTTCTGGGTTCCCCAGTTCAAGAAGGACAGGGAACTGCTGGAGAGGGTACAGCAGAGGGCTACAAAGATGATTAGGCGACTGGAACATCTTTCTTATGAGGAAAGGCTGAGGGACTTGGGTCTTTTTAGTCTGGAGAAGAGAAAACTGAGGGGGGATCTCACCGATGCTTACAAATACTTATAGGGAGAGTGCCAGGAGGATGGGACCAGTCTTTTTTCAGTGTTGCTCAGTGATAGGACAAGAGGTAATGGGCACAAACTTGAATGTAGGAAGTTCCACCTGAACATGAGGAGGAACTTCCTTCCTTTGAGGGTGGCAGAGCACTGGAAGAGGCTGCCCAGAGAGGTGGTGAAGTCTCCGACTCTGGAGACATTCAAAACCCGCCTGGACGCCATCCTGTGCAACCTGCTCTAGGTGACACTGCTCTGGCAGTGGGGTTGGACTGGATGATCTCCAGAGGTCCCTTCCAACCCCTATGATTCTGTGATTCTGTAATATTTGAATTATTGCGGGACTAATACTATTCAAAATCTTCATCAATGACATAGTGGGATTAAGCGCATCCTCAACAAGTCTGTGGATGACACCAAGCTGAGTGGTGTAGTTGATTATCTTGAGGGAAGGAATGCCACCCAGAGGCACCCTGACAGGCTTGAGGAGTGGGACTATGTAAATCTCATTAAGTTCAACAAGACCAAGTGCAGGGTCCTGCACCTGGGTCGAGGCAACACCCGGTATCAGCATAGGCTAGGGGGTGGATGGATTGAGAGTAGCTCTGCTGAAAAGGACTTGGGGGTACTGGTGGATGAAAAGCTGCATGTGAGCTGGCAGTATGCGCTCACACCCCAGAAAGCCAACCGTATCCTGGGCTGCATCAAAAGAAGTGTGGCCAGCATGTCAACAGAGGTGATTCTGCCTCTCTACTCTGCTCTGGTGAGAGCCCACTGGGACTACTGCATCCAACTCTGGAGCTCTCAGAACAGGAAAGACATGGACCTGTTGGAGCGGGTCCAGAGGATGGTCACAAAAATGGCCGGAACACCTCTCCTATAAGGCCACGCTGACAGAGTTGGGGTTGTTCAGCCTGCAGAAGAGAAGACTCCGGGGAGACCTTATTGTGGCCTTTCAGTACTTACAGGGCACTTATAAGAAATACGGAGAAAGACTTTTTGCGAGGCCCTGTAGTGACAGGACAAGGGGCAATGTTTTTAAACTGAAAGAGGGTAGACTTAAATTGGATATAAGGATGACTTTTTTTATGATGAGGGTGGTGAAACCCTGGAACAGGTTGCCAAGAGAAGTTGTGGATGCTCTGTCCCTGGAAACATTCAAGGTCAGGTTAGACTGGGCTTTCAGCAACCTGATCCAGTGAAAGATGTTCCTGCCCCATGGCATGGGGTTGGACTAGATGATCTTTAAAGGTCCCTTCCAAACTCAAAATGTTCTGTGATTCTACTATCATGAATATAATTATTGTATCTCATTTGACATGCGGACATTTTATCTGTTAATTTGTTTGTGTGCCTCAAGAGTAATTGTAACTACGCCATTTATTTGTAGGATAGGAACTAATCACAGATTATGATCCTCTCAGATTCTGGAAAACAATACCAGCAATCAGTGTAAATATTTGCTTAAATTACAATAACAGTAATTCCTGGCTGTCCATGGGCCATTTGCCTTGTTAATTCTGTTTAATACTAGTGAATTCCATAACTACTAACAGAAAGACAGAAACGATCAACAGGTGGAAACTGAGCCACAGACTGGAAGTAATACATTTTCTTCTTAATCTTCTTCATTTCATAAGAAATTAAATTAGTTTCATTTTTTATAGTACCTTATAAAGCTACCAAATTGTTACACACATCTAAGAATGATCATTCTTGCCTTAACCTTAGCAGGTGTTTGTTTTTTTTAAATAAAACTATTATCCTTAAGCTTCAATTTTGGCTGTGAATCAAAATCCAGTTATTGAACACATGATTGTATAGGGGAAGATATTTATGCTTCATTATGAAGTATGTTTATATAATATTTTCTTAGTATTTAGTATTTCTATAAAGCCAGCAACTGAATAGGGACTTAGATAATAGTTGTGAGTTAACATATTTATTAGATGCAGTAGAGAATAATGTATACAATCTACAGAGTAGCTTAATTTTAAAGGAGTTTCACTATATTACAAGTATATAAGCTATAAAATTACATGTATTTAGTCAGAAGCCTTAGAAAGCCAGAGAATGATGATGATGGATCACAGGAAATTTCTTTGGACATACACATACTATACAACACATACTATACAAACCAGCTGTCCTCTAAATTTCATTGCAAACTAACTTTCTCTTTGACTACAAAACATTGGAGTACATACATATCCGTCAACATAATGATTTTAAATTTTTTAGGGTCGGTTTATATTAGAAGTTTCCACATGTAATTCTGAAAAGCACTACAAGTTTCCAGAAAAGGAGTCTGATATTAAATAGTGAATGGTTTAAGACAATGATGGTTTTGAGCACTAGATTGAGCATCAAATACAACTGAGTTCACATACTGCACATAGTAACAACACCACCCTGAAATCTTAGAAAATCAATGTGTATTAACTAAAGCAGTATTCATACTAACCTGCAATGAAATGCTCTTCCAGGTCCATCAACACATACGCCTCCCTTGGAACAGAGAACTGAGTCCAGTGTGGGCTCACTGCAGACATCAACATCAACTTCACAAAACCTGCCAGTGTACCCACTTGGGCAAGTACAAACAAACGCATTGACTGAATCTTGACAAGAACCTCCATTAATGCAGGGAGCAGATTCACATTCCTGAGGAGAGAAATAATAATACATTGACCACACAGCTTTAAAACACATTACTTATTTATTCCTATCAACAGCAAGTGCAAGAGACTGAATCTGGAGATTAGAAAAAGTGTTGGACTTTTTTTATTGTATGACAAACAAAAGTCTCTAATTTGGGGCAATTTTTGTTTATACAGAGATCCTTTGATTACAACTCATACTCTTGAAACTATGTTTGTTCCTACTAATTAATCTTGGAGAAATGCAAATATATTTTTATGTAAGCAGTCTTACAGCCGTAAGTATGTGCTTCCCACTGATTCCTTTACTAAAATTTTAAAGCATGTTTTCGAGCCATAGTTTAGACAATTACTCCTTCTAAGTTTTTATAGTAGGGCCTACTGCAGTGAAAAAAGCCACATTAGTAAGACAATTCTGGACAGAATAAAAAATTACTTATATTAACCAAAGCATACAAGCCTTTTATCAAATATTGGCTGATAAATGCTTTCTTATTATCAGTTAATGCATAATATTGCAAATAGAAACACGTAGAAATGTTTGTGTTCACACAATAACAATTGACTCTGATAAAGCTAAAGTGAAAGTCATCAAATTCAAACCATGCAAAGTAGCAGAAAATTAATGTTTCTCCAGAATTACAGGAGAATTTAGTTACTGCAATTGTCAGTGCAAAAATGTGGTTTTGCCCTTGAGCACAGAAACCTAGTTTTTCCCTGTATCCCAAAGGAGTTTTATTTTGCTGCTGCCACCAAAATAGTCTAGCTAAATCTAGTATTTTAAATTTATTCTCACACTGCTATAACTTTAGAAGGTTTAATTCTTTAAGGATGTCCAAGGGCACTCAGATTTCCTGCAGGTACTACAGTTGCTTTGACAGAATGTAAATTCAGATATCCATGGGGAATTACGAGAAAACAACTTATTTTCCTATAAGCTCTCCAGCTGGGTGTCTATAGGATGATTTATTAGTGAGCATTACATAAACTAATTGAATTATACATCCCACAGGAAGATGGGGATAGTTCTACAGACTGCCAAAAATCCTGTATCTAGGTTCTACAAGTAGTCTTTTGCTATATTAATTACATTTGTTATTGGCAAACATAAGTCGTCTTTGTTTTGTTTATAAAAAAATCTCAATTCATAGTTCCAACTTTCTGGCTTTTTTTCTATTCCAGTAACTTCTCTTGTCTAGTATTCTTAATTTGTATTCACTGGTATCCCTCTCTGGTACTTACGTATTTGCAGCTTTGCTTATTAGGAGAATAAATTAAAAAGCTATCAATTAATGGATCAATTTTTTACCTAATTATCATAGAAAAATTAAAATTCAAAAAATATCAAAATCATCAAAGTAACTAAGGATAACTTCAGAGCTCAGACAAATGTTCACAGCTTTGGCTCAATACGCCATCACAGTTATACTAAATTGCAAACTTAATGTAAAACCTTTTCATTTTCCTCTATGGAATGTATTGTTCTTGTAAAATTTTCCAACATTGATCATAGTAATTAGTTTTTACAGTAACACAAAACCCACACAGTCTGTAGGAAAGAAATCACACCTATCACTTTCCAGCATACTTTGATGCACCGCATTTAAAGTCCACCATTAGACTTGCAAAGAAACAGAGTACACTCTGTTACCAGTGAAAGGCTAGTCTGCACTGTTCTTAACTCAGGCAAGAAAATTGTTTCAGTGAACAGACACACACCTATGTTAAAAATGCCACATATAACTTTATTCCAAAATAGGTGAGCTGCCACACCACCACCAAATGCTGTAATTCGTAGTACAAAAGAACAAGGACATTAGGTGGCAAACTGAAGTTGCAACAGAGCTGTGATCAAGTTCTGCCTATCTTGGATCCTACCAGGGACTGACTTTACAGCTTGGCATTAGGGAACTGCTGGGTCCACAGAAAATCCCCAGTTACTCTGATCCCCTGAAGACAAACTCACCTAACCAACAATGCTACTTCAGTTTTGTCTTCCTTTTCACAATGGGAGACTGAATCTTAACTATAACCCCTAATCAGACAGTTCCCAAATCAAAGCAACATTGTAGGGACTCACAGTCCAATAAACGTTCCCTCTCTTTTCCAATACAGCATGAGAAAAAGACTTTCTTAGGCACCTCAGGTGTCCAGTTCCCAACCTAATAAGATATCCTTTAACCTTTTCTCACCTAGAAGTGATCAGATCTGGCAAAAGGAAGATTGCTTTTGAATAATTAAGAAACCAGAAAATTACCAAAAAGATATTCACAAAGATTGGTCATTTTAGTTTTTCCTAAACAGAAATTTGTTGATCTATAAAAGTGTCACAGTTGCTCACTTATTTAAATTTCATTTTGTACGTTCTTATTTTCAATGGGTCTTTTAAACATTTGCTAAATTTGAAATGCTATTTTGATCTGGAATCTAATAATGCATAATTTTTAAGCTTCAAAGACAAACTGTTACTCTTACAGTAATCCTTCCAAAAATTTACAAATAACTTGTTTGAGTAAAAGAAACAAATATCACTACCACTCCTGCAGTCAGTGAGAGCAGCACAGGCTTGGTCCCTTAAAAATTTACAACATTTGGTTGGCAGATACTGAGAATAAATACCAAGTTTAAATGGTGACAAATAACTCAAGCTAATAGACTGAATGTTGTTCATCTGCAGATAAATATGGGTGACTGCAACTTTTTGTCATTAGAATCGAATGCTTGCCAGTATCAGAAAAGAAACCTATTTTGCAATACCTCACTGATCATGAGGCCAGTTTCTGTTTCATTTTTCTCTTTCCTCTCGTCTCCTCTCCTCTCAGTCCTATTTCTGGGGGAAAGGAGGTATACAGTGTCGTGAGCAAAAGGGAAGCTCTGTTACCATCACTATACGCTCATACACTCATATTATTCCTGAAGGTGGCACCTTTATGGCTACTAAAAATATGCAGATTGTGTCACATAACAAAATGTACACTCTGATCTTGATCTGCAATCCAGGCCTGAAGCCCAAAAGTAATTTGAATTTCATTTCCTAGTGAAAACAAAGGGAAATAAACTTCTTCAGGAATTACCAGTGGTTTCAGATTACAAATGTTTCAGGCACCATTCTGATTTATGAAGTTCTTAATTCCTTCCTCTATTCCCTGCTATTTCCTCACCCCAAATCATGCTGCATTGTCTTCTTAGTTGTGTCAGAATAATAGATTAAAATACTTGTTAAAAAACCAACAACAACAAAAACACACCAAAGAGACCTTTTTTAAATGTTTTTTGAAAGCCAGTTTTCTAATTTGTTTCTCAGCACATGACCTGTAACCAGTTATGCAGGTATAACTCGGAAACTATTATGGAGGGGAGAACTATTTGAAGATGAGGACATGGGAAGTTCTTAAGTCAGCATTGACACTTAGAAGGCACAGAGAGAAATCATCGAAGTCTGACTGAAAGTCTTAAAGTCTAGATAGATATAAAAAAAAGTAAGAACAGGATAGGTTGAAAAGGAATCTGTATTTAAGAAGTAAGAATGCATAGTTATTTTCTGCACAAGCCCTTTTGATAAGGCTTTTTAGAAAGTTGTTTTGTAAATATATTTATTTTAACTTGAACTACCAATGCTTGTAGAAGCAGGAGTAACTGTCTGCAGAAATTTGTCCTTTGTTAGTCTGACATCACCTCTGTTTTAAATAGCCTTGTACAGTAACAGTGAAAAGAATCATTGCCTTAAGATTCCAAATGCCACAGTGGACATCAGTGTTTTCAAAAAAATAGGCAGAAATCACTATTTCCTTTTGACAGATAGTATTTGCAATGTGACTGAATGCACTGACAGCATAAAAGGTTCTCATAGGTCAGACTTTATAATTTTAATATTGACGTTGACAAGAAGCACATGAAAAAGTTTCAATAGAAGATGAGGAAATAATGATGAATGTACTAGTATCAGGAGTAGTTAATGCAGCCATCAGTTCCTGAATGGAACTGCCGATACATCTATGTGTAGTGTCACTTACTCCAAGGTGAAATCTATGTGCATTACAATATTTATTCTTAGTATGGCTTGGTGTAACTTCTACCAACAATTTGCTAGCAATTAATGATTAAAAAACCAAAAAGTCCAAGCAAAGAGCAAAATATCAAAATGAAACTCCCCTCAAAATTACAAAATTACTTTCAGTTCCTTGTTGGAGTTCTCAGCAAAAATATTCCATTTAGAAAGCAGAGAAAGAGCTGAGATCTCCAGATAGCACCGGCAGTCATAACACTGAAAGACTGAGGGGCAGTAATGGTGAGGAGAGCTTTTGTTTCTTTGAATTTTCTGTTTGATTCCTCAGGACTGTCTAGAAACAGCGAGTACTCTTCTTTTGTTATTTTCCCAGATGTCTTTATTTCTTTCAAGCAACACTTTCACTTTAGTCTCCTCTGAGAACACAGAAAATCTCGTCTTTTGACTGGGGCCTCTTTGGCTCACTCAGGGTGTGAACAGGAGACATAAGCTTTCCTGTTGCTGCATCAGTGTACGAGCTCTGTGTGTGAGCTTCTCCAAATTGACAATTAGCCTGGCCTCATAGGCTTATCGTACAATTGCCCAAGCAGTAACACACTACTCCAGGCCTTGCAGACTGCTTTCTTTAAGAAAAGAAATTGAGATAATTCAGGGATCTCTCTGGTCCAAACCTGTTAAAAGAGCTTTATGTGACAAGTTTTTGTTTAGGGGGGGCTGAAGGACGGCCTCTGTGAGGAGAGGCCGGCCTGCCCCGTGCCAGACACAGACGGTTCCAGTCGGCTCCAGCTGACCCCACCGCAGGGCAGGGCTGAGCCCAACAGCCAAGGTGGTGGTGCCTCTGGGAAAGTGTATTTAATAAAGAGTAAAAAACATTGTGCAGCAAAGCATCAGAGAGAGGACTGAGGAAAAAGTGTGCAAACCAGTCCTGTAGACACAAAGGTCAGAGAAGGAGGGGGAGGTGGCGCCCCAGGCAATCTCTACTACAGATTCCCCTGAAGACCCTGAAGAAGACCATTGTGAAGTGGGTTGCCACCCTCCAGCTCGTGCAGGACCACAGTGGAGCAGATATCCACACTGCCACAGGTGTGAACACCACACCGCAGGAGGATGTATCCCAAAGGAAGCTGCAGCCCATGGAGAGCCCACGCTGGACCAGGATCCTGGCAGGAGCTGCAGTCTGTGGAGAGGAGCCTGCATGGGAGCATGCTTTCTGGCAGGCTGGGAGGAAAATGTTTTAGTTTTTTATTGACAGTAAATTCAATTAATCTTCCCCAAGTCTGTTTTGCCCATGACAGTGATTGGTGGCCATGACCAATCTCCTTGTCCTTCTGTTGACCCACAAGCTATTCTTCTTATTTCCTCCCCCTGTCCTGATGAGGAGGGGGAGCGCAAGAACAGCTGGGTGGGTTTCTGGCAGCCAGCCAAAGTTAACTCACCACACCTGTTTATTCATAGGCTGCAAAACTTTCTTTTCTGTCATATCAGAGCAAGTAACTTGTCCAGTTCTGTCATATCAGAGCAAGTAACCTGTCCAAACTGATCTGTATTGCCTAGATTTTTCTGTGGCCATCATTGCCCTCTATCTTTTCCCTTTCTTTTTCTAGTTTGTTCCCTTCACAGGAAGCTTCAGTCAAATCAGGGCTGCAGCCACCCATCTCCAAGGAAACCAGAAGGCCAGAAGAGCTGCTTCTCAGGTCTTGTCAGGTTCTTCCTGCTCTAAAGGGGTTTGTTCCTTCCACTGTCACCAAAAAAGGTAAGTGGCCCTTATTAACTTCAACTGGGGTGCTGTGTTCATTCCTTACAAATCATCACATCTGTAAATGATGCCCAGTACTCACACTTTACAGCATACCAATACTCCCCTTCCCAGCTCATCTTTTAAAACACAGCTTCAATAAGCTCCCTTATAAATAAGAGAAATGATTTAACAAAATAGAAATTATACAATTGTGACTATTTGTATAGAGTTTTTATCAACTCTTCACTCTGCCAATCTGACACACTTTATTCTTATCCACATATGTCTGAGTTTTCTTATATCTGATCTCCTTAGAATAAGCAGGAAGGCTCCCTTTCAGTAAGCTTTTTTTTTCCTGAGTTTATTTTTTCCAGTGAAGCATACACTTTTCCCATTTTGATCTAACAAGGCATTGTTTGACTTTATGTGTTGTTAACAGGCAATGACCTTGGAAAAGATTTGAAAGTTATAATGGACAAGCTATCAACATGAACTCCAATTGCAATGCTATGGAAAAAATTGCTAATGCTATTCTTAAGTCTTAGGAGAGGGGAACTGTGACACACACGACAACAAGTGATTATTCCTCCTTTTATGGTTAGAGGAAACTGAAACATTGTGCCAAGTTCTAGAATCTGTTTATCATAAAGGATGTAAAAAAAATGAGAATATAAAATGATTAGGCCCTGAAGGAGAGGGACTTGGGGGTGTTGGTGGATGAGAAGCTCAACATGAGCAGGTAATGTGCACTTCCAGCCCAAAAGGCCAATCGCATCCTGGGCTGCATCAAAAGAAGCATGGCCAGCAGGTCGAGGGAGGTGATTCTGCCCCTTGTGACACCCCACCTGGAATATTGTGTCCAGCTCTGGAGCCCCCAACATAAGGAGATGGACCTGTTGGAGCAGGTCCAAAGGAGGGCCACGAAGATGACCAGAGGACTGAAGCACCTCTCCTGTGAAGAGAGGCTGAGAGAGTTGTTGTTGTGCAGTCTGGAGAAGGCTCTGGGGAGACCTTATAGCAGCCTTCCAGTATCTGAAGGGTGCCAACAAGAAAGATGGAAAGGGACATTTTACAAGGGCATGTAGTGATAGGATGAGGGGTAACAGTTTTAAACTGCAAGAGGGTAGATCTAGATTAGATAATAGGAAGAAATTTTTCACTCTGAGGTTGGTGAGGCACTGGAACAGGTTGCCCATGGAAGTTGTGGAGGCCCCATCCCTGGAAGTGTTCAAGGCCAGGTTGGATGGGGCTTTGAATAACCAGGTCTAGTGGGAGGTGTCCTTGCCCATGGCAGGGCGGTTGGAACTAGATGATTTTTAAGGTCCCTTCCAACCCAAACCATTCTATTATTCTAACAGGACAAGGGGAAAAAATAAGATGACAAATCTCATGGGTTGGTAAGGACAAAGAGATCATTTACCAACTACTGTCATAGGCAAAACAGGCTCGACTTGGGGAAAGTTAATTTAAGTTATTGCCAATGAGAAATACATTTTTGGACAGTGACAAAGAAAGACAAAACCTAAACCCACCTCCCCCTCCCTTTCTTCCCAGGTTCAACTTAATTTCTCCATTCCCAACTTTTCTACCTCCTCCTTTCACCATGAGCAGTGCAGGGTGGGTGGGGAATGGGGGTTGCAGTCAGTTCATAACAGCTCCTCGCTGCTGCTCCTTCGTTCTCATACTTTTCCCCTGCTCCAGTGTGGGTCCCCTCCATGGACTGCAGTCCTGCAGGGTAAGACTGGTCCTGCATGGGCTCCTCTCCACAGGCCGCAGGTCCTGCCTGAAGCCTCCATGGGCTGCAGTCTTTCGGGGCATATCCACATGCTGCAGCATGGTGTCCTCCATGGGCTGCAGTGCGGATATCTGCTCTGGCGTGGCCCTCTCCATGGACTACAGGGAAGTACCTGCTCCACCATGGTTCTCTCCAGGGGCTGCAGGGCAATCTCTGCTCCAGTGCCTGGAGCACCTCCTCCGCCTCCTTCTTCACTGACCTTGGTGTCTGACAGGTTGTTTCTCATACTTTTTTTCCTCACTCCTCCCTCTGCTGGGCAGGGTTTTTTACCATTTCTTAAATATGTTTCCACAGAGGCGCCACCATCCTGGGTGAGGGTCTCAGCTGTGTCCTGTGGTGGGTCCATTGGAGCTGACTAGAACCAGCTGTGTCGAGCACGGGGCAGCCCCTGGCCTGTTCTCACAGAGGCCACCCTGCACCCTCCCTCTAGACACATCCTTGGCACTTATACCCAATGAAAGTGCATAAACCTTAATACAAAGAAATGTATCTTCCAGTGAAGAAAATATTGAAGTATATTTACCCAGATTAATTCATGATTATCTTTTTAAACAAGGGAACTGGCTGATGTTAATCTAGAGCAAAACAATTGTAAAGCATGAGCCTACCATGATTATCCAGATGTGCACACCCCTACACAGTAAGAAAGCCTTGTTGATCACTGTAAGAGTTGCAGAGGCATGATGTATGTCTGAGCAGGATGAATGCAGTGTCAGAGGCTTAAAAATACGACACCTGCAGCACAGTCTAATCTAGGAATCACACTGCATGCAAATAAAATGAATATCAAAAAACGAAGCCATCATTCTGACAGACCTACCTGTCAAATGTATATGTATATTGTTTCTTTCTGTGAATTTCCAATCTATGCATTTTCAAACACCTCAGTATGAAATGTGGTTATCTTTTGAATATGACTTTATGCAGTTGTTTACAGGTCGTTTAATCTCTCATTCTCTTAAAATGGAGGAAAGTGTAAATCATGGATGTTGCCAGAGAAAATATTACCCAAGGGTATTCTGTATTAGCATTGGCAACAGCTGATAATCATACAGATTTGCAATATCATATCATGATGTGCACTCTGTTGAGCTGAATTACTTATTTCCTGACTTTTTCTTTCTGTAAAAGAAGTTAGACAATAATATTCCAGCTAGATTAACTCCTTGTAGGAGACTGTCATGGATTTTCAACAGAAAAGTTATAGGCCATACTTTCTTTATGTAATATGAGGTATTTTTAGTTATCTAGTACTTTTAGATATATATACACATAAAACCCATGAAAGGTCCCTGCATGCATACAGAAGTTAAAAAGAAGTTTGGATAACATTTTGGAATGTATTTTTAACAATTCAGAAGGACAGTATTAGAAGCCAGATAGCTCAAAGTGGCAGATCTCATACCAGACTTTCTCATGAGACTAAAGACTAAAAAGGTCATATCCCAAGATCTGATTACACTCTGGCACAAAACATGAAAAAGTCTAAACTAATTCAAAACTTTCCCCAAAGTGTGGCAAACATTGTGAGGACTGTTCATTGCTATGCCAGATGCAGTCACCTTCTACAAATTGCTTTGCTGACCATGGGAATCTTCATGGCACAGACTCATATATACAGATGCCTTCTTATCCACAGTCATTCCTCATGATAATGCAAAAATATTCTTGAACTTAAGAGGAGGAAGTGGGCAGTGTATTTTGTATACCACAATTTTACATAGAATTCTACAATTACCCGCATATTGAAATTTTAAACATGAGTCATGCCTACTTTCAGTGTAGAACATTGCATCTTGAGGTTTACTATTGAAATATACAGTTAAGCCACAGCAAATTAGGTAGTTATGTCATCCATGCTGAACTGAGTAATAAATGATTTTCAGGTAATGTTGGCTTAGCTTGCTGTGGCTTTTCAGATTTATCATTCACACTTCACCTTTAAAGTTCTTTAGACATTTTCTCAATGGTCTTTTTTAATGTAGTTAAAGTAACAAATAATGAGCTTTTCAGAATGGATTTGAAAAAACTGAATTTCTGTCATACATTTTCAATAAACCAACACGTTCAGAAGTTACTTAAATAAAAATGAGTTTCAAGCAGCATATTACCCTTTTGCCTATAATTAAAATAAAATTTGAAGACATACATTAATATTTGTCTCACATCTTGAGCTGGTCCATCCTGATTCACAAGAGCATTGATATCCATCAATGAGATCTATACACCTGAAATACAAAATAGTGTTATTCAGATGAAGCTATGTAATTCTAGATTCAGCACTAGTAGTACCATTCCATACATTTCAAAATGGTGGTCTCATGTAATCTACTGAATTCCATAGTACTTTTAATTAGTTTTAATAATGGGTTTCAAATGTGCATACTATGGGTGCTGAGGGGTTTTATAAAGATACTTATTCTCATATTAAAAGACATCTTCCCATTTCAACCTGTTGGCATGAAACAGCTAAAGATTCATTTTTAAGTATATTAAACCCTAATTAATGCACATGTACTGAAAACTGGTTTATGCTAATGAACAAAAGTGAAAGAGAAACTGAGATAATGTAATGGTATATTACATTAGCTTAAGCAGGCAACATCTGTCATCTTTAAGTGTGCTTGTACTCTTACTTTATGGAAGAATATAATTAAAAGCATATTTATCAAACTTCCCATATCATTAAATCTTAAATATTGCTAGTTAGGTACATTATCTTGGACATAATAATAGTTAAATAAAAATAGCCACCTTCCATGAAGACAAGGATCTGGCAAGCATTCATTAACATTTATCTCGCAGTTTGTTCCAATAAAACCTCTCCTACAGTGACACTGATAGGAACTGATGTCATCAATGCAGCTTCCATTGTTGAGGCAAGGAGTAGACATACATTCATCTATATTTACTTCACATCTATCACCTGTGTAAAAACAGAAAATATGACTAACCTGTAAATTCTAACCTCAAAACAACTAATAGTTTATTTATTAATATTAATAATTCCAGATAAACTTTTTTTATTTACGTACATTGTTTATATAGTTCATTATATTCATCAGTAAACAATATCCCACTGCAATTACCTATAGGTGCAAATGCCCAAAAGAACAGTTATATTGCAATATATTACAACAATAACATCTATAAGTGTGTTAAGGCAAGAAGGCTTTGGGGATCAACTTGCAAGTAAAATAGTTTAATGGAGAAACTGAAATTTCAAGAGGAATTTTTTTACACAGTTATTAGAAAGATGAATAGCACAGGTTTTCTATAAGAAGAATACAGAATTAAAATGATACATGTCTTGGTGGTGATCTAACTGTGATAGTTTCTCAAAACAAAATTTTGAGAAAAGCATGGGCTTTCAGTAAATGATGCAAGACGTAAAATTCTTTGAAATCTTTTTGAAGATATCCGTTATGAAAGATACGGTGGTGCACTTTTCTGCTTGTAATTTTCCTTCAAATTAGTGCCACGCATCTTCCATCTAAACATCTCAAAGCACTTTACAAAATACTAATTGACAACCAACATGTACTTAGGTCTCTTTGTAGGCAGCCACTGCCCGCTGCCTGGTAGGCAGCTAAGACCTACACAGGCTCTTGCTCACTCCCTCACACTGGGATGGAGGAGAGAAACAAAAGGGTAAAAGTGAGAAAATTCATGAGTCAAGATAAAGACCGTTTAATAGGTAAAGCTAAAGCTATGCACACAAGCAAAGCAAAATAAGGAATTCATTCACTGCTTCCCATTGTTCAGCCATCTGCAGAAAAGCAGGGCTTCATCACATGTAACGGTTACTTGGGAAGACAAATGCCATAACACCGAAGGTTCCCCCTTCCTTCTTCTTCCCCACAGCATTTATTGCTGAGCACAACACCATATGGTTTGGGATATCCTGTTGGTCAGTTGGGGTCAGCTGTGGCAGCTGTGTCCCTTCTCAAATTCTTGTGCACCTCCAGCCTGCTCACTGGTGGGGCTGTGTGAGAAGCAGAAAAGGCCTTGACACTGTGCCAGCACTGCTCAGCAATAACTAAAACACTGATGCATTATCAATACTGTTTTGGTCACAAATCCAAAACATAGCCCCGTACTAGCTACTATGAAGAAATTTAGCTCTATCCCAGCCCAAACCTGTACACTAGGGGTAATGCAAGAACATTCTCCTAATTTTTTCAGGTGTGTGGGCCACGGGGGGCATGGAAGAGAGAAAAAGAATGCTTAAAACGGAAGGTCCTCTTCTGGAGCAGAGAAAGTGTCCAGAAACCAGAAGTTACATCAGTTCCTCTGGATCTCCATTTCACAACAAAAATGAAAGGCATTTTTTGCCTTTCTGTAATGAGGTACTTAATTGAGTATGTCAATGTCAACTCAAAACCAGCTATTTTATACCCAAATGTGAGGAGTAAATGAAAAGTTCCTTCAGCCTTTTATCATTGTTATGCACCCAACTACTGGCAGCTTTTTAAAACAAGGACCTCATAGCAAGCAAGAAGCACAGAGATACCCCAACCTTTGTCTAGTCGATGTGTGAATATACAGCCAAAGATCAAAATCAGGCATTTGCAATGAATCTATTAACATGCTACAAATAGAGTTACTTTAAGATCATGGGAAATGTTTTTACCTAGTGAAGATCAACAGTGTAATATTCAAATTAATATGAATGTCAGGTATGTAAAGACATTGTACACATTTGAGGAAATGGCTTTTTTCACAATATATTCTCAGACTCCTAATTGAATCAAAGAGAATAAAAAAAATCTTAGATTCTGTTTTGAAGTCTGTGCCCTCAACCCCAGCAGCCCTAGACCACTGGTGTCATGCTTGAGTGGAAAGTGCACGATGGCACATTGGACTTGCAGGTACCCCAGGAAAATGAGCTGAGAGGGGCTGCTGTGTGATTCTGTATTTGACCACATCTTGGCGCAGTGGTGCTTGCACTATGCTAAGCTATATATTAATGAAATAGGCAGTGTTAATGTACACAGACTGGTGCTGGTTTTTGTACTAGGTACTCTTACCAAAACCATACAACTTACTTATTAAAACTCACTTTCCTAGTTAATCACACATGTTATTTACGAGGTGCAAACCTGTATTTTAAGAGTTAAAGGTTCTCAGTTTAAATGTAATAATTTGTTTTGTTAATGGGATATATGTGAAAGCAATAATAATTAAAAAATGGTTTTAGTGTTTTATTAATTTTTAAGGCAGATACTTCTGATCTTGAAGAAAGCAAACCCTAGAATAGGCCTGTTTGGGTTTTTTTAATTATTTAAAATAATTCACTTTATAAATTATCCAATGCCATTCATTCCTACTGCTACCTTTCACTGCGACTGTTTTCTATCCTCTGCATAGGTGTAATACATCCACTAAAGGAAATAAACCTGAAACCAAGTTACATTATATTTTAAAAAATAGTATATTGCTAGTAAGATATTTAAATATTAGCTCAGCAATATACCAGTAGCAGATTCCAAAATCACCTATTAAAAATTGATTTGATTCTAATCAATACATTAAAAGCTTGGCTGCAATACCTCAGTGGCTGCAGCCTTTCACTTGAAGAAGTTGACACATATTGATATATTGATTCTGAAAGACAGATTAAGGGTTAAAGTAATCATTGATAATTGTTCCATATTCACATGTGCTTCCATTACTGCATAATCTATTGAGAAAGGAAAAATTATAGTTCCTTTAGATGAGTAATATCTTGTAATTAAATAGATTCTGATTTACGTTCCTGACCTACTCTTATTTATGCTACCTTGATCTACTATTTCAATGCCATTGAATAAATTTTTGCCTGAACAGCTCAATGAATGCAATGGCAATGCAGTGAAAATTCATTACTTGATTGTGGGAAAAGAAGACTCAGTGCATAAATTTAAAGTGTCAATAAATAATTTAAAAAATTATGTTTCAAAACACAAGACATTGGGAAAAACATACTTTATATCTTCCTTTCATTCCTAGAAAAAACTATTATAACCTTACAGAGTTTTAAAACCAGGAATCATTGCAGTATTTCTTTTGTAAAAAAAAAAAGTACTCAGAATTACTTACTCTGAATTACCAAACAGTGGAGAAATATTCAACATGTACATTTTATGGTGAGGGTGACAGAGCAGTGGAAAAGGCTGCCCAGGGAGGTTGTGGAGTCCCCTTCTCTGGAGATTTTCAAGACCCGCCTGGATGCAGTCCTGAGTAATATGCTCTAGGTATTCCTGCGTCAGCAGGGAAGTTGGACTAGATGATCTCTAGAGGTCCCTTCCAACTCTGAAAATTCCGTGATTCCGTGATTATAAAAAGAGATTTTCCTTTTCTGTAACTTAAAGACTTAAACTAGGTATGACTTAATATATTTAATAGTCACAATAAAAGAGAAAATGTCAGTAAAATGACATAGAATTGCAATCAAATTTGCAACAGCTCTTAAAAGAAAACAAAATGAATAGGTTATTTCCATCGAAGTGCCCAAACACTTGCTTGGTTGATTTGGAAAATAAGAATAATGAATTTAGTAAAATTCCAATCAAAGTGCCAAATTAGATGTAGTCATACATATTGCTAATGCAAAGAAACTGTTCTTTCTTGTACGGTCTCAGGTCTTCTGTAAAGTCCTGCATACGTCCTCTTGCACAATCCAGTAAAATACTCATAATGACTTAATGAAAAAATAAACTCTCAGAATAACTACATAAATTGAAGAAAGTAACTGTTTTTAGTATCCTAGACAGGGTATGCTTATGCAAGATTAAAAACTTGTAAAATTATTTTTCTACAAATATGTAATTTTGTGGAAATGACAGTGGGCAGAATGTATCTGCCCATTCCTCAGCTTCTATGTGGCAGTGAAGAGAGTAGAATTCAGATAAAATTGTGTTAGGGAAGTCAGAGTGTAATACATCCCACCTAATTTTAACTATTGTAAAATTAAGCAGCTAGTTTAAGATAGGTGTCCAAACTCGCTTTAAAGTAGATAAAGAGAAAAGCAGCTTCAAAAGGTGACCTATATCATGTCTTACCTTGAATGACTTAGTGGTGGCAATGAGTGCAGAAGGAAATTGAGTAATTTGGACTAGCTGCCTACTTTTTAGAGGACTAAAATTAGGGGAAATTAAGCCTATTCCTAATATCAGCTGTAAACATCATAATCCATGTAATGCAGCTTGCTCCATATTTTCTAAAATTAAAATTTCTTTTTTTGTGGTGAGTAAAGGAGTTTCTGGAATACCAGCATGAGTCCTTAAATAATGTTTCCTTAAATAATTTTTTTCTTCTCAGCCTCAGTTCTCCCATTCCTTAGAGTTCAGTGAGAACATATCACAGTACTCTTTCATTTCCATCCCAATACTGTGAAATACTGTACATCACCTTTCAAGGCGATCTTTGCTTAAGAGAATGCTTAATGTCTTGTCTTTAATATCCACGTGTATTTGAAATACAAGAGCCAAAATTCACAAAGTAATCTTCAGGCAGGGAATAACATGGGAAGACAGAGAAATGCAACCTTGTGCTCAGTTTCTTTAAAAAAACAGGTATCATGAGATGTAATTAAGATCAGATTCTGCCAAGAAAGACTGAATCTGATAGAAAGAAAAGAAATGCCTTGTAGTGATATCCCCATATTCTGCTCTTACTAGGAAAGCTTTAGCAATATTAATAGGGAAACTGGACTTTTAGTCCTCCCAGTGTTAAAGTTTCAGAGATATGTAGAGAGTAAAAGTCCATCGTTCAAAGTATAAAAACTTTTAATAAAAATAATCTTGCTGTATTTTAAGTATTATAGTAAAACCAAACATTCTGCAAAGTTGTTGTGAGAGACAGACAACAATACCACAGAACTATCACTTAAAACATTGCCTGTAAATTGTTTCATAGCTTTGACTTTGCCAGGTGTGTTACTGGGCTGAAGACACCTCTTGGAGATCTGCTTTACAAATTGTACTTACCATGCTAGAAATAAGGCCTCCACGCGTCAAAGGGAAAAGTACCTCACACATACCATGTTTGGGGGATTATTGATATTGATGGTAACCTGGGGGCTCCCCTGTGTGTCAGAGTGCTGCAGAAGGCAACGAAATGCCATAGATGCGAGAAGAAAAGAGTATGGAGTAGTACTAATAAGATGAAAAGGAGACAGCTCTTCTCCTACTCCTTCAAATCATCCATTCATGGGAAGGATCAGTCTGTCTCATACCTTAATAAAGACAATTCAGCAGCCTTTTTATGTTCAACCTACTTCATTAATTGGGGATGCCTCAGCCTTTCTTGGAGATCATTTGCACAATTCCACACCCACATCTCTAATACCAAGATTGTCACATCTTCCATCAAGACTTCATCTTTTCAACTGTAAGGCCAAATAAGAAATCACCCTTCTCTGACTTCAAGGATTTTTCTCACCAACTTCAGATCCAACCTAGAATCTCCCCCTCTTCTGCTCACTGAGCATTTTTCTCAGCACTTCTGTTAAAAAAAAATGATTGTGTTTTTGTATTTTTTCCCTCAGAAACACATTCCCCCAACATCCAAATGAGTTTTTACAAGCTGTAGTGTACCTAACAAGCTGAAAAATCAGACACTAGACTTGATCCTATAAGTTTTTTGGCACAGGAAGTCTGAAATGGCAGTGGGTCCTAGAAAGTTTTTTTTTTTTTTCAAATTCTCCTAGTCATAGAACTTGAGCTTTTTTCTTTCAACAGAATGGGGCTGAAAGCAGATACTGTGAACGTAAGAATGGACCATACAATAAACACCTCTGACTTATGTCAGAGCTATGGATGTCATCTATCTGGACTTCTGTAAGGCCTTTGTCATGGTCCCTCACAATATCCTTCTCTCTAAATTGCAGAGATATGGATTTGATGGGTGGACTGTTCGGTGGATGAGGAATTGGTTGGACGGTCGCATCCAGAGGGTAGTGGTCAATGGCTCAAAGTCCAGAGTTAGGTGACAAGTGGTGTCCCTCAGGGGTCTGTTCTGGGACCAGTACTGCCTAATATCTTCATCAATGACATACACAGTGGGATCGAGTATATGCTTAACAAGTTTGCAGATGACACCAAGCTGAGTGGTTTGGTTGACACGCCTGAGGGGAGGGATGCCATCCAGAGGGACCCAGAAAGCTCGAGAAGTGGGCCTGTGTGAACCTCATGAGGTTCAACAAGGGCAAGTGCAGGGTCCTGCACCTGGGTCAGGGCAACCCCCAGTATCAATACAGGTTGGGGGATGAAGGGATTGAGAGCAGCTCTGCTGAGAAGGACTTGAGGGTACTGGTGGATGAAAAGCTGCACGTAAGCCGGCAATGTGCACTTGCAGCCCTGAAGGCCAACCATATCCTGGGCTGCATGAAAAGCATGGCCAGCAGGTCGAGGGAAGTGATTCTGACCCTCTGCTCTGCTCTGGTGAGACCCCACCTGGAATACTGATCCAGCTCTGGAGCCCCCAACATAAGAAGGAGATGGACCTGTTGGAGCAGGTCCAGAGGAGGGCCATGAAGATGACCAGAGGGCTGAAGCACCTCTCCTATGAAGACAGGCTGAGAGAGTTGGCCTTGTTCAGCCTGGAGGACAGAAGGCTCTGCAGAGACCTTATTGCAGCCTTTCATTACTTAAAAGGGGGCGTACAGGAAAGATGGGGACAAACATTTTAGTAGGGCCTGTTGTGATAGGACAAGGGGTAATGGTTTTAAACTAAAAGGGGGTAGATTTAGACTAGATAGAAGGAAGAAATTCTTTACAATGAAGCTGGTGAAACACTGGAACAGGTTGCCCAGAGAGGTGGCAGATGTGCCATCCCTGGAAGCGTTCACGGTCAGGTTGGACGGGGCTCTGAGCAACCTGAACTAGTTGAAGATGTCCCTGCTCATTGCAGGGGAAGCTGGCCTAGATGACCTTTAAAGGTCCCTTCCAACCCAAACTATTCCATGATTCTATGAGTCTATGTGTGATTTCTGAGATGTACAAGCATCCTTAGCTATGATCTCTCTTTAAGCTTTCATCCTGCTACTAATGACCTTGAAGTTTTCCTATATATTTTTACATTTTGCCTATGACTGATGCACTCATGCCAATTTCTGTAGTGTATGGAATGTACATAATGATTAATTCGTCTTAAAATCATTCAGCTATTCAGCTTCATTAAGACACTTTTTTTGTTGGTTTCTTTATACTGCATGCACATAACTTTGAAAAATTTTAATTTTTTAGACAGTAAACATCATAACTTTTTTTTTTTTTACAATAAATTTCTGTGATAATCTCCAGATCCTCCCCTCTTGGTAAGTAAGCTTATGACATTTTGTATTTGGATGTTTTTCTGATCATGTGTTACATTTCTGGGAGTAAAAATTCTTTGATTTTTGAAAAGATAGTATATATTCTGTTTTCTTTACTTCTTACTAGACTTCAAGAAGACATATTAGAACCTATATGTATATTTAAAAAAAATATATAAAACCTCTATATAGGAAATATAAAATTATTTGATTGTTAGAGCTGAAGTCTGAGGAAGATGGTAATTCATAGATCCCTTCAGATCTTCTTTTTCTGGGAGACAATAAAGAGATTTAAGTGCTGTTTTGGGAGATTAAAAATTCAGGATATTAATTTATGATAAGTGCCTAGTACGCAAAGAGAGGAAAAGGAAGAAACACAGAATTTCATGTAAGAATACAATCAAAGACATATTACCCAGAAAAGAAAAATAAATGCATGATAAAACCCAATTGGTTCTGATGGAGTGTCTGGAACTGGAAAGGAACAGTATATTAGCATGGTATACTAATTTATACACGATATAGGAAAAAAAAAAAAAAAGTAGGTTCTTCTATGGGAACTGAAAATTTTATAGACAGTTGAAAAGAGCCAGAACAGAGAAAAGGAGAGATGTCCTTTCAAAATTATCACAGAATCACAGAATCACAGAATCACAGTGGCTGGAAGGGACCTCTGGAGATCATCTAGTTCAACCCCCCTGCCAGACCAGGTTCACCTACAGCAGGTTGCACAGGATGGCGTCCAGGCAGGTTTGGAATGTCTCCAGAGTTGGAGACTCCACCACCTCTCTGGGCAGCCTCTTCCAGTGCTCTGCCACACTCAAAGCAAAGAAGTTCCTCCTCATGTTGAGATGGAACTTCCTGTGGTCAAGTTTGTGCCCATTACCTCTTGTCCTATCACTGGGCACCACTACAAAAAGACTGGTGCCATCCTCCCGGCACCCTCCCTTTAAGTATTTATAGGCATTGATGAGATCAAATTGCTCAGCAACACCTAGTTTTAACAAACGCAATTATATATATATATAAAAGATTGTATAGCATAAGTCTAAGGAATAAAAATATTGCTCATCTTAAACAGAAGCAGAAATACTACAAATTATTGCAGAGTATATTTAAGTTTCAGAAAAAAATTAACTCATTTGTTAAATAATTTCAGTATGAGAGTATTAAATGCCAAAAGAAGTAGAAAAAGAGGAGCAAAAATACTTTCTAACATGTCTATCTATCATAGAAATTGTGAATTATAATGGTAATGCTTATGAAAAATCTATACATTTGTACATGAATTTCAGGTCCTGATACCATACTTATATGAGCTTACATGGGCTTAATTAGTGGGGGTTTTAAACTCAGAATTTTTTTTAAATCACCATTCATCTAACAGTTGTCTTCATTACTCATATAACTCCAAGAAATATATAACAGTAAACAATTATAAATCATCAACAGAAGTTGTGGAAAAACACTAGAATATGATACTTAACACTGGTAGTTATTTACAGTCTCAAAATCTTAATTTGGACAGATAGAAAATATGTATTCAAACACAGAATCATAGAATCACTTAGGTTGGAAAGGACCTTTAAGATCATCCAGTTCAAACATCAACCTAACACTGCCAAAACCACCACTAAAACATGTCCCTCAGCACCATGTCTACCTGTCTTTTAAATACCTCCAGGGATGGTGATTCAACCACTTCCCTGGGCAGCCTGTTCCAACACTTGACAACCCTTTCAGTGAAGAAATTTTTCCTAATATCCAATCTAAATCTCCCCTGGTGCAACTTGAGATCATTTCCTCTTGTCCTATCGCTTGTTACTTGGGAGAAAAGATTGATCCCCACCTCTGTACAACCTCCTTTCAGGCAGTTGTAGAGAGTGATAAGATCTCCCCTCAGCCTCCTCTTCTCCAGGCTAAACAACCCCAGTTCCCTTAGCCAGTCCTCCTAAGTCTTGTGCTCCAGACCCCTCACCAGCTTTGTTGCCCTTCTCCGGACTTTCTCCAGCACCTCAATGTCTTTCTTGTAGTGAGGGGCCCAAAACTGAACGCAGTATTCGAGGTGGGGCCTTACCAGTGCCAAGGACATGTTTCATCTTGACCATGATCAACAATGGTAACTCACCTTTCTTAGCTGACCTTTTGCACAAGAGAAAAAAAACAAGAAGATAATACAGAAAAAAAAAAATACATCAGCTGAGCTATCTGGGATCAAAAGCAATTTAAAGATAAACTGGTATATGGAAAAATAATGTAATAGCATCTCATAATTAAAGAAAAACAAGCTGGGATGAGTACTAGGTGAAAAATTCAGGTATTTTACCTATTACAGGAAGATACAGAAGACATATCTTGAAAAAATATGGTATCACATCAAATAATCTGTAATAATTTCTACCAGCAATAAATTTATTTCCATGGCTTTTGAGATACTTTCTATAACAAATACATTTTCTGAGTACACATACGTACAAAATCACATTGTAAATAAATGCCTTAGTCTCCTTAGAAGACATTTCTCAGTAGAATTTATCTTTCTTCTGCGATAAATTAACTTTGATACAACATGCCCCAATTATCACATTCTAAAACTTACAAATCTTACAAATCTAGAAATATGTTGCTTCTTAAAATTAGTAACTGACTGCAAAGAACTAGTACTCATTTTGTCACAGTGACATCAATCTTGTGAACAGCATCATGTCCTTTTTACATCATTTTAGTATTGCCTCATTCAGTCTGTTATCAGTAAATAAGATGTAACAAAAGTTTTCTAAGTATGCTGCATGAAAAACTAGAGTTGATAAGGCTGCTGAGCCTGTTTTTGTTGATTTCTTCCTAGGAAAGATTTATTATAGCATAGTGACATAGAGATTTTGATTTTCTGTTTCTATTGTATTTTGTGTCAGTAATAGATTTATTTCAGGCAGTTATTTCACCTTCCTTATGTCAAGTTAAATTGGTGCTGATTAGACTGCAGAAAATGTGAGTGGTTGCAAACTATTCTGAAGTAGTTTTTTCTTTGTTTATACAAGGTTTTATTTCCACTCTGGATGGGAAAACTAAGAGAACTTTACAATGCAAGATTAGACCACAGGAAACAAAGTAATTAAGACAAATACAGATTAATTTTCTTGGTCTAAAACTTTTAAGATATTTGTTTTGATTAAACATCAATTTTTGGATCTCAAATATGCATGCATGGCTTTTGAGAACCGTATCTGGCCACTCAATTTAAAAGTGAATGCAAGAACCACAAGGATTAAACACAAAAACATCACCTTTAGCTTGCACTGTCTGTTATTTAGATATTTGAACTCTAGACTGTTGCACAATGCATCAGAAGCAGCAATCTACCTAAGCAAATTACTTCTTGGCTTATTGCTTTGTCTAATCATAGAGAGCATCAGATCAAGCATCAGATCTTAGTGATTTGAATGGTTTCTGCTCAAAATAATAGAAATTTAAAAATTCATAATCTTGTTACAGGTCAAAGGGAACACACCATATAGAGTCTAGAATTTAATGACAGTCCTATTAACATTTTAACAGTCTGACAGTCAAAATTATCAGTACTGAAAAGCATTAATATTGAAATTGTTGAAATAGTTATACCAAAAATCCCCCCAAAACCTTGCCACTATCTAACCCCTTCCACTGGTGGTGTACTCAGGCTTGAAATGTCCAAAGTGTGACACTACGGTTTTCTCCCAAAAATTGCAGATGGGGGATGGATGGAGCGGCATCGCAAGGATTTGCCAGCATCATGACCTTTTGCCAGGAGGACTGTGATGTGCCTGGCTGGGGATTTCTTTCTTCTCTTTGTTTGAAGGAACATGATGTGGACATTTCTTTCTTCCCCTAGTCTTGGGCTCTGCTTGGGTCTCCCTTTATACCTTTCCTGTCACAGCCCCCTTCCTTCTCCCAGGCTGCCAGCTGCAGCCTGGCTGTGGCCCCAAGCCCCAACAGCCCCAGGCACAAAGGGCTATGGTTTGTCAGGCAGTGACTGGGGGGCAGGGGGTGTCACCCCTCCCCAGCAGGGCCATCCCCAGAGCTGAAGCTGGAGCAGGGGAGGCAGCAGTCACTGGCCTCAGCACAGGGGTTAAACCAGCGTCACCCAGCTCAGGCCAGGGCAAGGCTGAGCCCCTGCACTGCTGGGTCAGCGCACAGCCGGGCCTCCCCCTGCTAAGGGCAGAAATCATATTTACTGGATTACAAAACGAGAAAATACCTAAAGATACCACAGTTTAGAATTATGATTCAGTTTACAGATGAATAAACTTACAAAAAGGGATGGAGAACAAGATAAATCTGAAGACAGTCCAAGTAAAATCTATTAATTCATGTCTGAATATTGGAAACATCATGACAAAAATGTCATAGTTGTCAATATTGCCAGAGGAGGTCTCATTGTAGCTGGGCAAGCTGCAAATATCAATTCAATATTTACAACATTTTAACTTTGATTTTAAGAGTGTAACGTTTAGTATGACCAATTACTTTACTAAAATTGAGAAAAACTTTTAAAACTGAAAGATAACTTAAAACTTGTAACTGAAAGACAGATTTCTAAGAAGCAAAGTATCTCTCATTTGAACTAACACAGTTCAATACAGAGAAAAGAACTGAATGGGTATGTTGTATTTTATATATAGTGTATCTATTTCATATATTGTATATATACATTAATATAAGCACACACACATAGTCTTACAGAGAAATACCCATGGGTTTTTTTCAGTATAGTTACTGTTTATTAGTCATTTTAATTTTAACACTGTAATATAAAATGGAGTGTAAAAATAAAACTAAACCAAGGGGAAATTGGAGAGCTGTATATGTGGTAAAGGCACCAAGAAAAAGATGTTCTAGCATCACTCTAAAATAATATAAGTATAGCTGTGTGTAAAAAAAAAAATTCACATTTACCTCTTTATCACTCTATAACCTGAATGCCTCCAGAATATACTAATATTATGATGATTATTATTATAGCTTTTGATTTTCTTCTCTATTTGGCATCTTTTATGTAGTCTGTAATAGTCTTATTTAAAACTGAAGCACTTACGCATTTTTACAGTCAAATGATAATAAAAGTCGAAGTTTACTGTATACCTAAAAACTTAACTTGTCTTTTTCTCCTTGGGACACAGGAATCACGCTTACTACTAATAAAGTAACACATTGTTCACATTATAGTTTAAACGTCCCATCGGAAATGAGAACAATAGCGTCCTTGGAGGTTTTCCAGACCCAACAGGACAAAGCCCTGAGCAGCCTGGTCTGACCCCATACCTAACACTGCTTTCAGCAAGAGGATGGACTAAAGGCCTCACAAGGCCCCTTCCAACCTGAACTATTCTGAGTCAAGAATGAAATTTCCCCTGGTGGCTTGACCTGGTAGCCTGGTTAATGGCAAAATGCAAGGGATCAAAAGTATGCAATGGGTGCACGGAAGCAGATGACTGCAACAAGAATCTGATCATGGTTAAATGCAAAATGATTTATGAATAGCATGTATTTCATCATAGCCTAATAATTTTCAAAATTCTTATGCTATTTACTAACATTCTGGTCAAATTCAACCTCCCTCAAAAAATCCAAAAAGAAAGTATGCAAAAAGGTAGGCTGCTTTTTTTTTGCATTTAGATAGATGCTAATCACACACTGAGACTCAATGCAGGCAAGCAGAAAGTACAAACATTTGGAAATAATAACTGAAAATAATCTTGATTACTGATGAGAAAATGTGTTTGTTAGAATGCAGGTATGCCTTGGGTAGTATATTTAGGAACCAATGTTTGATTCATTTGGTTACTATAGCACAACACCTTCACTATTTTTTTCAAATGAGAACCTGGCAACTTCGAACAGTACTTCAAGCTGACTGTGGGGAAATAAACCAGATCCAAGTCATGTGATCAGTGAGACCCAGAGAGTTGCCCCATACGTTTTTCCACTATAAAACAGGAAAAAAACCCATGGAAATGCTCAGAAAACTACCAGATTCTTAGCATGAAAACCATTCTACTTCAGTGAACAAAATACTCTTCATGAAGTCATCTACTTCCCAGAATCCTGTTGAGGATAACAGAGATTACTGGCAGAGATAGCTACAGAGAACTAGAAAAATCCATGATGCTACCATGGCCAGGCTTTTCAGAAATAAGAAGCACAACTTTACAGTAACTGGTCTAACGTATAGCATTTTGTTTCCAGTCATGAATATAGCAAAAAAACCATGCCATCAGAAATAGCTATTAAAAGATTCTTATTTCATTTCTAACATTATCTTTTAGAAATATTACAATAATTTAATATAAAAGATTTAGACATTAAGTACATTTACAACTTCCACAAAGCTCAAAGAAATATCACAGAATCACAGAAGAACAGACTGGCATTATGATGCATAATGTTCCTCTGTGGTGTTCTCGCATTAAAGCTGCTTAAAAGTTCCTTTGTCACAGTATTTGTAGCAGAGCAATTTGTGTGGAAATTGAGATTTCAATCCCCTGGGTCTTGGTAACTCTTACAGAATAGAAACTCCTTTAAAGCATGCACAGTGGCATACTTGAATACATTCAAAGAATCCTCCAAAGTTACACTTGCTGAAAAGTACAGAGACTTTCCTAGCTAGCAGTAACAGCTAGGAAACAGCTCTAACAGATGCATCGGGGCTTTCTCGAATTTGTTGCAGGTATAATGTGAAGCACTGATTTTGGCTCTAGAAGCCCTAGATAATTTAAATTCTCACCTAATAGCTTACCATAGCAGATAAGATCTATATATAATCACTTGCCCACAAGCTCTCAAACGTTCTCACTGGATAGTCCTGTCTCCTGAATTCTGCATTTCAAGCAGCTCAAAAAATCTTCAGGGAAGGATTCTACATCTGCTTTACCCTAAAACACTGATCTGATAGATTATATTTATGAGAAGGTGAATTAGGATGTTATCAGTTTCAGTTACTATCTATTTAGTTGGGGATTGTCTCAGTTTTATTAAATGTTCCTGTTCTGTTAAATAGTATGTGTGTGTCCTAAGAAAGATACTTATGTGGTATATATAGTTCCATGATCAAAAACGTTAAGGCAAAACACAGAACTTCACAGCAGCACCTCCATAATTAGGATACAATGTTTAACAGTGATTCTCCAGTTTCCTGGAGGAAGGGATAACAGTAATAATAATAATAATAATAATAATAATACCACCACTACTACTATCATTACTTTGATTGCCACTTTGTGGCAACAAGACAGAAATAACAAGAATCATGCCAATATTCTTGGAAGCCTCAGCAAAATCTGTTCCTTTGAGAGAGGCAACCAGCCTTTCCATGAAATCCACAAGGGAAGTCAGGTACCAAAGGACTTTAGAAACTAGAAAACTGAGGAAAGAACTATCAGCACATGTCTAGGTAGCATAATGCAGTAGAATGTTAGAGTCCCTAAGAAAGATATGCAAAGCAGCAGCTCTGGAAGGCCAAAAGCACTTTAGCCATGTTACTATGGCACTGTATCTGGCTTTACCACCATGCCTCTAAGGAGAACTAATTAGCCTGTGGCTGTCACCATTCTGATGCAGCTAAATTATTTTTTTTGGCCATTCGATCTACCTTGCAAATTTTGAACTGTGATGCATAGTATGCTTACTGCTGTCAGCTGCATGAGTTTAGTGGATCACTTTCCTCCATTTTCATTAACAAATTAAAAAAACTATTCTCAAATGTTTTCAAATCTGCTTAATACAGAGCAAGAATGTTTCACATAAAGTGACAGAATGCATGGATGGCTCACCTGCTGGACATTTTATATTGAAAATATTTCTTCTGGGTTTTTTTCCCTCTTAGTATAAATGATTAATATTAAACAGACCTACTACAGAAAGAGAGAGAATGTGGGAGAGGATGCATCACCGTAATCTTACATTATGTGCAAGAATTGGATTCAAGACTTTGTGCTGGTTCATATGGAGTGATGCATGCAAAAAGAAGCAGAAGTTATTCAAAACTCTTTTTTAATGTTACATTTAGTAACCTCGATGAAGGTGCAGGAAACTTGGAGGAATGTCTGTGAAAATCAAATTGAGATATTCTCCCCACCCATGATACCACTTTAGGCAATGGCTGTAAGTCCTAACATATCATAACTGCACGAACAGTGTCCTTTTTATCATTATAAAGTGGTGTCTTCTATATTGATGTTATTCATAAATAACATGCTGTTTCTTTTCAGCAGTTGAAAATAAGAAGCGGAGCTAGTTCGATTCCTCTTTTACTGACTCCTATAAATCCAGAAAACGAAGCTGGTTTTGTTTGAAGATAAATAGTAATTAACTGTAGAACACATTGGTGAAATCACCTTAGAACTACTATACATTCAAATTAGACAGTAATGAGCATGAAGAACAAACACTTAACATTTAGATATTCTTTGCCAAAAGACAAGGATTTTCCTCCCTAAAGGCACAGATCTGTAACCCAAAACAATTATATTTTACTAAACAAGGGGACTGTACTGTCATCCAAGTTCCTAATCACCAGATTTAATTTGTATACACAGTGAGAGTTGCTGTTGCCAAACACTTATTATGAATGGACTGTAGCATAGCATAGTTTGAGCATAATCTGTACAAAAAATTAGGTAGTTACTGACTTTGTCTCCTTAAGGACCAGAGACTTTGCATGCACTATAGAGACCTCTCTTTCTTACAAATAGGATTCTTAGCTGTTCAGTAACTTCACTGCTTTGAAACTACGAATATATTTCTCAAGCTTTCTAGTTAGAGGTCACTGCTATACGGTATAGTAACCTTTACAGACCACATAAAATACATGTTTCCTCAAAGAAGAAAGTATGTACTGGACTGTCTTCTCCCAGTGCTGAAGCTGTAAATACAAGATTTGAAATAAAATCATCAGAAGGTCACATTCAAATACTGAACTTTGGTAACAAAGGTCAGACACAATAAGTTGGTTTCTGTTGTGGTATATAGAACACCAAGCCAAACATAAATTCTTGTATTCAATTCTTATATTCATTTCCTGTAATTTAGTACTCTACAGGCTGCATCTGACGGTGCTAAGAAAGCTGGCTTACGTCCTTGGAAGGCTTCTTTCTATTATGTCTAAAAGGTCATGGAAATTGGGGAAGGTGTCCAGTGACTAGGACAGGCAAACATTTCACTTATCTCCCCAAAAAAGACAAAAGGATGATGTAGGGAACTACAGGCCAGTAAGCCTCACTTTAGTCCCTGGGAAGACCATGCAGTGAATCCTCTTAGAAGCCATTTCTAGGCAACAGAAGGAGAAGAAAGTGGCTAGGAACAACGTTAAGAGCAGCTCTGCCGAGAAGGACTTGGGGGTACTGGTGGATGAAAAGCTGGACATGAGCTGGCAATGAACGCTCGCAGCCCAGAAGGACAACCATATCCTGGGCTGCATGAAAAGAAGTGTGGCCAGCAGGTGGAAGGAGGCGATTCTGCCCCTCTACTCTGCTCTTGTGAGACCTCACCTGGAGTACTGTAACCAGCTCTATTAGTGGGTCCAGAGGAGGGCCACAAAAACGATCAGAGGGATGGAACACCTCTGCTATGAGTACAGGCTGAGAGAGTTGGCCTTGTTCAGCCTGGAGGACAGAAGGCTCCAGAGACCTTATTGCAGCCTTTCATTACTTAAAAGGGGGCCTACAGGAAAGATGGGGACAAACATTTTAGTAGGGCCTGTTGTGATAGGACAAGGGGTAATGGTTTTAAACTAAAAGGGGGTAGATTTAGACTAGATAGAAGGAAGAAATTCTTTACAATGAGGCTAGTGAAACACTGGAACAGGTTGGCCAGAGAGGTGGTAGATGTGCCATCCCTGGAAGCATTCCAAGTCAGGTTGGACAGGGCTCTGAGCAACCTGATCTAATTGAAGATGTCCCTGCTCATTGCGGTGGGGTTGGACTAGATGACCTTTAAAGGTCCCTTCCAACCCAAACTATTCTATGATTCTATAGGTTTATCAAGAGAAAATCATGCCTGAACAACCTGATTGCCTTTTATGATGAAATGACTAGGTTTGTGGAAGAGGAGACAGCAGTGGATGTCACTTATCTTGATTTTATCATGGCTTTGACACTGTCTCCCACCATATTCCTGTACCTAAGTTAGGAGGTTAAGAGTCTGTAGGGTGGACAACTGGATGGGTAAAAAGCTGGGTGGGTGGCTGGGTTCAGAGGGATGTGGTTTATGGATCATACTCTACCAGGAGGCTTGTTAAAAGAGAACTCTCAACTCTACCACTAGGCTCAGAAACCTGGGAGGCTTGACTTTAGTAGTAAACCCTGAAAAAAAAGACAACTTTGAGTACCTCAGACTCTTCCATGTCTTTTGTCACTAGGTCCCGCTCCCCGCTGAGAACCAGGTCGGCTCTCTCATTTGCCTCCCTTTTGCTGCCAGTGTACATATAGAAGGCCTTCTTGTGGCTTTGCACGTCCTTCTCTATTCTCAGCTCCAGCTGAGCTTTTCCTTTCGTAATTTCAACTCTGCACACTTGGGCAATGGCTTCATATTCCTCTTAAGTAGCACATCCCTGCTCCATCCACCAAATGTGTGCTGCTTTTCTGCGTCTGAGATCAGTGAGGTGTTTCCTATTCATCCTTGCTGGCCTTCTGCCATGCCTTCTTGACCACTTTCTTCCTTGAACAAGGATGGGCAGTAATTGGAACAAAACTGCTACCAGACTAAAACTGAATTGGTTAAAGTATGGCTCAAGGCTCAAGTTAGTAGACAGTAAGTCACTTTGAGACGAAAAAGAATGTTTATGTCCTGACCTGGCGTCTCAGGAGAGGGAAAGGGAACCAGCAATGTAGACTTGGCACTTCAAGCCAAATACTTGATGAGGTTACACACTGCTGTTCTATGTTCCTTCTGGCCCAGGAAATCTTTGCTGAATAGTGTTGAAGGTCAACAAGTACAGCAAAAATGCCCTCTCTTTTCCTTACACATCAGGCTAACTTATAGCATGGACATTATAGGACTTCTCAGCAAAATGCATAAAGTAAATTTGCCCTTTCATGATGGTGCATTCACTGAACCTAAAATTCCCAAAACTTATGTGAATGCTCTAATCATTAAACTAAAAGACAGACATCACTACCTCCAGATTAAGTACAGAATCCGAGTTCTGTCAGTGCATGTGTTAAATTTGTTCTTGGCATGCCAATCAGTTTTGGCCTCTCTTGATATGTAAGCTGAATCTTGCTTTGACATCTCAGGGAGCGTACCATGATGTTCCTCCCCTCTGACTCTAAATAAATAGTCACTTCAGTTAGCAGTGTAGTTGATCTTCTTCCTCTGGATATCAATAGTAAGGAATACAGACAGAGGTTTGAGGAGTGAAAATGCAATCACTGCCAGAGCTGGCTGGCAGTACAAAGCTGTAGAAGTAGCTGGGAAGGTCAAAAAGATAAAGAAAACTTCTCTCCCTTTTCATCGATTAGATCCTGTGGGACTTTTTTGTTAGGTCAGCCCATCGTATAAAAAGCAGAGCAGAGTTTTCATTGTCACGTAGGCAAGATGAACAGCAGGTTATGAGGCCCAGAATAAGGAAGGCTCGGGTTCAGAGCTGGCGCTAAAGATAAAATACGAGCTATTTAAGCCAAAGTTTTGACTTGGTTTAACATATAACTTAAATGCACCCTTAGTCACTTCCAAATGCCAGTTTGTACTGATCTCATAGAGAAGATAAGACTGTAAGGGTAGATCTGAAATTAAGAGAATAGCTATTTAGAATTAAGGAATAATTACTGCTCTGCAGAAACGAATGAACCTTCACAGCAAAAAGTGATTTCATGATACTTAGTCATTTTTAGGCATCTTTTGGATCAGATGTCCAATAACTGGCAGTTTGAATCAGAATTTTGAATTTATATACCTCAGTTTAATACATGTCCTGTTTTAGTCACGGAAATCTTATTTTGAGTACTGGGTGGAGGTGTCAAGGTGTTGGCAGGGGTGGGGGTGGGGGGTGGGGAGCTACAAGGCAGCTTCTGTGAGAGGAGACCAGGGGCTGCCTCATGCTAGACAGATGGTTCCAGCTAGCTCCAATGGACTCACTGTAAGACACAGCTGAGCCCCTCAGCCAAGATGGTGGTGCCTCTGTGAAAATGTATTTGAGAAAGGGCAGAACACTGCACAGGCAGTGTAAGGAAGGGGAAAGTGAGAAACAATTCTGTGAGCACCAAGGTCAGAGAAGGAGGGAAAAGAGGTGCTCCAGGCACTGGGGCAGAGATTCCCCTGCAGTCCATGGAGGAAACCACAGCGGAACAGGCATTCCCCTGCAGCACTCCCGACACAAGTAAGATATTCACACTGTAGCCCATGGAGGACCCCATGCTGGAGCAGGTGGTTATTTCCTCAAGGAACTGTGGCTCGTGGAAAGCCCATACTGAAGCAGGGGTATCTTGAAGGACAACAGCCTGGGGAGAGGACACACACAGGAGCAGGGGAAAAGTGTGAGGTGGAGGGAACAGCAGAGAGGAACTGTTACGGATTGACCACAATCTCCCATACCCCATCTCCCTGTGCCGCTCATGGAGGCAGGGTAGAGGAGTTAAGAATGAAGCTGAGCCAGTGAAGGGGCAGGGTGTGGGGGGGTCGGAAGGAGGGAAAGTGTTGCTTTATTTTGTCTTTGTTTCTTACCACCCAAAAATCTATTTTAATTGGCAATAAAATATAATAATTTTCCCCAAGTCGAGTCTGTTTTGCCCATGATGATAACAGTTAAGTCTTTATCTTGAACCCTGAGTTTTTTCATTCTTCTTTTCTTCTCCTGTCCTGTTGATGAGGGGGGACTGAATGAGTGGCTGGGTGAGCATCTGGCAGCTGGCCAAGGACAACCCAATGCATTTCAGCAAAAAACCTTTAGTCTGTGCAAGAGATCTTAGAATTATTTAGTTAACCTCAAACCAAGAAAATCAGAAAACAAACACTTAAGAATTACAAGGTCTGTCAATGAAGGTAGTAATGATTTGTTAATCCTTGAATACTTTCAAATGAAGAAATTAGGAATTATCAGGCAAAATTCTACCATCAAAAAAGCTGTATTCTTATTAAACTCATTTTACAGCAGACTTGGTGACCCAGACACTTATGGTTTATTCTTGAATATAAAGTAAATTTTTCATGAACATGAAAAATGTTTCACTTGAGGCATGTCTGAATCACATGTGTTATACTTTAATGTAACATTGTTCAGATGGTAAGATTTATAAAGAAGAAATGATTAACACCTCAATCATGAAAATGACCTTGAGGGTAAGTGATCATAATACATTGTGTTTAATTAATTATTCCTTTTAATATGTTATATTGCACAGCTGAAGAGACAGTAATATTAGTGTTAGAATTAGCAGTTTTTTAACATCAAACTCAGTGGAAAATACATAAACACATATTTTTTTCTTGTTTTATTCTTTACATAACTGTGTACCAGTGCAGATTCAGAATGCAACATCACATTGATTTGTGATAATGAAGATATAGCTATAACCACTGATTGTATTTCTTTATTTTGCTTTTAATTTTAAATTGCTGATTATGTTCCATTTAATTTATAATTCCACAAACAGACCTAAGAGTTCCACTTGTTTGGACTGTATCTTCAGGTTTAGTAACCTACCAAGCCAAAATTAAGTCTGACATAGCCTTTGATTTTCCTTTGATTTCCTTAGACTATGAGCAAATCTCCTATATTTATAGTAATGTATATGAAATCAAAGGATTCTGGAATCATATAGAGAAAAACAGTCCCTGAGCAAGACATATTTAAAAGAGTATCTTAGTGTTAAAAGATGACTATGTAAGCATGGTGTTTTCTCACTCAAAAGATCTATCCTTTATGTACATTAAGTCTCATATTTGTTACATTACAAAGCATAATGTTTTGAGTTGCTTGTTTCTTTACAACATTTGCAGTACAAATTCAACAGTTCATGTTACAACCATTAACATACATCACTCCAGCCAACAAATGGATGACCATCTGGACAAAACAGGTTTTAGACTGATTAACTCAGGAGGTTTCTTTCAGTTTTATGTTGTTATATCTAACACTCAGGTACCACCACTGTACAAACAATACACAGTAACAGCTGTGATTTTCAGTAAAGAGCTATTCTACTTAGGATGGTAGTTTGCATGGAAGAGTGAAAAGGAAGGGTGCCTCTTTGAAGGAGAAGCATTCCAGCGGTCGAGCACGGGGCACCGTTCTATGACCACCTGCATGGGTCAAGGGCACTCGTCCTACCTAACCCTCAAGGCAGAACGGTGGGCACTGGTCTAAGAACAAAGGCTGCAGCTCTGGCTCGGGGGTCTGCACCCCAGCGGTGGCCAATGCCTCCACCCAGATGGAGCTGCTGAAGGGAGAGGCTGCAGTGTAGACCTCAGGCTGCAGGAAGTGCCTAGAAGTTTCTCCTGGGGCAGGGATAGGCAGCACAGCTGCCTGCAAAAGGTGTGCCCAGGTGGAGGACCTCCTGCAGCAGGTGGCTGAGCTGCAGGAGGCAGTGAGGAAGCTGCCTAACATCAGAGAGGCTGAGAAGGAGATAGATAGCTGGTTCCAAGTGCAGTCTGCAGTGGAGCAACAGCCCACAGCCAAACAGCCAAAAACTCCCCCACCGATACACACAGAAGGGAGGGGGGCCAGTAACATGGAAGAATGGAAACTTGTGACAGCAAGGACCAGCAGGAGGAAGAGACGTCCCCCGAAGCCTGAGGTGCCCTTGCAGAACGACTTCACTGCTCTGTAGAGTGAAGAGGAAAGACCCATTGCATCAGGAGAGGTGCTGGAGCTGAGTAAGGCAACCCAATTTGCTCCCTGTATAACAACCAGCACAACTAAGAAAAGGTGATGGGTGACAGTTGTAGGCAACTCTCTTCTGAGAGGTACAGAGGCACCCATTTGCCGACCTGATGCATTCTCTAGAGATGTGTGCTGCTTACCAGGGGCTTGTATCAGAGATGTCACCGAGAGACTACCCAGACTCGTACAGTCCACTGACTATTATCCTCTGCTGTTGTTTCACGTGGGCACCAGTGATACAGCCAGGAGAAGCCTGAGAAATATCAAGAAGGATTATAGAGTTTTGGCAGGAGCAGTCAGGGACTGTGGGGTGCAGGTAGTTTTTTAATCAATTCTCCCACTCAAAGGGAAGGCAGTTGATAAGGCCAATCAAATCTGGTGAATCCACAAATGGTTACAGGACTGGTGCCACAGCCAGGGGTTTGGCTACTTAGACCATGGGACTCTCTCTGAGAAACCTGGTCTACTGGGGCCTGTTGGGGTCCACTTGTCAGAGAAGGGGAAGAGTATCTCCAGTCAGAGGCTTGCCAAGCTCATGAAGAGGGCTTTAAACTAGAGTTGCAAGGGGAGGGGGAACCTCAATTCATCCCACTGCAACCGATATGATGCTAATGCCAGTAACAGATGCCCAGAGCCTGGAGAAGGGTCACAGGTCAACAGGAGAGCACCTGGAGTGCAGCACAAATGAATCCCAGCCACTCCAGCCGGTAAGTCAGCTTCACTGGGGACCAGACTTAAATGCCTCTATGCAAACACACGTAGCATGAGGAATAAACATGAGGAGTTAGAGACATGCGCATGCCTGCAGGGATATGATCTTATTAGCATCACGGAGACATGGTGGGATGGCTCCTAGGACTGGAGTGTTGGAACGAAGGACATAGGCTTTTCAGGAAGAACAAGCAGGGGAGACGACTAGGGAATGTTGCCTTCTATGTCAATGACCAGCTGGAGTGCATGGAGCTCCACCTGGGGATGGATGAGGAGCTGACCGAGAGAATATGGGTCAGGATTAAAGGAAAGGCAGGGACAGGTGATGTTAGTGATGTTACGGTGGGGGTCTGCTACAGGCCACCCGAAAAGGAAGACTGAGCAGATGAGGCCGTCTATAGACAGATAGGAACAGCCTCATGTTCATAAGGCCTAGTCCTCATGGGGGACTTGAACCAGTCTGGTATCTGTTGGAGGAACAACACAGCAGGGCGTAAGCAATGCAGGACATTTCTGGAATGCGTTGATAACTTCCTTCTCCAAGTGATAGAGAAGCCAACGAGGAGAAGTGTCATGCTGGACCTTGTTCTCACCAACAAGGAGGGACTGGTGGGGGATGTGAAGCTCAAGGGCAGCCTTGGCTGCAGTGACCATGAGATGGTGGAGTTCAAGATCCTTAGGGCGGTGAGGAGGGCGTACAGTAAGCTCGACAGCCTGGACTTCAGGAGAGCAAACTTTGGCCTCTTCAGGGATCTGCTTGGTAGAATACTGTGGGATAAAGCCCTGGAGGGAAGAGGGGCCCAAGAAAGCTGGTTAATAGTCAAGGATCACCTCCTCCAAGCTCAGGAGTGATGCATCCTGACAAAGAAGAAGTCAGGCAAAAATGCCAGAAGGCCTGCATGGATGAAGAAGGAGCTCCTGGAGAAACTCAGACTCAAAAAGGAAGCCACAGAGGGTGGAAGCAAGGACAGGTAGCCTAGGAGGACTACAGAGAAATTGTCCGAGCAGCAAGGGATCAGGTTAGGAAAGCTAAAGCCCCGACAGAATTAAATCTGGCCAGGGATGTGAAGGGCAACAAGAAAACCTTCTATAGGTATGTTGGTGATAAAAGGAAGACTAGGGAAAATGTGAACCCTCTCTGGAAGGAAATGGGAGACCTGGTTATCTGGGATATGGAGAAGGCTGAGGTACTCAATGACTTTTTCGCCTTGGTGTTCACCAGCAAGTGCTCTAGCCACACCACCCATGTCACAGAAGGCAAAGGCAAGGTCTGGGAGAATGAAGAACTGCACACTGTAGGAGAAGACCAGGGTCAAGACCATCTAAGGAACTTGAAGTTGCACAAGTCCGTGGGACCTGTTGAGATGCATCTGCAGGTCCTGAGGGACCTGGGGGATGAAGTTGCTAAGCCACTATCCATACCTGGACTTTAGTAAAGCCTTTGACACCATTTCCCCCAGCATTCTCCTGGAGAAACTGGCTGTTCATGGCTTGGATGGTTGTACGCTTCACTGGGTGAAAAAAATGGCAGGATGTCTGGGCCCAGAGTGTTGGTCAATGGAGTTAAATCCACTTGGCAGCCAGCCACAAGCGGTGTTCCCCAGGGCTCAGTATTGGGGCCGGTTCTCTTCAGTATCTTTATCAATGATCCGGAAAAAGCGATTGGGTGCACCCTCAGTAAGTTTGCAGGCAACAACAAGTTGGGCAGGAGTGTCGATCTGCTTGAGGGTAGGATGGCCCTACAGAGGGATCTGGGCCAACTGGATCGATGGGCCAAGGCCGATGGTATGAGGTTCAACAAGGCCAAGTGCCGGGTCCTGCACTTGGGTCCCAACAACCTCATGCAGTCTTGGGGAAGAGTGGCTGGAAAGCTGCCTGGCAGGAAAGGACCTGGGGGTGTTGGTCGACAGTCAGCTGACTGTGAGCCAGTAGCGTGCCCAAGTGTCCAAGGTGGCCAACAGCATCCTGGCCTGTATCAGGAATAGTGTGGTGAGTAGGACTAGGGAAGTGACTGTTCCCCTGTACTCAGCATTGGTGAGGCCAGAATTCAGAAAACATTGATTTTCTTTGCGCTATACAATTTCTCTTTTAATGTGTTTAATGCGTTTTAATTTCTCTTTTAATGTGTTTCAGTTTCTCTTTTAATGTGTATGGGTAACTAAAGAAATCATAAATCAAGCCTTAATGTAAATAACATCTTGAGCTGCTTTTAGCAAGATTTGCATCAAAGTTCTATTTGAATTAATATTGATTTATTCTCCAATAAGCAGATGATCCTGTGTACTCTTCCCTGAGTTCAGGCCATCGCGATAAAATTAACAACATGTAAAACCTACGAAATAGCATTCTCCACTGTGGGAGAGAGAGGACCATACCTGTGAATCCAGGGGGACAGAAACATTGATAGCCTCCAAGCCTGTTGATGCAGCTTCCTCCATGCAAGCAAGGTAAAGTTTCGCACTCATTTACATCCATCTCACACAGAGACCCATAGTATCCAGGTACACAACTACACATGAATCTTCAAAAAAGGGAAAATCAGGTAAGTCAACAGAAGTCAACAATATGATCTGTTCCAATAGTCTGAAGCTGTATGTATGTCCTGATGTCAAGCTGGTGTCCCTAATCACCATCCATATGAAAATAATTAATGGACTTCACTCATTTCCATGTTTCTGAAACAAGCAGGGCAATTTACTTGTTTTTAGATTAGTAGAAAAATTGCGCACAATAATTTTAGCTGAAGGTATAAGGAATGGCTTAAGAGCTAATGTTCTTTTGACAGTAGTCTCTGAATAACGGTAGAGTGTTGTGGAACAAACATAAGATCCAAATTTTTCTCTTGCTTACACTTCTAGTAAATGTTCACATTAGAAAAGGTCATTGTTGGAAGCTGAAAAGAGAGATGTAGCAATCTAAATGAAGATCAGTTTTCCTCTATTTCAATCGTATTCCAAATAAAAAGTAAAAAAGTACAAAAGGTAAGGAGGAAAATACAAATTATGCTGAAGAGAGTTTCCCTTCTATTTTCCTTTCAGGTCATATAAGAAACAAATAGCTGAGTCAGTAGTATTTGCCTACCTCATTTTAATACATAATTCTTGTCATATGCTGAAGGTCCCATCCAAACCTCGCGGCACCAAGTAGACTTTATACATAAGGAAATCAGGGAACTGCTTTTCATTTAGTAGTAACTAACCTGTTTACAAGATCCAAGCAAGTTCCATTGTTTTTGCAGGGTCTTGATAAGCATTCATTAATCTCCACTTCACATAGTGTCCCAGTAAAGCCATGTTGGCAGGAGCATCTAGCAAAAAGGATGTCACTATATTAATTTTTAATTTAATATAAAAAGATTCTGGAAAAATGTGGCAAATTTTGAGGGGTATGAATTAGGTCATTCCAAAATTATGTTTTGTGATCATTGCAAAGTGCTGTACTTTAACCAGCTTCATAAGTGCAGTGACTGCAGACCATTTTTGCCATTGTTTGTTGAAGGCCACAGGCTTTGTGCTGGCCCCACTGTGCAAGGGCTCGAACTTGCCTTGGCCTGAGCTGATTTTCACTTGTTTTGACACCTGCCCTGGAGCTAGCTGACTGCTGTCTCTCATGCTTTAGCTTCAGCTCTGGGAATAGCATCTATGGTGAGGGTGCGACACACTGGGATAATCATGGGGTTACAAACAACAGCTTTTTGTATCTGTGTGGGCTGGGGAAGCTGGTAAACAGTACAAAGGAATAAATAATGATAAGGAAACATACAAAAAGAGCTCTAAGCAGGCCTGAGACTGAAAATGAGAAAACCCCCACAGTTAACATCACAGTTCTCCTGGCAAAAACTTCCAGATGCTGGCAACTTGCAGTAACACTGCCAGTTCTTGAGGAAGACTGAAATCACTGATCACAGGACCCAGACGGACATTGTGAGGGTAATCATAACAACAGAGACAAGAGCTAGATAACTGCAAGATATCTTATATAACATATATAACAACACTGTTCATGAAGCTGTTTTCTGTTAATTTCAAATTAAACTACTAGTATTATTATAACTGGACTAATAACAACTGTTTGTTATATTTTGATCAGATTGTTAAGATTTTACTACAACAGTTTCTTGGGTCCACATGTATGGTGTACACGTATGTCTTTTTGCCCACAAGATTTTCAGTGTAATGTAACAGTGTAATGTGTCAAATGCATCACAAAAGAAGACATATTACATCACTGAAGGACAGCAAATATAATACAGGTAAAGTACCAAAAGAATAGCTAGATGATAGACATCCATGTATCATACTGAATATCTGTCATTCAAATAATTTTCCTCACCTGTAATGGTTAACCCCATCCACACAGAGACCTTCATTCTGGCATGGATGGGAGATGCACTCATCACTGTTAACTTCACAGTAAGTACCTTCAAATCCTGAAACACAGATTATATTAATTGTGAATGAGAGAATTCTACTACATAATATGAATATGAGGGTAATAGATCCTCTTGGAGGTTTGGCTGTCTGAGCTCAAGACAAAATTAGACAATGCAAGAGGCAGGCCTGAGAAACCTCAGCTGCGCTTGAAGCTCTTCAAGAAAGAGTTGAGAGAAGCATCAGTTATGACTACCCCTTCTCTTGGGAGCATCCAAGCTGAGGCTCTTTGCCTTTGGTATCTCATTGACCTGCACTGCAGCTATGTAATGCCAAGCCATGTACATGTTTATCTGGATGGTGACTTTGGCCTTCCGGCTAGTTCTCTGGCTTGACCGTGGACCTGCCTCATTCCCTGTACACTTGACTGGCAATCTGGCATACTGTGCTGATCCTGGACACATTATTGGCCCTGCCCTGCTTGCCTCATTCAGATGCTTTCAGACAGGACCCTTGACAGTGAGCTCCCTGCCCTGGCAGCCTTGATAAGACTCCTGGCTTACCTTCACTTCTGGAGCAGCCAGCCCTCCCTGCTCCCTGACTCTAAGATCAGGGGCAGCAAGTGGATGCAATCCTAAAAGAACTTTCTCCAATCACTTTTGTTCCTTAGCTTCCGTAAGTTCATTTCCAAGGAGAACAGATTTGGATGGAGCACCTGGCTGGGGACATGTAACGCATTTTAAAGGACTGAAATGGCTTCCTTGGGGAGTGTGGGACAATACCAGAAACTAATTCAGTAATTAATATGTTATGGAGCATAATGGATGTTAGAAAAACCACATTTATTCAAAGCAGTCAGTAGATGAGAAAAAACATTTAACTGGTTTTAATATTTACATAATGAAAAAAATGTTATCAAGATCTTAGCTGCACAGTACACTACTTGCATAATACATTTACCTGTGTAAACATCCCAGAATATGTGCTAAAGAGAAATAAGAGATTTTGAAGTGATGTAAGAATACTACTTTTGCACTTGGACAGCATACTATGTCTTATAATAGTCACATAAATGTTTTACTAAATATACAGTTGTGTTAAAATGATATACAGTGGATAAACTATAGCTACTCCGTTGAATTTTGCACAAATTGAATATCATAGAATCATAGAATCGTTTAGGTTGAAAAGACCTTTAAGATCATCCAGTCCAACCATTAACCCTACTCTACCAGGTCTGCCACTAAACCATGTCTCTAAGCACCACATCTACATGACTTTTAAACTCATCTAGGGATGGTGACTCAACCACCTCTGTGGGCAGCCTGTTCCAATGTTTGATAACTCTTTCCGTGAAAAATTTTTTCCTAATGTCCAGCCTAAACCTCCCCTGGCACAACTTGAACCCGTTTCCTCTTTTCCTATCATTAGTTACTTGGGAGAAGAGACCAGTGCCCATCTCAGTACAACCTCCTTTCAGGTAGTTGTAGAGAGCTATCAGGTCTCCCCTCAGCCTTCTCTCCAAACTAAACAATCCTAATTCCTTCAGCCGCTCCTCATAAGACATGTTCTCCAGACTCCTCACCAGCTTTGTTGCCCTTCTCTGGACATGATCCAGCACCTCAATGTGCCTCCTATACTGTGGCACCCAAAACTGAACACAGTACTCAACCTGCAGCCTCACCAGTGCTGAGTACAGACGATATATATGTTTCAAGAGTACTGTGTCCAGTTCTGGGCTCCCCAGTTCAAGAAGGACAGGGAATTGCTGGAGAGGGTACAGCAGAGGGCTACAAAGATGATTAGGCGACTGGAACATCTTTCTTACGAGGAAAGGCTGAGGACTTGGGTCTTTTTTAGTCTGGAGAAGAGAAGGCTGAGAGGGATCTCACCAATGCTTATAAATACTTAAAGGGAGAGTGCCAGGAGGATGGGACCAGTCTTTTTTCAGTGGTGCCCAGTGATAGGACAAGAGGTAATGGGCACAAACTTGACCACAGGAAGTTCCATCTCAACATGAGGAGGAACTTCTTTCCTTTGAGGGTGGCAGAGCACTGGAAGAGGCTGCCCAGAGAGGTGGTGGAGTCTCCAACTCTGAAGACATTCCAAACCTGCTTGGATGCCATCCTGTGCAACCTGCTGTAGGTGAACCTGCTTTAGCAGGGTGGTTGGACTAGATGATCTCCAGAGGTCCCTTCCAAACCCTGTGATTCTGTGAAGTGATGTAGTAATGAATTCACTACAATGAACAAACAATTTGCACTGTAGTGACTATAATACACATGATCCCTGATAGCAGACTGACTGAAGAGCATTTATGGTGTTCACCAATGTGCTTTTGAACACCATTTAGATATCAAAATTAAATTAAAACAACAATAAAAACAGCCACTGAAATTCAGTGTATATTATTATAAATATGATGGAGGCTTTACTGGATTATCTATTAAAACAAGTAAAAATTGTTATCAGTACTTTTTTAGACACTGAAATAAGGATAGTAAAGACTTTTATTGCTATATTATTTATTTGTTGTTTTCAAAGTACTTCATGAAAGTGGGGAAATCATGGAAGATCACAGTTAGAATAGCATGGCTCATTTTTATCTGGAGAAAATCATTATTGGAAAAATTAAGTGGCTTGGTCAGAGTTGTAAGGAAAGCTGTATCCCTGCCGGCACACCAATGCATGATCTAAACACCAGGCCACATCAAAGCAGTTGGTATTTTCTTCTTACCAGGATTTTCTCTGTTAAACAACTTTCCTGGCTAGACCTGACTGAAATGAGTCCTGAATATTTGCTGAAGGTTTCACAGCAGTGTCTGCTACAAAGCTAGAAAATAAAGCCTGGAACGTATCTCAAACTAACCCTTCCATTTTAGTCACCTATGCTCTTATGATGTTACTCTTGTTTTCAGAAATATCTTGAGTGTGAAGTGATACCTCCATTTGTTTCCCATTTGCATGATATTTCACAAGAACTTTGTAAAAGAATTGCCATAATAGGGCACAAAAATTCTCTGTCCCAGCATACTGCTTTGAAGTAGCTCCCTCAGCACAGGGAACCTTGTTACATTCGGAACAGTTTACTTTATTATTTGTAAATGGGCCAGAACCAGAATGAATGATCCAAATGCTCTTCTTATCTGTAGCGTGTGTAATCTGCACCTTAATACTGCAACTTGAGCCTTCATCTATATTTGCCTGAAGTTTGATTAAGGAAAACAAGAAAGTTAAAAAGACTATAACTTGGGCCATGGCATGGCAGTTGAATGTTCAGTGCTAGACCTGGTTACATCAAGTAGACAGCAGTCACTGATACGCACACATATACTTACACACAAAATAATCAGGAGTTGTTCTTTTGACAGATGCCACCCCAGTGCCACTGAATAAGAGCAGAAAAGATGATAACATGTTTCTCTGTCTGGTTTGATTAAGAAATTGGAGGGCATAGCGAATGTGAGAGACCAGGACCACAGGACCATTTGTAACCAAATTCCTCATCTGTGCCTTCTCATTTATTTGTAATGTTTGACATTTCTGAAACTAAGTTTTGTTACAGAGTAGAAGGCTATGTCAATGGGCAGGGGAAACGGGACTTCACTGAAAAGTAGTACACTGAAAGAGAGAGTAAACCTCTGTAGTATTATAAATAATTCAAAGATATATAGACAGTTTTTAGTTTTATAAAGTAATCAGAAAAGGGTGTGAAGCTAACGTAAAGTAAAACTTAAGAAAATACTAACAGAACTTATATGGAATAGCTTCTTACTCTTTTGTGATACTATATAACATTTGAGCAAGCATATTTTTTAAAAAAGTACCACAGTTGTCAGATTAAAATACAGAAAATGGAAAATGGAGGGCATTCATCATTCTGCTTCTGCCTGTCGTCCCCACTTGGTTATACATGTTTTATAGTCTTTTTGAAGTAAATAGTACTGAAGTGAATACATAAGGCACCATTTAGACACATTTTTGATTACAGTAGTACACATTTTTCCAGCCCACAGCAAAATATGGCTACCTTGAAAAGACATAAAATAAATAAACATACAGCAGGCATGCTACTTTATCTATTATTCCTACAAATGGAGACAAATACCGTTTTCATCACAAAATTTTACTGGCTATCTACTACCTTGTGAAATAAGCAATCTATGTGTTCAATTTACTATTGAATATTGACTCTTTTAATCGACATAAATTCGCTCAGTCCTTTTTTATAAAAAAAAAAGTTAATTGTTTCTTAATGACATACTGTTAAAAATTACATGGAACTATTTAGATGATTTTTTGACCCACAATGAAAACTTTTGAACTTATGCAGCAACTTTTTCTAAGGAATTTTTAGGCTTTCTAGCAATTTTTACAGAAGATTTCAGCAAAAGCTCCTGCTTTCAACTAAAACAGTTAATCAGAAACACTCAAATGTGCTTAAAAGGACCTGAAAAACATTAGCAGCGTTATGAAATTATGTTACAAAGTTAAATAACACTGCTAATATACACCATGTCTGTGCTGTAGTATATTTATAATTTATGAAGCTTGTACAAAGGATGTTTCAATAAAAGCATATGCTAATAAGCCAATTTTAATTCACTCCTATATGTGTTCTCAGAGTACATTAGGAAAATAAAGAAGTGTAACACTTCACATCACTTGTACAAACAGGAGAGGTCAAACCTCAAAACATATACTGCAATGTTAGGATTAAAATATTTGTAAAATGTTTATTTTATGAATATACTTGGACAGACACCAATCATACTACTTCCAGATTCAAAAGAATACTTAAAATGCTCATACCTAAGTTGAACTGGTTTAAGGAAAGAAATACCTTGGTAGTTTATTTGCATAGTGCTTGTTGAAGCTATGAGATACCTCACGGGTCTAACATGCATGGACTCACCTCATTCTTGTATTTTACATGACAGTCAAGCACAATTTAAAGGATAATATAATATAATATATTAGGTTATTTTGTATAAGCTACAGCTGCTGCCACATATCTCTGTGATCTTCTGGGATACTTAAACTAAAATTAATGTATGGATGCAATTTTTATGGTAATGTAAACATGTTTCCAAATTATTTCATGTGTTGCAAGAGAAAAGAAAAAAAGACAATGGGGGTAAACCAACTTGAAATGTTTAACTTATCAGATATACTACTGAAACAAACATTTTTCAGTTGCAAAGAAATCTGCAGTATGCAAAAAAGCATTCACTTAATGCAGCCAACAAAACAATTTGTAGTTTATACTGTGAATACAATTAATTCATTTGAACTATAAAACACAATAATTTTTATCTTAAGCAAACTATTTTCTAAAGTGGTACAGTACCGAAAAGCCTCAAAATATGCACGGTGCTGTAATGTATTGTTACTCTAGCAATATTTAATACTATGTGTAGGAAAGTAATATGCACATTTAAATGCAACTACTTGCTGCCCTTGCTACTGTCGATCAGTCAAACTTAAGATCCAAACTGTAAATCGATAGCACATGTAAATGATTTGATGTAGCTCTCCAGCCATACACTTTACAAGGTAGCTTTTCCACATGTCAGACCCAACTGACACATTAAAAATGCAATTTTTTACCTTAGTGCTTTTTATGTGGAAAAACTGAAAGTTTTCTGAACTCAGTTCAAACCATTCTGAACTTCTAAATGAAAAGATGCATCGAAACAATGGGGAAGAGCAAATGGCATGCACTGACCCTTGTGAATACAGAATTCCATTAGATACCTGCTCAAAATTTCCAATATTGAATTTAAGAAACTAGTGGCTTTTTTTTTTCCTAGGTGGCCAATATAAAGGCTAGACAAATGTAATTGTAACGTCTGACAAACAAATGGCTTTTATTTGTCAAACATATTTTATACTGTATTTCCTGCCACATTAGAGAAACTGAAGATGTAAACAGAATCTCATTGGTATTACCGCTTATCCACATGTTTTTTAAAAAATCATGGGGAGACAGTAATTTATATAAAACACTTATTTGTTATTTTAGGAAAAATGTGTAGGGTTTTTTGAGGAAGTGTAATTTATCTCAAATGTTAACCACTTTCATAGTAACATATAGCAATTTCAAGACTTTCAGAAATTAACGGAGCTGAAAACCAATTGAAAATCATTGCAATTCTTTGTGTTAGACAATTTACTTTTATTTCTGTATTTTTTAACAGTTCAGGTAGCACGAAAGTGACTTTAATAATATGAGTTCTAAAAATACCTGTGTTCTGTGCAGAACATCACAAAAGCAGCTCATCTAATCTCAAGGCCTAGTTTTCTCATACTCAACGTTAGCACTAGGGGGTGTGACAGTATGCTGAAATTTGCTTGGAATTTACGTGCAGGCAGAATGATATATTCATTTTAGTTTACAGAAATTCTAACATTCTGTGGTAGTGTTGCTGTCAATGGATGAAGCAATAAATGCTGTTACTTAAAATGGGACAGACCCCATTGTTCCTTCTGTTTCTCTGAATTATGGGAAACAGCTACTGCAAGTCCCAACTCTGTCTATGGGACTTCTGTGAGCTGCGAAGTGCAGGAATATGCAGAGTGTAGAAGCTACACATCTGCTGTTATAGTCATGGTCATTTTCATCTCATTATTTTATTGCAGAGTAATATTACAGAATTTAACTCTGCAGGCAACACAGAGGACTAACAGGATTCTCTCCCCATAAGCTCTCTACTGTTTTACTCATCAGCATATTATCATGGATTATATTTGTCTCCTTACTGTGAATCATTTATGAACCTATGTTTGCAAGCAGCAGAGATATCACAATAGCCCCATAATCATTAGTATAGGTATTTAGGTTAATCAGTATAACATAGGTAGGTACACATATCAGAATCAAAGGTGTATGAGATGTTAGACATGGTAAAAAAGCTATGTGCCTTTGTGAACTACATATGCATGTGTCAGAAAAAGAAACTGGCACTGAAACGCTCAGAAACCTGACAATGGCCATCTCCAATTTATTTAACTTCTGTTCTTTAGCATCTACTTATTATTTCTGCTCGGTATGATAAATTCTGTGCATTACGGTAACTTTCATTTAGTCTCATTTGGCTGTATCTCTCTAAAACTGTATGCTTCCCAGAACTATGTAGACAAAAAAAATTTCTACAGAAATAATAATACAGGCAACAGGCAATTGGTAAGGAATTCAGTCCATCTATCATCTGAACAAATTGTCCTAGGCTACCTGTATAGTCAGCTGAGTGACAGAAATATTTCTATAGCATTAGCCATTTGACTTTGCATGTCTGCTTTTGGGTGAAATGAATTACCTCAGAAAACTGCCTCTTTCTCTTCATTGACTGTAAATCGAGCATAGGGGAACCTCTTCATTGTATATTGTGTATACCTTTATGTATACCTCCTCAGTGTAATACTGCAGGCATCTACATCTAGTCAAATTAATCTAGACTTTGTGGTGTATTTGTTTCAATAATAAATACATTATTTCATTGATTTAATTTCCCTTCTGAGTTTCCTAACTCATTAAAATGCTATTGAACTAACATAAATGCTGACCAAATAACCCCTGTTTTTGAACAGGGTAGGTAAAGCTTTGGTATTAACACCCTCTCTCTATATATATGCAATATATAATGTACTTACATATATGTTTATTGAGAATTTTCCCATCACAAACAAAAGGTAAGCAGAATATTGCTTCCACTGTAATAAGGAGACTGCATAAGCATCCTGAGCTGAGGATATTACTTGGAGTAATGAAGGAAGATCTACATCTAATTTTAAAGAAAAAGATTAATTTCTGCCTTCTATTATAAGAAGCAGGAACTCTAAATACCCTCTGACTTCAACAACCTTGTCCTTCCATTCCTGTCCTTATGTCAGCAACAACCACATCCGCTGTTCCTGCTAACCTTGCCTTGCTTTAGCTCCTGGATGTAACTACTCATAATTCTCATAGAAGAATAAATCACTGTTAAAAACGTTTTTTATTAGAAACCACTAGATGCTTTCTGGCCTATGGTTTATGTTGGCAAATTATTTTTTGTCTTGTTAATTCTCTGTAATATTTATGTGCTTTTATTTCCCCAGGTTTCACATTTCTCCATGATAACTGTTACCTTTTGTCTCCCATTTCATCATTAAGTAGGCCTGTTGTTCAACAGTCCTAGCCAGAGAGCTGGATCTTGCACTCTGTAGCTGCATGCCCTCTCATAGTTTTCCTTCATTTTGCATATATTGTTTTCAGTAATTTGTTCTTTCTTGGAACACAACTGTTCTCAGAAAGCTGCATGATTTCTACCAAACCATCCTGTATTCCCTTTGGGTTGCCTTTACAAAACTAATGCTTTTGTGCTTGGCTTTATGTAGAACAGCATGGTCTAGTTTATTTACCCTCTGGTTCACTTATGTATGCAGCTTTGCAACTTTTGCAGATAGACCTTATGGGGAATTTATGAACACTTGCCCAGGCTCAGCTACAAATATTTCAACATTATTTATAATCTGTAGCTTTGCTCATGTTTCCTACCTTTCTCTTCTGTTACACTAAATTTTTATTTCTATTATTAAGATTAATTCCAAAAATGGAATTCTTTAAGAACTAAAAAACATATTGATAAATTAAGCAATAAAAGTCTACTATTTGCCCTAAGTTGTCCCTTGCTCCTCTGTTTTATTTGCATTTAGTATATAGCATTTCAGGAGAAACTGATGGCAGGATTCAATGCTGAGTATATGCATAATAGCTCAAAAAGCCATCTCTTCCCAATTGCCTTGATCAAACCTTGCTTATCAATTACTGGCAAAGTATATAAGAAGAGGTGTTTTCTGTACACTTCTTGGGAAACTTCTCTATTCTAGTAATTCCTAAACCTTTTCAGTAACGGCCTACCCCATAACATTCTTGCAACCATGACTATACCAGCATACAATTGTAGAGATCACAATTTTTTTAACTGTTTAACCTGCTTGTGTGGACAACTCAACTTAAACTCATGGTCTAACACTGTTCCATAACCTACAATATGAGAGACTGGTTTTGCATTAGAAATGTTATAATCCATCTCCTTGCAGGAAGCAAACCTCTACAGCTGGGGCAGAAACTCAAAAGGAAGTTTTACATTTGTATTATTTATAGAATTTTTAAAATCTTTAAAGCAAAACCAGACAACTTTAACTCCCTAACATACATACAAGAACGAAGATGTGTAGTTTTGCTTTATACCAGTACTAATCATGACTTCATTATCTCCCCACCAATTTGCTGTAATAATTCTCTCCTAGGCTAACATCTTACGTCAAGTTTGATCGTGCCCAGTTTATCAGCTTTTGTCTTCTCTGCTTTAGTATGGCATCCCAATCCCAGCTCCTTGTAGTCAGTGGATATTCTCTTTTTCTTCTAAAAAAGTAGCAGTCAATAGCATGATTTGTGGTCCTATTGTACCCACCTCATATACGGTTTTCTAAAGATAATCTTTAGAAATATCTAAATCTAAATCTAGGAATAACCCCATGCACCAGTACAGGTTAGGGGCTGACCTGCTGAAAAGCAGCTCAGTGGAAAGGGACCTGGGAGTCCTGGTGTTCCTGAATCCAGATCCAGAATCCAGTTCTTGTCCATTGCTGAGTCCAGTCTGGGACTTTCCCAGTGCCTGCTGGTGACGTAATCGTCATCCTGGGAGCTCAATATTGGTTTTGTATATATTGTATATATTTATTTTCTTATTAATATTATCTTTTTCTTATTATTATTTTATTATTAATATTTCATTAAAGTAGCTTAGTTTCTTTTCAACCCATAAGTCTCTCTCTTCTCTGAAGGGAGAGAGGTTAAAGAGAGCATCTGTCATTCACCTTAGTGGCCAGCCCAGCCTAGATCATGACACAATTAATTTCTGTATTTTACTGTCTCCTTTTTTAGAGTCTTGAACAAACGGCTGCACTTTTCCTAGCATGAATGATTAACTCATTTCATGAATTATGCCTTTTACCTCTTTTCAATACTGAGATATTTTCCACTTTCCAAGATCTGTTAGCAATGCATGTTACTGGTTCACGTAACTGCCCTGCCAGCTCCCTGAAGATTCCTAGCTGCAAGCTTCAAGAATACTTGAAGATTTTGTCAAACTTTCCTGAAAATCGTGGGTGCAAGATTTGGGATTCTTCAGAAACCATGCACAAAAATGTTTTGAAAAGAGGACTTCTCTAAGGAATATTAAGAAAAGACCTGAACTACATGTCTCTCTACAGATCATTTCTGAAAAAGGTTTCAAAATCAATACATTGTATTAAAAGCTGTTTTTAAAAAGGGGTTTTTCTAAAATCTGCTTCAATAAGCAACTTGCATACCTACCCAGTGACTTTAAGTCAGAAACTTGTGGTAACCTTTACCTTAATAGTAAAAAACTCCAAGCTATAAATACTGCTGACTTCTACGTATTATCTCTATACCTTTGTAGCTCAGTAAACAATGAGTAATACTATTGTGGTGTAACACTGTCATTAATATATTTGCTAGCCTTGGTCTCTAGAACACACTTACACCCCTAACATTCATAGGTATAAAAGTGACAACTTCAAAATCCTGCCTAAATTCCAAATTCATTAATTGTACTTCCCTACCTCAATCTTCACTGCAGTTTTAGTGAGTTAATGTATTCTTCAATTCCTATGCAGAATTGCATAGTGATGTTCTGCACAGTTAAACTGGTGCTCTGTTCCACCTTAGCAGTTCTTGTACATCAAGGGAGAGATCGTGTCTTTTAAGCCATGGCCCAGGAAAGCTGTCAGCACCTGTTGTGATTTTGCTTGTTGTGCATATGAAGAGCAATCCGCTCTACCCATTAGGCAGAGGAAGATTACTCCCCTGATGTGCCAGGCCTCCCTGACAGCTCAGCAGGAAGAGGAACCATTTCCAACTTGCTCCAATTTTTGCACTTTTAACAATTTGCATATATTTTGTCTATTTCTGCCTGTCTGTTTTGTCAATTTCATCTGTCAGCTCTGCTGGCCAGGTGCATATCTCTCTCTATGTTGTTGTCACAATTGACTCAGAAATAGTAATTCGGAGTGCTGGAATCTAAACAGCCACAGATTTAATAAGTACTATAACATAAGAAATTAATAATAGGCAAACTGACAGCTATTTTACCAGTCTTTTAACATAACTGATAGACCTGCTGTAATTCAGTAAGTTTTTATGTGCTTTGAAAGGTATACATTGTTACTTTCACTGAACAGAGAATTAAATTCAACACAAATTTGCAACTTTTCTGCAGCACAACAGACAACAGAAAAGATTAACTGTATCAGTCCTTACCTGTTTTGCAAATGCACATTGGATTTCCATCAACTTGTGCCAAGCAGGTTGAATTGTTTATGCATGGATTGTAAGGCAGCTCACAGGGACTGAAGCGCTGATGGCAGAAGTCACCAGTATAAAATGGAGGACAAATGCATACAAACTGTCCCTGCTTAACAGATTCGTAACAGGTGGCTCCATTCAAGCATGGTTCAGAATCACATTCATTTATATCTTCACTGCAGTCTGGCCCTGTCCACCCTGCTGTACACGTGCATCTAAAAAAAAAAAAAGAAAAAAAAAAAAAAGCTCTAAT
>VFFE01007237.1:3001099-3013071 GCA_008921705.1 Burhinus oedicnemus | reverse complement strand
AAAAATACATAGAAGTGTCTATCTCAAGGCCCAGTTTTAAGAGTCAAGACAACATTTTGTCTTAATGAGAACTGTTATTTAAACAAGGTAAGGAGGTTTTAGCAGTATTAAAAGCACAGAACATAGAGCAGAATTTTTTAACTTTGGATTATCAATTAAGCTACTACAACTGACATTCTTATAAATTATCAGATCAAAAGGCAAAAACTCAAACAAACTTTCTTTTTCAAAATGACCATTTCATTCACTACATTAGAAAAATCAAGATGATTTCTAGGATCCTCATGGAAAAAAAAAAGTTAATACAGTCTTTTATGAGACCACATAAAGATAGGATAGTCATTGTTCAAAATCTTTCTGTTCTTTTACCAGCTTGTAAACTGAGATAAAAGTTTCTGATACTGCTAGCAAAATACAGGTTTCACATACCTTCTAAACAGAAAAATGTAAATATGGCAGATGTTCTGTATGCAATTTTGGGTTTATTCCTAAATTGTTTAGAAAGGATATTAACTTTTTTGAACTTATTTGCCAATATTTGGTGTTTAAATAATGCCACGATTTATAAAAGAAATCTAAAAATGCAAGTTATAGATATAAAAACTACCATATTAACCAAGCATATTAATCAAAATCTCTTTAAGCTTGGAAGTTTACTTTTGCCTACAAGCTTCTCCACTGTATGTGCTATGAATATTTTCAGAATGTTTTTAAGAAACCACGTAAGTCTAAAAGATGTATATTTAGTCTAAAGCTTACATAAAGCTACTAAAAGACTTATATTTATACATAGAAATATATTATACCTATAAATATAAGTTACTTTGGGTATCTAAAACAATTTGATCATTGGTAAACTCATAAAATTACAGAAACAATACAGGAAACATGCTAAGCTCCAGAAAGAAAATAAACTGGAAAATATCTTTTACATTTCCTCTTAAGAACAAACAAAATCAGCATCTTTATTCACACATAGTTGTAAATTCTGAAGCTAAAGTTTTTACAAGGCCTTTCTTACAAGAATTTTGGCATTTATGAAAAAATTACAAAATTGCAAAAATTAAATCCCTAAATAAGGCATATCATATATTTTAAGATTAACTATACAAACATTTGACTCATACTACACAGTTAAGCAAAGAGCATCTTATCCTTTCATATCCTAATTGCATACTTGTTTTTTTAACTTTTATGAAAAGCAACAAGATCATAACCAATCAGTAACCTCAAGAATAGTCATATCCTACTCTTTCTGTTCTATACTTTACAATCAGTAGTTAGAAAAGCTTTGGGGGAAAAAAAAGCCAAAAATGTTACTTTTTGTTGAAAATAATTTTGTTGAAAATAATCTGATAGGCTATTGGAATGATATTTTAATTTTAAATAAAAAAAGCTTCTACTAAACAGTAGAATAATTCAGTACACCTTCAAAAAGAGGAATAATACACCAGCAAGGAAGCATGCACTTGCACATGCAATGAGAGAAACAAGATTTAGGTTGACGTAAAAGTTATTAATTTTAACTAATATCCCTTCCTCCAGAATCCATACAAGTATTTTCTTTTAAATAACCAAATCCAAATATTTCCATTGATATTACAAAAACAAATCATGCATGATTCTTTTATTTAAATTATTAATTTTTATAATATGAACTCCATACAGTGCTTTGATTGTGACATGTGTAGAACTCCTTCAACACATCAGCTTTTATAAGTATTATCTGTTGACTTTCCATAAATCTCTCCATAGACATAAGAGCTTTCCATACAGACACAAATAAAAGGAAAGGGTAATGAAAATATACAGTATAAATTATCCATGGTTTTGTATTTTACTACCTGCTTAAACACTAAAGTCAAAGTCAAAAATTCCAAGCTATAGTCATGAATGGTACCTAGAAAAAATAATATTAATGTTACAAGTTCCTCCAACTCTATACAATGTGTTAAATATTAAATTATTTGGTTCTCACCTGCCTGAAAACTCCCTTTTTATTTCTCACACTGCAGTGAAATGTACTGGTATCACCTGCCTCATGTTCCACCTTATAGGTTTTAAGGAATCAAATAACAGGGAAGAGTCCCAAGAATCCCTGAATGATTGATGTTCAAAAAAGTCTCTGAGGCTCATCTAGTCCCCCCTGCTCAAAACAGGGTCAACTGGAGGTTTCTCAGGTCTGTGTCCAGTCTGGTTTTGAGTATCCCCAAAGATGGAGACTCCATAACCTCTCTGGGCAACCTGTTCCAGCACCTGGCCACCCTCACATTAAAAAAAATTAATCTTAATTTTGAAGTGGAATTTCAGCTATTTCAGCTTTTTCCCACTAGCTCTTGTCCTGTCACTGGATACCTCCATCTTTTTCACTCCCTTCCATTAGTTATTTACACACATTGGCAAGAGCTGCCCTGAGCCAAAGCGGTTTTTCCAGCATGCCAACCACAACCAGAATCTACTCAGAATCTACTACTTCTAAAGTGACTTTATCAATTACAAAGGCCTATTGGTGGGCTCATTCCAACCTAGTTCAGCTAGAAGCTCTGGAAAAATGCCAAAGCTTGACAAAAACACTAATGCAGATGATTATACCAGAGCAGAACAAATTTCAGAAGACGCCATTTTTCACTTTCAGACATCCTACAGCAGAAAAATAGAAGCAACTGGTCTTTTCAGTCCTCTGTATTTTGTACCAAATTTTCAGAAAATATCAGTCAAAGCACTTTCCTTTGCCACAGACCCAGGTGTTTCTACAGAAAAAAAAGCAATAGTCAAGATGCAACAGAACTGTTTTTTCCTTAGTGGTTCAGTCAAAGCAACAGGAATCCTAAACTGAACCCTCAGATACACTGTGCCCATCATCCACCTGCCTCTTTATTTGACAGGATCCTGATCAGAAATGTCAAGATGTTCAGTGAAGTTTAGGTTGGCCTGTTAACTATACAATAGAAGCAACAATGGTCCATTCTACAGTGAGAATTTACATTGTCTACTGCATTCAATCAAATCAACTAACAGCCAGAAAAGCCAAAGTGCTCAGTGACAGATTCATTCCTTGTAAGCTAGAGGCTACTGGACCATCTGAAGTAGTAAAATGAGAGCTCGCTTTCAATACATGCACAGCTTTGACTTTAGAGCACCAACACACACCACAAAGCTCCAAAGATGTACACTTCCAGTCACCACAGAGTCTTCAAATATTCATTTTTCTTTCTCCTCTTTCCTCCCACAAACATTTTTCTTCTATTATTCTCTGAAAGCTTAATGTACTCTCTTCTCCTCAGACAGCTATCTGATTCATCTTACATATACCTGCAAAAGCCCTGTTACAAGTTTATCTCTGGTGTTCTTCTGGTGCTACTAGAGTGGAGACACTCTCTTATGTCACTCCTAGATGTTCTCCTCAAATTTCCACCCATGTTTCTCCTTCTCTCCCCTGAATTCATCTATCCTTCTCTTTACCATCACTTCCATTATTCCTTCTCTACCTTCTTCCTAGAGCTCTCCATTTGTAACCAATCAAATGTGACACAGATGAACTAGAGAGGTCAAGATTGATGGCAGCCTGAGTTGCAGTGCTCATGCCCTGAGGGTATTGGAGGATATGGGCCAGGTGACGAGTAGAGTCAAGACCTGAATTTTAGGAGAGCAAACTTTCAGTCATTGAAGAAATTAGCAGATTGGATCCCCTAGGAAACTGCCCTCAGAGACAAAGGAGCTGAACAGAGCTGGCAGCTCTTTCAGGACATTCTTCCTACAGCACAACAGCTTTTGATTTCCACGTGTAAGAAATCAGGCAAGGAAGGCAGGAGACCAGCACGGCTTAGTAAGGACCTCCTGGACAAACTGAAGTGTAAGAAGGAAATGCAGAGGCAATGCAACAAGGGACATGTTATCCTGGGAAGAATATAGGATGCTGCCCCGATGTGTAGGGATGGTATTAGGAAAGCTAAGGCACATTTGGAGTTGAATTTGGCATGGGATGCAAAGAATAATAAGAGCTTTTACAGGTATGTTAGCCAGAAAAGGAAGATTAAATAAAACATGCCTCTGTGATAAATAAGACAGGAGAACTGGTGACAACTGACACAGAGAAGGCTGAGGCACTCAATTTGCCTCAGTTTTTAATGCTAGGCTCTCTCCCCACATCTCTCAAGCCTCTGAACCTCATGGCAGGGACTGGGGGAATGAAGTCCTTCCAATCAGGTTTGAGACCACCTGAAGAACCTGAACATACCTAAGTCCATGGGACTCAAAGAGATGCACCCCAGGGTCCCGAGGGAATTGGCTGATGTAGCTGCTAAGCCACTCTCCATCATAGCTCAAAAGTCATGGTAGTCAGGCAAAGTCCCCAGTGACTGGAAAAAGGGAAACTTCATGCCCGTTTTTAAAAAGGGAAAAAAAGAGAACCCTGGGAGCTACTGACCATCAGTCTCACCTCTGTGCCTGGGAAGATCATGGAACAGATCCTCCTGCCAGTTATGTTGAAACATATGGAAGACAGGGAGGTGATTAGAGATAGCAAACATGGCTTCACCAAGGACAAATCATGCCTCACTAACCCGCTACAATGTAGGGACTGCATCAGTGGACAAAGGAAGAGCTATAGATGTCATCTACTTCAACTTCCGTAAGGCCTTTGATACAGTACTACACAACATTCTTGCTGCTAAATTGGAGAGATAAGTTTGATGGATGGATTATTAGATGGATAAGGAACTGGCTGGATGGCTGTGTCCAAATAATTATAGTCAATGGCTCAATGTCCAAATGGAGATTAGTAACAAGTGGTGTCCCTCACAGGTCTGTACTGGAACCAATACTATTTAGTATCTTCATCGATGACATGGAGAGAGGGATCGAGTGTACCCTCAGCAAGTTTGCAGACAACACCAAGCTGAGTGATGCAGTTAATACATCTGAAGGAAGGCATGCCATCCAGAGGGATCATGACAGGCTTGAGAAGTGGGCCCATGTGAACCTCATGAGGTTCAACAGGGCCAAGTGCAAGGTCTTTCTTCTGGGTTGGCACAATCACCAGTATCAATATAAGCAGGGTGATGAAGGGGATTGAGAGTAGCCCTGTGGAGAAGGACTTGGGGATAGTGGGGGATGAAAAACTGGACATGAGCCGGTAATGTGTGCTTGCAGCCCAGAAAGCCAATCATGTCCTGGGCTGTGGCTGCAGAAAAAGAAATAAGGTCAAGGGAGGTGATTCTGCCCGTCTACTATGCTCTCATGAGACCCCATCTGGAGTACTGCACTCAGCTCTGGGGTTCCTAGTGTAAGAAAGACATGGATCTGTTAGAGCGGGTCCAGAAGACAGTCACAAAAATGCCTACGGAGAAAGGCTGAGAGATTTGGGGTTGTTCAGCCTGGAAAAGGGAAGGCTCTGGGGAGACTTAATTGGGCCTTTCAATAATTAAAGGGAGCTTATAAGAAAGATGGAGAGAGATTTTTTTACCAGGGCCTGTAGTGACAGGACAAGGGACAATGGTTTTAAACTGAGAGAGGGTAGATTTAGATAGGACATAAGAAACATTTTTTACAGAAAGGGTGGTGAGACACTAGAACAGGTTGTTCAGAGCAGCTGTGAATGCATCATTGGAAGTCTTCAAGGTCAGGTTGAACAGGGTTTTGAGCAACCTGAGCTAGTGAAAAATGTCCCTGCCTATGGCAGGGGGGTTGAACTAGAGGATCTTGAAAGGTCCCTTCCAACTCAAACCACTCTATGATTCTGTGATTCTATGACTTTTGCCACTGCTTGTGTAAGGCCCTTGGCTGTGCACTGACCTGGCAGTGCAGGGGCTCAGCCTTGCTGGGCCTGAGCTGGGTGTCGCTAGTTTAACCCCTGTGCTGGGGCCTAATAACTGCTGCCTCCCCTGCTCCAGCTTCAGCTCTGGGGATTGCCACTCTAGGAAGGGGTGACGCCCCCCACCTGCAGTCACTGCCTGACAAACCACAACCCTTTTTGGGGGGGGGCTGGGGGACACAGCCAGGCTGCAGCTGGCAGCCCAGGAGACGGAAGTGGGCTGTGACAGGGAAACACCCAAAACTGAAACTAATTGCTTAATGTGTTCCACATTGCAAAAGTACTAGTAGTTTGCATTCTGCTTTTTTTTACACACTCTTAACATGGCACATACACAGGAATCTTTAGGAACAGAAGCAATAGGGTAGAATTTTTATATGATTGAGGCAAAGTCATAAAGGATAATAATGTCAAAGACTGAAATTCCTATTTCTTTTATTTCTGTGGTTAAGAAGGCAAGACCAACTAACTTCTGAAATGAAAATGCTGTTTTATAAACTTGCTCGCTCTTCGCCCTTTTCTGAGGTGTGCCAGAAAACTTTTGGTTAATATGAATAACAGAAGGATATTTTTGACACCAATGCTTTCTACTTCAAGCTTCTGAAGTCAAGCATACAGTTCAGTGCAGGTGTACAACCAATCCCCAAGGTCTACCTGACTTGTAAGAAGTGCTGGGCACTGTGAAAGTATTGCAGTATCTCAGCTTAGTGGACTATCAGTTTTTTAGGAGCAGCACGTCTTGTTGCTTGAATTTGTCATGAGCAACTCTTAAGTTACTAGGTCATAACTCTTAAGTTAAAAATAAAGTAAAACTACATGTATTTAATTTTGGTTTAAATAAATTCCAGATGTGTTTAGGTGCTGTCCCAGTCAACAATGGCATGTCAGTAGGTCAGATATAAGCCTTCCGCTTTGCCTTTGAGAAATCATAGAATCGTCTAGGTTGGAAGGGACCTTTAAGATCATCGAGTTCAACCATCAACCTAACACTGCCAAAACCACCACTAAACCACATCGCTCAGCACCACGTCGACCTGTCTTTTAAAATACCTCCAGGGATGGTACTCAACCACCTCCCTGGGCAGCCTGTTCCAATGCTAGATAACCCTTTTGGTGAAGAAATTTTTCCTAATATCCAATCTAAACCTCCCCCAGTGTAACTTGAGGCCATTTCCTCTTACCCTATTGTTTGTCACTTGGGAGCAGGTATCAACCTGCACCTTGCTACAATCTCCTTTCAGGTAGTTGTAGAGAGTGATAAGGTCTCCCCTCAGCCTCCTCTTCCCCAGGCTAAACAACCCCAGTTCCCTCAGCCCCTCCTCATAAGACTTGTGCTCTAGACCCCTCACCAGCTTTGTTGCCCTTCTCTGGGCACGCTCCAGCACCTCAATGTCTTTCTTGTAGTGAGGGGCCCAAAACAGAACACAGTATTCAAGGTGGGGCCTCACCAGTGCCAAGTACAGGGGGACGATCACTTCCCTAGTCCTGCTTGCCACACTCTTCCTGGTACAGGCCAGGATGCTGCTGGCCTTCTTGGCCACCTGGGCACACTGCTGGCTCATATTCATTTGACTGTCTACCAACACCCCCAGGTCCTTTTCTCACAGGCAGCTTTCCAGCCACTCTTCCCCAAGCCTGTAGCGCTGCATGGGGTTGTTGTGACCCACGTGCAGGACCCAGCACTTGGCCTTGTTGGACCTCATACCATTGGCCTGGGCCCATCAATCCAGCCGGTCCAGATCCCTCTGTAGAGCCATCCTTCCCTCAAGCCAGATCGACACTCCCGCCCAACTTGGTGTCATCTGCAAACTTACTGAGGGTGCACTCAATCCCCTCATCCAGGTCATTGATATAAATACTAGGACATCCTTCATTATTACAATTACTACAGTAGTCATCATGACTTTTTGTAAACTGAGTTGTCAATTTGAGCACAGAGATAGAACTATCCTGTCATCTTCTCAATTCAGTGCAAGGAAGTGAGATTAAACTACCACTGCTGTGGTTAGTCAATAAGGAAGTTCAGCTCCTTGGGCTGTCAATCTGTCAATGGGAAGTTTCATTAGCAGTGAAATAAACAATAGCTTTGTTTGATTTAAATGAAGTAGTTCAGGGCATAAAAAGATTAAACAAAGGAAGAAATAGTCAAGAAGCTCATCCATTATCCAGTGGTTTCTATTCCTCAGTACACTCATATCTGCCATGACCAAATGATAAATATCTTTCCAAACTCTGTAAATGTGTACAGGAAGAAAGTGGCCACACAGGAAGAAATATCACTTCTTCCCCTCTCACCTCTCTCCAACAGATTAATCAATAAGTGAGTAAAGAGCAATTTGTCTTTCACAAAATAAACTGATCAGTGAATATCAATTTCACAATTAAATTAGAAAAGAAATTCCACCTGTCTTTACCAACTGTTATAATAATGATGGGAAGCTGAAACTAAGGAAAACAAAATTGTTACCTTTTTCATATATACACCTACAATTTCTTAATTTAACAGATATGTAGATGCTGGCTTATGGGAAGTATATGCACCACCTGCAGTCTTCAAATCGAATCTGAAGTGGTGACTAAGAAAGCATGGATAAAATACTTGGGGAATGGTACCAGGTAATAACAGATATACACAGATGAACTCTTTATTGCATGCCTAATCATTCTAAGTGTCTGAGAAGTCTGCATCGTGTAATGCAAAATACATGTAGTGGTACGATGACTAATAACATAGTGCATGAACTGTAAACGCAATGGACCTTGCTGCCCTTACACCTCAGAAATCAAATTAATCTGTAAAAGAATGTTACAGTAAAATCTACACTGAGTATGTTCTAAGATACATGGTTAAACTGGCTAAAACAACTTTCACCGTTCTCCTCTGTTCATATGCTCTGTGAAAGTTGTTGAATACTATGCAAGTCAACACACTTCCTAAGTTAATGCTACTACCTGTAAAACAATCTATTATTTATTTTGAATACATTACTTCTCAAACTATTTACAATACTTGACCGACTGATGCTTCGTCTATTATCTGTTCAGTAGTAGCAAAGCGAAAGCACTGAATGGGCTCCCCACTTCAAGAAAGACAAGGAACTACTGGAGAGAGTCCAGCGGAGGGCTACAAAATTGATCAAGGAAATTAAGCACCTCTCTTCTGAGGAAAGGCTGAGAAACCTGAGTCTCTTTAGTCTGGAGAAGAGAAGACTGAGAGGGGATCTCATCAATGCTTATAAGTATCTAAAGGGTGGGTGTCAAGAGCATGGGGCCAGACTCTTTTCAGTGGTGCCCAGCAGCAGGACAAGGGGCAACAGGCACAAACTGGAACACAGGGAATTCCATCTCAACGTGAGGAAAAACTTCTTTACTTTGAGGGTGACAGAGCACTGGAACAGGCTGCTGAGAGAGGTTGTGGAGTCTCCTTCTCTGGAGATATTCAGAATCCGCCTGGATGCCATCCTGTGCAACCTGCTCTAGGTGACCCTGCTTTGGCAGGGGGGTTGGACTAGATGATGTTTGAAGGTCCCTTCCAACCCCTGCCATTCTGTGATTCTGTGAATGAATAAATGCTAGAGTTCGCTCCCAACAGCCATTGCTAATATCTAAAAGGAATCATATATTGCTAGTGTTTGTCCATTAGTTCAGCAGGAATGTGAATATTGTTGAGCACTGGAAGTTGTTTAAGCAGTAGAATACTACTCCAAGTCTCATATTTCAGCGAACCATAGAATGGTTTAGATTGGAAGGGACCCTAAAGATCATCTAGTTCCAACCCCCTTGCCATGGACAAGGACACCTCCCACTAGACCAGATTGCTCAAAGCCTCATCCAACCTGGCCTTGAACACGTCCAGGGATGGGGCCTCCACAGCTTCCCTGGGGAACTTGTTCCAGTGCCTTACTACCCTCATAGTGAAAAATTTCTTCCCGAAATCTAATCTAAATCTACCCTCTTCCAGTTTGAAGCCATTGCCCCTTGTCCTATCACTACATGCCCTTGTAAAATGTCCCTTTCTTGCAGGCCCCTTTCAGATACTGGAAGGCTGCTACAAGGTCTCCCTGGAGCCTTCTCCAGACTGAACAACCCCAACTCTCTCAGCCTGTCCTCATAGCAAAGGTGCTCTAACCCTCTCATCATCTTCGTGGCCTTCCTCTGGACCCACTCCAACAGGTCCATGTCCTCCTTATGTTGGGGGCCCCAGAGCTGGACACAGTATTCCAGGTGGGGTCTCATGAGAGATGAGTAGAGGGGCAGAATCACCTCCCTCGACCTGCTGGCCATGCTTCTTTTGACACAGCCCAGGATGCAGTTGGCTTTCTGGGCTGTGAGTGCACATTGCTGGCTCATGTTGAGCTTTTTTTCAACCAACAGCCCCAAGTCCTTCTCCTCAGGGCTGCTCTTAAGCCTTTCTCTGCCCAGCCTGTATCTGTGCTTGGAATTGCCCCAACCCACATGCAGGACCTTGCACTTGGCCTTGTTGAACCTCATGAGGTTGGCACGGGCCCACCTCTCAAGCCTGTCCAGGTCTCTCTGGACGGCATCCCTTCCCTCCAGCATGTCAGCCGCACCACACAGCTTGGTGTCATGGGCAAACTTGCTGAGGGTGCACTGAGTCCTAACATCCATGTCACCAACAAAAATGTTAAATAATACTGGTTCCATTGTCGACCCCTGAGAACACCCACTTGTCACTGCTCACTACTTAGACATGTTCTACTAATGAAAGAAAGTATCAAAAACTTCTGCAAAAGGCATGTAGCATTGCAAAGGTATCTATAGTGATCCAGACTGGAACACCATCGCACATCAAGGTGTTAGTGATCCATGTAACAGTTAACCTGTGTAGGCGTGTACTGTGCTGTGCCAGGTAGCATGTAGAGCTTGGCTTTGTGGTCTGTGTTGTGTTGTGTCCATCCCTTGACCACTGGATAAACTTTGCTGGCTAATTTTAACAGAGGAGTCACTGTACATGTGACAGCACCAGCTGTGTGTCCTTGCCTTTATCTAAGACTGCAGAAACAAGTTCTCATGTGAACGTCCCTTCTATTTAAAAGTAGAAATGAAGAATTGAGTTGTTTTCTTGTAAGAAAATCCTGCAAGAGCTCAAATAACCAGAATGGGGTAATCCTTCCATATACAGGTTCTGCATGGCATGCTGGCCCTGATGGGAGGCCCATTTGATGCTGCAGGGGTTCCCTGAAGGGGTATAAGACTATGACCTTTCTTCTTTATAGTGCTAGTTCCAATATATGGCATTCTAGTGATACGGTACATACAGTTTGGGTGCCTTTCTTAGTGGCATCATAATGAAACAGCACCTCCTGTTGCAAAACACCATCTTAGTCCCGTTTAAAAAAGTAATAAATTACGATGGGTGCCGGAGTCTCACTGTTGTGCCTATGCAGGAGAAGCTGTCTTCTTTGCACTGCACATCCTGGACATGTCATTCCATGCTGGGATGACACAGAGGAAAGAAAGGAGCCAAAGGCTATGCCCCCATAGCATGGGCAAATAGAGACAATGTCTGAAGCAGAACAACTGGTGCAGAACCAACACAAACACTATATAAGTTTTGCCTTGTTTACTTCAGACTAGTTCTCATCTTGTGTCACGGACTGAATATCCAGTAGTATTTGTATCACATGGGATACACTCTGAGTGTATCCTCTAAGTCAGCTTCATCCAAAAAAAATCCAGTTTGCATGTACAGGATCATTCGACATTGCAAGCCAATGAAAGCATGTTAACTGGGTATGTCTAGGAGATTTACTTCAAAAATCTACTCTCAATCTGAACTAAAACTCACCCTGGAGTAAGCTCTATTTCACCTAGACAGCTGGGGGATCTGGCCTTCAGAAACACTGCAGAGCATACCAGCTAGGAACAGGCTTGTCTTTCATCCATGCAGTTCTAACCACTTGTCCTGGTTTGAGGTAAAGCAGGACCAGTTTTGTTCAGTAACTTTGCTTGTTAGCTGGGCCTCTTCTAACTGCTGAAATTAACAGCATGTTGTGCAGGAAAACCGTTCGTTCTCAGAGTGATAAGACCCATGTTTATGGCTGATGCCAAGGAACGGTATGCAGAGAGGCTCTGGCTTATACTTATTGCTATGGCAACCAAGGACAGCCAACTTTGCTACTTGCCCCGTTGGAGGGTC
>VFFE01007237.1:2857806-3001079 GCA_008921705.1 Burhinus oedicnemus | reverse complement strand
GTTGTGCCTATGCAGGAGAAGCTGTCTTCTTTGCACTGCACATCCTGGACATGTCATTCCATGCTGGGATGACACAGAGGAAAGAAAGGAGCCAAAGGCTATGCCCCCATAGCATGGGCAAATAGAGACAATGTCTGAAGCAGAACAACTGGTGCAGAACCAACACAAACACTATATAAGTTTTGCCTTGTTTACTTCAGACTAGTTCTCATCTTGTGTCACGGACTGAATATCCAGTAGTATTTGTATCACATGGGATACACTCTGAGTGTATCCTCTAAGTCAGCTTCATCCAAAAAAAATCCAGTTTGCATGTACAGGATCATTCGACATTGCAAGCCAATGAAAGCATGTTAACTGGGTATGTCTAGGAGATTTACTTCAAAAATCTACTCTCAATCTGAACTAAAACTCACCCTGGAGTAAGCTCTATTTCACCTAGACAGCTGGGCGATCTGGCCTTCAGAAACACTGCAGAGCATACCAGCTAGGAACAGGCTTGTCTTTCATCCATGCAGTTCTAACCACTGAAAGTTTGTAACACAAAGTTCAGCTACTTTGAAAATTCTGTTTTGTCAGTGGAGAGAAGTACACTACTTAGAAGTTAAGACTTCAGGTGGGTTGAATGGCTTTCAGAAGGAATCTGTCCATCTACTTCTCTTCATTGGCTATAAAGGAAACAGTGCAAGTAGGCTTATGAACTTTAGGTTCTCTGTCAGATAAACAAGGAACTATCTGGACCAAACCATTTTCCTCACATTTGAAAATACTATCTAACGGTCTAAATAATTCAGGTACTTTTGAAAATTCAATTCCATGGGTTGTTTGTTTTTTTTTAAACTATGCTATCTTCTTCAATCTGATATGCTATGAATCCCTGATATTTCAGAGGCAGCTCTATTCCTTTACTGAAAAGGTAGTTGAACAGTGAACAGTTTCACATTAATTTCTCATAGAACTGAAGAAGAAAAGGTTTTAAGAGTTTTTTTGGTATGTGGATCTGGGAGAGCTTGTGTAATTTTAATCATTATAACCATAACAATAAATACTTATTCCCTCTAGATTTGTATTCGTGAGCACTGAAACAATTAAAACTACTGGTTTTTAAAGAGCAGGCATAAAACTGAAGTGTATCAGATATATAACTGGTAATTTTCATCATGTCCTACTCAAAGTATATCATAAATAGAAGGCTCCACAGCAACAGCTTGATGTCTCCTTCGTTTTTACCATTTTAAAAAGCTAGACCTATACTTTCAGAATATATTCCTGATGCACACGTTAAAAAAGCTATTTGTATTTTCTTATTCTGAAGACAGACTGATACATCTTTTTCTGTTTTCAAAATTTCTGAATTAGGAATCAGAAGGATTAATTCTTTTACACAGAAAACACGAAGTACAATAGAAACAAATAAATAAAATCTGCAAATGCAAGTATGCTGAACCCCTTTGGCTTGTTCTTAAAGCTGCTCAAACCAGAGAAAAAGGATTTGGGAGGTACATTGCTGGAAAGAGAGGTAAAAAGAATACATTTCTGCTACTATAATAGTGGGTAAGTGTGCCTTTTGTGTGTCTGATGCATACAGAAAAAATTCAGAGGGCTTAGGCAGTTTTCATTCCCTTCCAGTTTAATTGCTTCAGCCTTTTTATCCTTGTCCTATTTCTCATTTTTTAGGATGTATTTTCTCTATTCTGTATACTTTTGCTCCCATAATCTTCTGCTCACATGCTTCCTTTCAGTAACAATAACCAAAATTTATTCCTAATATTCTGTGTATTCAGGGACATGACACAAAGAAAAAAATGTTTTCGAGGTAAAAATAGACAAAGTTGTATTTGCTTGTTTTCCAGATACTTCTTCCTTAATCCTCTATTTGAAGCAATGAGTTCACACAATCACAAGGTAACATTCAGCTCAGTAAGACAGTAAGCTACATTTCAGCTTTTACTTTAAGCTCTAGTTCAGCTGCAATGCACACATTTCTGTTTTAGGAAACAGAATTTTATGTCCTACAAAGGGTATTTCAACTTTCAACTCACGATTTTTTAATGCAGCTTTTTTTTTTTTTTTCCATTTTCCTAAATTAAAATACAAGATACATCTTATGTCAGACTGGATGCAACTTTCAGACTACTGGACCACAGAGATCAGGTACATCCAGTCCCTCTTCAGATCAATCAAACTATTTGCATATTTGTCTCAAGAAGGATTTTGCAGCAAATCTTTGTATCTACAAAGCCAGATGAAACTGGATTGTTTTCTGTTTTGAAAATCACCGGTAAAATTGTCACTAGAGAGCAGTCTCATTAGAAGGAATGTTTGTGCTTAAAAAAGCAAAAACACTGAATACTTCGAATACTTTTAATTAAGGAAGACAACAAAACAAGTAAAACTGAGCATTATTACTGTCACTCAGTCATGTGGCTTGGAACCAGAAAATACAATATGGTTTGGTATCAACAGACTTGTTCATGGACCATGACCACGTAGAAAACAGTTGGTAAAGTGCCTTCCCATCAGTCTTACCTCCTGAACTCCTATTTTAGGTGCATCAGGAAATAATTAAAAATTACTAAAAAAGTTTTTCATGTTTTGTATTTTTTTTACTTCTGCTTTACAGTTTTGGCTATTATCTAGGGTGCTAGGAAATACTACTTACTATGTTCAAGTGTTTTAAAAGAAATCATAAAAAGCTTAAAAAATACCAAATCATCCCTTAAAAATAGGAACTTCCTTTTCCTAAATTCCCCAAGTTATATCAGAAGGGTGTCATAGTTGTGAAAATTTTGGAATGCAGCTTAGCAAGTTAGCACACAATGCAGGGTAAAGAGAAAGAAAGATCTGACTAAATTTGTGTTCAGTGTGTAAAACAATTTTCTGAGTAGCAGCATTAACTTCTTCAATTACTGCAGACTCCCATATAGGGTGTCTATGCACTCTGGCATGTGAAGCTGCTCTTGAGTATTATCATCTATGAAGTAAACCTGCTTTAGACTTCCTTCTGTTCCTGACAAAACGCAAAGGGAAAAGGACTTACATTCCTATCTTACCATCCCTTATCACTAACATTAAGAGCTGCATTCGTTGCCTATGTGTCTGTCCTTCATCCCACACTGGAATAACAACAATCAGTACAACAGCAACAAGGTAACTCAAGATTCCAACCAGAAATCTGGGGGAAAATACATAATTTGCATCCTTTTTAAAAAGGCAATGCCTTCAAAGATTGAGCCCGCCAGAGAGAAAAAACTTCATTTGTGAAAACATGGCATCAGTAAATCAATGCTATGGTGAACAGTAAGTAAAGAATCTACCTCTAGTATCGTGGATGGTACTTACTTGCTTTGGTAGAGAAAAAAGAAGTGTTATTTCATTCCTTCAAGAATCAGAAGGAATCAATTGTCATGCTGCATCCAAGAAGCTGATGTTACATAAAGTCAATCTGTTAGAGCTCAGACATTGAATAAATCAGCTACGTGGAAGACTCTCTCTCTTTGAAGGAAAAGATTCCTGAACAAAAGGCTTCCATCTCCCTAGTCACCTGTTTGCTTGTGCTTCTCCATCTCAATTTAATGCCAATCTTTGATGACAAATCTGGTGGTACTGGGTTTATGGCTGCACATATGGAAACTGGTACCTTCAGCACTATTTCCCCTTGGAAATCTCTTCCTCTCTACTAGATTGTAGTCTAAAGGGCCTAGCTGATATGGAAATTAGCTCAATGCCTTTTTTCAGTTTAGTATTGCTCTGATATTTTCTGAGAGTTACAGCTAACTCTCACTGTGTTTTAGTACATTGATTTTGAGACAAGTCCTCCTTGACCTGAGAAATCTGAAAGGAAAAAGAATGCTGCACTTAAAAAATTAAAGCTATCACCTGCAAGCAGGTAACAGTCCCTGCAGGAGAGACATTTGTTAAATTTGGAAAGTTTAGCAATGCAACAGTAGTTCTGTCAACTGACCTCAAAACTCTTCACCTGGTATACGGAGATGGCACAGATTACAGAAAAGAAAAATGAACTCTCCAGGTAGAGCGCTAACAATGGAAGGTACTTTTGCTCTAGGGCAGTGAAGGAGATCTTTCCTGGTCTGCTCTTTCTACCACAGGCAACAAAAGAAGACCAAGTAAAGGTAATTACAATTGTTAATCTTTATTAGCAATCATTAGTACAGCAACGTGAAGTTGTACATGGCATGCTGCAACTCTGAAATTTTATGAAGAGTGAGCAATATGACTCTAACCCTGAAGATAAATTACTGAGACATTTAGAAAATTTGATGTGAAAAATAATTTAATGTAATGCACACCAATTCAGAAGTCTATGCAAATGACCTCTGCATAATAATTTGAATGAATGAGACAAAGAAACATTTCTCTCCCTCACGTTTCTGACTGTTTCTGAACTCTGCAAACACTTTTGTCATTTAAGCAAGATGTCTTTACCAGCTTTTTTTCCTGATGTTCTATGCCTATTTTTAAAGCTACTTTCAGGATTGTCACTTGATCTTTACCTTGGGTCTACTCAAGCTCCAAGGAGGTATATCACAGAAGAAACTGTATGTCTTTGGCTCAATCTGATATCAAAGCACTATCAAATCCAGGAATGGAAGCAATGGCATAAAAAAGCATGTCTTTGAACAAATGGATTAATGTTATATGTTAAATAATCTTCTTCCCCCCCCTTTTTTTTTGCATTCCAAATATAGAACACATCAAGTACTTTATGCCTAGAACTAATTAGCTGCCTGTAAACAACTGATAACCAAGGATAGCTGTGGAATTTAGTATAGCAGAAGACATCAGATCATCAGGACATCACTTATATAGTACCAACATCTATACATTTTAAGAGCACTATTCAAGCATTTTCAACACTCAGCAGTAGTCAATTATACATCAAAATTTATCTGGTGAATCATTTAGTATCTGAACAACTCTCACAATGCTAATTTCAACATTATAAACTCAGATTTCAAAGAAGCCTATATGAAATAAAACATTTTGAAAGGCTACAGAGTTTGTCATCATCAATACTGGTAGTCTAGAAAATATTTTAGAAAAAGATTAAGAAGCAAGGATGCCTCTGTTCTTGCATTTGTGATTAAAACAACAGAAAAAAAAAAAAAGGTTTTGCACAAACTGACCTTCATTAATGATTTAAGGTAATATGCCAAACTATAATCTTTTACCATTCACCTAATCATGTGTGAGGATTGTAACTTCCAACAAATCACTGAGGCAGCAGCATTTCATCTTGCCACAACTAAATTTACCAAAGATCACCTAGCACAGGCCTTGCTTAACTTTGCCTAAGAAGAATTATTTAAGTAAACACATGAAATATTTTATAAAGGAGTGATACAACTTAGAAGCATATAAACAATAGGAAAAGAGCAAAAGTAAGCATTTTTAAGTTCAACTCAGTATTTTTCAAGTTAAAAAAAAAAAAATGCTGCTCAAATACTGCAGTCACAAGATGAAGTAGATATTTCCCTACTACAGATTCTGTTACAAAACAAAATTGAACTTGTCATGTCCTGGCAACCAGCATTTCAAAAATAGCTTTGTCCTTAAAAAGATTATTGTCCTGATATAAAGCTATAAAAGCAAACAACAAAAATTATTTTCAATTGGTCTCCAACAGTCAGTTATGTCTTTATCTGCCTTTGATATCTACTGTAATATAAACAATCCAACTTTCTACTATGGCTGTCTCACTGAGTTATTTCAATAGAGCAAACCTATGAAAATTTTATGACTAGCCCTTCCACATAGGGAATGAACAAGCCTAAGAGACATACATAACAATACTTAAGGATGCTCATAGAGAGGTGTGACTTTTGTATTTGTGCTCTCTTTTCTCTACCTGTGACCTTCAAAGATAAAGGCTTCCTATTATAACTATGATTGATTTTTTTTCACACATCCAAACTGGCATTTGGTGGAAGCAAGTATGATAATTACAGATCCTGCATTAGTCTGCTTGCTATTGCTGAAGAGCAAGCACTGCTTTATAGAGGACCTCTAATAGTATACCACCTGTAATTACAGTCTAAATAAACTCTCCTATAATACTTCTATTGATCTAACAGAACGTAACAGTTTAAATCCCAGACAAACCCAAAAAGACTATTAACTAAAATTTGATTACCCATAGAAACTAGTGGTGGGGAAGATGATGTTGATTTTCTAATTATGTATTATGTATAGTTTACTTGTACTAGAACCATTTCACATAATTTGTACACATATACATATATTTCATATTGTACTATCATATATAAGCAATCATTTCAAAGATACAACTGCTTTAGCTGAATAATTCATACTTTTTCAAACATATATTTTCTAAACATACAATTATACCCTTCTCCAAAACCAATTTTGTAGTTGCTAGCACAATCTTTTTTTAAAAAAATAGATTTTTTTAGAAGAAAAGTCTTACATTAATTTCTTTTATCATGTCTTAAAAGGAAAAACAAACAAAAAAACCCAAAACAAAACTCTGTTTTTACTCCATTATCTATAGGCTATATACTGCCAGTTTCACATGTGCTAGATTTTACTCTATTCTGTTAATAGTCTTGCAGAATTCTTTTTCACATATGCTATCTTCATCACCCCAGTGACCTAACGATGGTAATATAATCTACTCATCTAAGGTATCTGAGCACCACTGATGGAAATCAATGCTGTCTGGGCTAGATACTGTTTCACTACTGAACTGCTTGACATAACTAAAATGGATTCACCTACACTACAACTTAATATATAGTCAGACTTCATTTTCTCCCTCTTATCTCCCAAAACAGAGAAAATGCTGCCTGCAAAATAGTCTTGTATATTGTTAGTAATAAGGAAATTGCGACTGCTATTCTCTAAAAATCTTTCTTTACTTCAAAAGAAAATGCCTCATAATTGAAGATGAAACCTTGCTCTTGTTTTGGTTGGAAAGTTATTTCAGTACAAAATAAACACAGGTAACACCTTGGCATTAAAACTGACATAATTAATTTACAAAAATTTTGATTCTTACCCACTTTAGAATTCCTTTAAGAAGGTAAAAGGAACAATACCTATGAAACTAGTAAAATCTGTTCTAACAAGTGCAACATGTAGGTTTTACTAATGACCTTTCAAATCACAGGACAAAAATATATATTTTATAGTGAAGAGAAATGTGATCTACCTCCTATACTTTTATGTTGAACCATTCTCCATGGTTCAACAGGATATAATGTCAGCTGCAATGCCCATAATCCTTTCTAAATTTTGTTCCTGTGTGCATGTATTAGACACTGCTGATGCATGAAACATTTAATCTGCAGCTAACAATGACAGATGGTTTTCCCATTCATTTCTAATGAGCCATTTTTAAAGTGTCAGCACCATTTTTTGTTTGTTTGTTTAAACTTCCTATTTTACTAAGGTTTCCCGAATAAAAAAAAGTGAATGTGCTTTCAGGGAACTGTTAAATGAAAGGCAAAATAAAAGCAAAATTGAGTCTATTATGAATCATCTGCAACAGAAGCATTATAACAGAACTGGATTAGAAATAATGAGGTAGTGAAGTCTGTCTTACAAACCTTTTCAGCCATTCTTCTGTTCATTGCCTATCTTATTTCTATCCATTGTAGTTTTAATTCTCACTCTTCCCCCCAAAAGAATACTTAGTGGTGGCAGCATTTCTGTTATTGCCCAGAACTGTAGCTACAGAAGACAAGCCACTGAATTTCAATTTTAATATCATTGACATATAACATGATGGGGGGATGACTTCCATCGAAGATCTGTCAGGCAGATAAATACCAAGTATTAAAAGTTATGTACTCACTTTTGAGTAACTATAAATAGGTTATGGCAAAATAATTAAAAAAAAAATATCAAAGAAACAATGCTACCTGTTGTCATTTGCATTGAAGGCAATAGGACATTTTTTTTGTTCTATCATTTTTATTTAGTAGACTAAATCTCATTATAAGCACCCAGCTTTCTCTCTCTCTTGCATTTCTCCTTAAGCTTTATCCACTCTTTCATCCAGCACTTTAGCTCATATACCTGCCTTCTAATGCAGCACCATCTTGTCTTCAAACCTGAAAAACAGGAATATTCTGAGATCGTCCAAATTGTTTCTCCAAACCTCTGCTTCCTTCACCTCAATGCCTTTGAGCAAATTCACAATTCATTTGTTGAACAGTTCCTTTTTTAAAAAGGAACTCCATGCAGTTTTCTAACCCAGTCTTGGCAAACTCTGGCAGAGTCAATTCTTCCACCTCTGCAAAACTATTTGACTACTACTATTTTTAATCTTTCTTCATCCCTAGATGCAAATCATTCCTAACTCTTCTACAGTACTGAATTCACCTGTTCATATACACTTCAGGCTGCAGTGTGTGCTCCTACAGTTTTAAAACTGGTCCTGGCAGATGACTGACAGATTTCTCCTTTGACCCTCGTTCCTGGTGTTCTTCCAATCGTACATGTCCACTGTTCTGCACATTTTCTTTTTAGCAGTGACCTTGAAGTCAAGGAGCTCAGATTTGAGGAAAGACAAGAGGTACCTCAGTGTGCTCTAAGAATTTACCCTAAGGCTCTTCCTCAAAAGTGAAAGTCTGCTCATTCTCCACACCCTGTCAGTGCAGGGATAAGAATCAGTACGACTCAGTATTTCTTTTCCAAATCTGTTACAAATTACGCAAACCTACGCTTACAGAAACTGGGATGTCCATCCCACCCCATCTCATCATCCGCGGGAGAAAAAATGAAAGGGAAGTTTGCATCCCTGTTTTTTTTCTGCGTTCTCACTTCAGCCACCAGAGGAGAAAAGCAACAGAAGCACATTTCAAGCTTGCTTTCTTCTTTAGCCCTTTCCTTCACTTTTGTCTTTTAAATGTTTCCATAGAAATCTCATGACTAGTAATTGTTGAATTAATACCACTTCTATGTGTGCAGTCCATTATTTTTTTATTACTCGTAACTATAATAATTACATGTATAATAAACATCTTAGTTTATGGGCATATATGAAACTTGCCATTTAAAAGTGTCAGAATCCCAAAAAGCATACTAGAACTGAAAAACTACAAATATATAAAATTGCATGGATTTTACATACATTAAGCATAAGAGTAGACTGAATTTAAAAGAGATTTGAAGTGCAGAGCAACCGGTGCATATGTTTATGTATGCTTTTGCTGAATTTTACTGTCAAAATCACCTACTTATGCCCAAACTTTGAAGGATCTATGCATACTAACAGATGATTACAGCAAGAAAGAGAAATGCACAAAATCATTGAGGTTGGATGGGAACTCTGGAGATCATCTAGTTCAACGCCCCTGCTCACAGCAGGGTCAACTACAGCAGGCTGCTCAGGACCTAGTCCAGTTGCGTTTTGGCCATCTCCAAGGATGGATGCTCCACAACCTTTCTGGGCAACCAGTGTTCAATCACCCTAACACTAAAAAAATGTTCTTCTTATATTTAAATGGATTTTCCTGTATTTCAGTTTGTGCCTGTTGCCTCTTGTCCTTCGACGGGGCACCACTGAGAAGAGTCTGGCTCTGTCTTCTTTACCTGTGTCCTCTCCCTGTTCCCCTCCTCCCCCAGTATGACAGACATTGATCCTTCTAAGCCTTCTCTTCTCTAGGCTAAACAGTCCCAGCAGCTTCTGTTTTTCCCCATATGGAGGTGTTCCAGTCCCTGGATTACCTTAGTGGCCTTTTGCTGGACTCTCACCAGTTTATCCATGTCTCTCTTGTACTGGAGAGCCCAGAAGATGGGTACACCACTGCTGACTGACCACCAGCTGGTCTTTGCGTCTGGCAATTCAGCTAGTTTTGTCTATGAGGATGTTATGGTAGATAGTGTTCAAAGTCTTGCTAAAGTCAAGATAAACAACATCCACAGCTCTCCCTTATCTGTCAAGCCAGTCATCTCATTGAATGCTATCATCAGGCATGCTTTCTCCTTTGTAAATCCATGCCCTCCATCACCTTCTCTTCCATCACGTGTATGGAACCGGTTTCAAGGATTATTTGCTCCATCACCTTCCCAAGGGTCGGGGTAAGGCTGGTCCACGGTTTCCCAGATCCTCCTTCCTGCCTTTCTTGAAGAAAGCAGTGACATTTTCGATTTCCAGCCTTTCTTTTTCTGCCTTTTTATATGCCATTCTCTGGTATATTTCCATTTTCTGTCTTTCTTCCAATCCTTAGGAACCTCTCCCAGTCACCAAGACCTTTTAAAGATTATCAACAGTGGCCTCATAATGACATCATCCAGCTCCCTCGGGACTTGTGATACATCCTATCAGGATCCTGCAGCAGGGCGTCTCCCTGTACAATCACTCACCCTTTCCTCCTGGTGCTACCTCATGGCTCAGGTTCAGCTGATTCAGATACTTTGCTGGACAGAGCTTCCAGTCCCTCCTCTGCTACCAGGTCACTGAACCTACTCTGTAGCTGCAGAGCTGCAGATGGGACAGGAGCCCTCATCCTATTGTCGATGTCACAAGCTTCCAGCCTTCATGATCACTGGAGTCTCCATTTCCAGACCTCCTAAGCACAGACTCTGCCTGGTCCTTCTTCACTATGGTTGAAAATTCAGCTTCTTGTATCTGTAGGATCTTGGAGAATATGATGTTGTTCTTCTCATCATCTCTGAAGCTGCAGTCTGCTGATTGCCTCCGGAAGCTCATTTACTCGGCAGCACAGATCTGCCTCCAGTGCACAAGTACCTCCTGCAAGCAAGGACACTGCATCCTCTGGTCCCAGCCTCAGCAAGAGGCCCCAGACATCTCTGTGCCCCTAGGCCTTTAGAACTATATGCCCCCTGAGGAGCTCGGTCTGGTTTGAGGTTTCTAATGTGCTGAGGTAGTTGCTCCTGTGGATGGTCAGGGATAGTGCCCTGTAGCACCTCACTAAGTACACAGTGTCCCCAACAGAGCTGCTGGCCCCTTCTACATTACTGCCTTGCTGGCTGTGCTCCAGGCTTGGTAGTTGCCTTTGAACAACCTGGTCTAGTGGTAGGTGGCCCTGCCCAGGGCAGGGGGTTGGAACTAGATGATCTTTAAGGTCACTTCCAACTCTAACCATTCTATGCTTCTATACACTCTTTCTGGCATTTGCTGAAAAGATGCTTGACTGTCCCTAATGAGGAGTCAGCTGGAAACAAAAAGCTCAAAGTCCCCACTAATCAAGAAAAGTTGACAACAAAGCTTGTGGGAAACTGCTACAGCTTGCTAGCTATCCCTTCCCAGGAGTGGCAGTCCTCTGATGACCCCAGCAGCAGTTCCCAGAAAACCTAGCATATCTCAAGCCAGAGCCCAGAAACTGCTGTGCAAACTGCTTCATCTGCTAGCTGTGCTCATGTATTTGTACATTATTTACATCAAAAGTGTTTAACTGCCCTACAGCTATGATGAATTTGGGTAACTTTCACATCACATTTCATGCACTCTCAAAACTATGCCTCAGGTACCTCATTCTTTCAGAAACTGTTTTGTACTCCCTCCATTTAATCTGAGAGTTCATCAAATGATCATTTCATGTCTCTTTGGGTGTCTGTAACCAAAACATATTATAAAACATTTATTTAAAATACATCACCTAATGATTAAATACACCAGGAGGAGCAATTCTATTGTTCAGGAAAGAAAAGTTGATGAACTGGTTTGGGGGGGTGAGGTATTTTCCAGGTACTTACTGTATGTTGGTTTAAATTTCATGTTTCCTTGGGATTTTGAATAAAAATGCTACTGTCCTTTCAGAAAGCTGTTGAAAAATGGCCAAAATATGCCTTAAGGGATGCAAAATGTCCATGACTTTTTAGTAGATGCTACTGAGCTAGCACAGCGATATTTTACTGTTTGCCTAAGGCAACAAAAACCCCAAAGCTGATTTCACACGCTGTAGTATAACAAGCAGCACACTAGTAATTTCCAGTTGTTAGCAGTATTACCAGAGATGAAACTATAAAAGACTTGCTATCTTTGGAGGAAACACTTGTTTGTGCTTTCACAAATTGCTTTAGCTAATTCATTATTATATCTCCTGACTGTCCACATAAACCTTTTGAAGATAGTTTTGAGTAAGAGGTGCATACATAACTTGGTACTAGGATAAAAAAAATTTACAAGTCAGAACTAAAGGTAAGTCAGAAGCGCCACAGACTAATGTTTTGGGAAGTGTCTCTGCAGCAAAACAGGAAGAGCTGGCCAAAGAACCCTGAAGAAATGCCAGCTCAGAAGCCAGATGCTGCTTGCAAAAAAAAGTGTTCCAGAGTTTGGCATCTGGGACCATTAAATGCCAAGCTGATCCCCATCTGTGGGAAAAGCTGTTTACTGCTTCTGGGGGAGAAAAAGTAAGAAAGAGTATAGCAGTAGTTTAAAGGAGTGCCAGTAAAAACAGAAGGCAGACAGAACTCAGCATTCAAATTACAATCACAATTTACTTTTGAATTCCATGATAGTTTTAAATCCATTCCTTTAGAAAAAGTATATGTTAAAAATATACTGCATAAACATCACAGAGTCACACAGCTTGGAAGGGACCTCTGGAGATCTAGTCCAGCTCCCCCTGCTGGACCATGAACTGCAATTATAGTACTGTTACAGAAAAGCAGCATGTTGTTTCTGTCTCTCCTCCCCACCCCTCCTTCTGGAGAGGATTTATTTGGAAAAGCAAAGTTAAAATCAGCCTCTGCATTTTCTCAGAATTATGCAAGAATTTTTCTGTGCTAAGCTGTATAAACAAGTGATTCCTAAATTAGCGATAGGTGAATCGCTGAAAGATCGATAAGTAAAAGCAGGTGTATTTTTTTTTTCAGCGGTGCCCAGTGATAGGACAAGAGGTAATGGGCACAAACTTGACCACAGGAAGTTCCATCTAAACATGAGGAGGAACTTCTTTGCTTTGAGGGTGGCAGAGCACTGGAAGAGGCTGCCCAGAGAGGTGGTGGAGTTTCCAACTCTGGAGACATTCCAAACCCACCTGGACACCATCCTGTGCAACCTGCTGTAGGTGACCCTGCTCTGGCAGGGTGGTTGGACTAGATGATCTCCAGAGGTCCCTTCCAACCCCTGTGATTCACCAACTTTTGTCTTTGGAGAAGTTAGTGGGAAACAGGTGTTTCAGCACCAGAATCATCTCTGAAAAGAAAAAGCTAGCTGCCAGAATTAGAGGCATACAAGTAACATTACAAAACTATCTACCATTTTTTACTGACTACCCATGTGTGACCCAGTCATAACATTAGACAAAACTCAGATCTTATGTAGCCAAAGAGGACCACTGCACCAAAACAGGGTGCTTAGAAGAAGGCTAAAGGAACTGTACCTGATATTTGTTCCAGACATAAGCACACTAAAACAGTGTACTGGAGAGAATGAACAAGCATTTCATAATACTGTAACACCACTTTAAGCATTCTGTAACACAACTAGGTTTAAATATATAAATAATATGCGTAACTGTGAAGGGGCAAATGGAGACCTGTGATAGAGCTGCACAAACAGGGTATAAGAAAACACATGCCAGAAGTAAACTCTAAAGGATAAGAATGAGCAGGCAGGGAATATGTGTGTCTCAGCAAAAATAAGTGAAACAACAAGGGGCCCTGATTTCAAAAGTAAGATGTCAAGGGCAGACAGGATCACACCCTTCTTTTGGAGAGGAGGCAGGAAGCATAAAACATTGATGATAAGTGAGGAAAGACAGGGAAAAAGACAACAAGCCACTGTGGTTCCTGCTTCCCTCACTGAAGAACACTAGGGACTGACTACTTTGACCTCAGCAACTAAGAACCGTCAATAGCTATAGCCAGCAGTGCTAACTAAATAGCATCAGTCCTATAGCACCGCACAATTATGTAAATGATAAATAAATATACAAATACAAATAAATACATAAATAAAATAGTGTTAGTTTGTAAAGTTTCTAATGGTAAGGACTAATGGTGTTGTACATGCAATGATAATGATTAACAGTGATTAAGAATTAACCTTTGGCAACATGTAATGTTAATGAATATCAGCAATCCAGTAAAAAGTCATTCCGAAGTTTGGAACTTGCATAGGTTGTCAGTCTTTTTAAATATCCCCACCACAGAAATCACTAATTTCTAACTAATATATGCTTCTATATATTCACTTGCAACAAACTTATCTTTAATTATGTTACAATGAAAGGAATTTATAGTAAAATCATAGGGTGCTCTGGTGCTAAGGACTGGCACTGTTAGATTCACTAACACAAATCAACAGCATGAGTCCCAATCAGTGAACCAAGATACTGTAAGGGTGACTATTCTGTATTTTTTTAAAGTTTTATGAAAAGGAAAATATTAAGAAAAAGAGTAAGAAAGAGGAAAAAGGATAAACTACAGGTATAAAAATAGAACTGGACTTCAGTTTACATAGAGATTATAAAATGGTATCTTAGTGGATGGGTTCAACTGCTGACAAAGGATAACTTCTCTCTACTCTAATGAAGCAAACACTAAAACTGTTATAAAGAATACGAGCTCAACAGACGGCATAAGGAAATATACTTAAGTAAGTCTGATTTCCTGTTTAGTATGAAGTAGTCTACTGGTACGTTATAAAAAGAAAAGCAGCAACAACACACTTAGCATCTTTATTCTTTATAAGAACATCAACAATGAATACTGACAAAATGGCAAATAGCATGAATCTGTGGGATTCAATGAGGATATACAAAAAAAATTGAGTAGTTTGGAAAGACACTTGGTTAATTCTCGAAGTTTTAATGTCATAATGATTACAGCCTCATTCCAACTTATTCTATATCATTAGAAACACTAGTTCATCCATAAAACTATGTTGCCTATTATTTTGCAAGAAGAGTCAAAGAGATTTTCACTTCCAAGTTTCCCTGTAAGTTGGTAAGAGCGAAGGAGACACAAGGGCTTTAATTAGGGCTTGATGTTATTAGGGCGAAACCTCAGAAGTATCAGGAGAGAGGATACAACAGGATAGAGGAGAAATAAGGAATTCAGCTGATAATAGATGCATCTGTCTATAAATGTTCAGAAACATAGTTTGAGAGATTATGCTATCGTGAGAATTAGAGTGAGGTTCACAGGGTACTGGAAATGTATGCATGAAAATATTCTAAATTTATTTCTTTGCTGTGCCATGTGCCAAAGTGAAAGGTGAGAAAGGAGAAAAATAAATTTCTTAGTTTATCAGCTGAACAAAAATTAACTGGAATGAGACAGGAATTATGTAACAAATTATTCACATTTAACAATTCAAGCTTAACTATTGATTCAGAATCTTTCTTAGTCTAAATTTCTTATTCTGATTTTTTTAAAATAAAAATATGCAACTGAGAAGGCTTTTTTCCCCTGTCGGCATGTGATTTATTTTTCTATGATGGAATTCACAAAGAAAAGCATTCACTTCTGGCATACTTGTTGATCCTTCAGATTTGGTAGGAAGTTTTCACATCAAGGTTCAAAAATTAATAGTGCCAGATAAATAAAAGAACTTAAAGAAATTCTTAATTAGTAGTTGTGGTACGTATTATTCTCATTATTATAGATTTCTAACTTGGTACAAAAATATTTCCTTTTGCATTATACTATATTCTGGGTTTTTTCTATACAAAAAATTTTCTTATGCTGTTCCACAATAAATTACCTAGTTTTTCAAGAAATGATGTTTTTAAATGGATTTGCAAGTACTTAAGGTAAACTAATGAGTGTTATCAAAGGCATAAGAGAAAGCTATGTTATCTTTTACACTAATTTAAGTTAGAAGTGATATCAAGTACCAGCAGTGGTGTGGTCAACTTCAAAGAAATGCAGATAATTCTATCATTGCCAGCAACTAAACTTATGCCAGGAAAACAAACAGTGCCAGAACATGGCCACAGGCAAGGAAACTGCATCATTTATCACTGTTGCAGCAGTTCATGGCCTGACTTTGGTCCAGACCAACTAGTGCTTGTCCAAAACAATGCCTAGACACAGCTCAAGAATGCCAATGATCTTTTCTACTAGGCAGTTAGAATCCAGTTATCCTGTTTTAAAGACTACATTTAATTTTAAAGATATGGCTGGTTGTCCTCAGGATCAGATACTAGTCACTGCCACTGCTTAGTTACCATGAGATGAACACTGTCTTGTTACTGTAGTTTTTAAGAGAAAAGTGTTCAAAAAGGTAATAGAAACCAACAAGTTTTTGATATTAAGTAATTGTGGAAAAAAAGCAGATGTCTTAACATCTGGGCGTATAGACTAGGACAAGTCTAATGATTGAAACGAAATTGCTTTAGATGATACAATAAAAACATCAGTCTAGAATCATTTGCATTGTGGTTACTAAGTGTTAGACTCCTGGTTTCAAATACAGGTATTTCTGAAGAAGTTGTTTTTGTTTGGCTTATCACAACCCTTGTATATAATGGTTCAACGATATCTCTAATTTTCCTGCTCTGTTACGTCAACTAGGACAAATAGCTGTAAGGAAAAGTATGTGCCGCTTAAAGTTCAAAACAATTCTCTTGTAAAGATTTTCTGTAACATTTCAGTATTTGCCAAATCCAGAAAAAGTACTTTTTGAGAATTTTTTTATCATTAAACAATAGGAAATCCTCGGATGTCCTCATACGTAGTTGATCCAGCTATGAATAAAATCAGGAGAAGCCATGTTAGCCTCTGCAATATATATAATGCTTCCAGAGGCTGAAAATACAAGTAAAATGTAAGGACAGATAAAGATTCATGGTTGCAAAATATTCATGAACCTAGAATTGTCCTTGAGGACGGTGAAACTGTATATTTGCCTATACAATCCATTATATCATGTAAGAATTCCAATTGCCATAATGTAACAGCTAATCAGACATAAACAGTATGCAGTTATGAAATTATTTTTCAGTAGTACACTACAAAGAACTGCGAACTTCACAAAAATAAGAACTACCAAAAAAAAAAAATCTTTAACAAATTGTTTTATGTCCCAACAGACTTAAAAAAGTGAAAAAAGCAATAAAAAATATTCTCAGATTTTCTCAATCTCACTATTCTTTTTCTGTTATTGGACTGAAAAAAAATTTACCAAAAATCGCACATCTAATACTATATGAAAATGCAGTTCAGGGATAACGTGAAATATTTCAGTTAAATTCTGAACAAAAATTAATGCAAAAAATTGTATTATAATTTAACTAAGTTAAATTTATCTTTGACTATTTGGGGAATCATTTGTCTGTTTTCAACTGTGGTAGGTTTTCTTTCTTATTATTGTCTATACTACCAGGAATATAATCACTGCACAACAACTAGGCTGTGCACAGTCATTAGACTGTGCTCTTTATGCAGTTTTATCATAGAATGGTCAGAGTTGGAAGGGACCTTAAAGATCATCTAGTTCCAACTGCCCTGCCATGGCCAGGGACACCTTCCACTAAACTATGTTGCTCAAAGCCCCATCCAACCTGGCCTTGAACATTTCCAGGGATGGGGCATCTACAACTTCTCTGGAACAGCCTTTTCCAGTGCCTCACCACCCTCACAGTAAATATCTAATCTAAATCTACCCTCTTGCAGTTTAAAACTGTTACCCCTCATCCTATCACTACATGCCCTTGTAAAATGTCCCTCCTCATCTTTCCTGCAGGCCCCCTTTAGGAACTGGAAGGCTGCTACAAGGTCTCCCTGGAGCCTTCTCTTCTCCAGGCTGAACAACCCCAACTCTCTCAGCCTGTCCTCATAGCAGAGGTGCTCCAGCCCTCTGATCATCTTCGTGGCCCTCCTCTGGACTTGCTCCAACAGTTCCATGTCCTTCTTATGTTGGGGTTACTCCAGGTGGAGTCTCATGAGAGACATGTAGAGGGGAAGAAACACTTCCCTAGACCTGCTGGCCACACTTCTTTCGGTGCAGCCCAGGATGCTGTTGGCTTTCTGGGCTGCAAGCGTACATTGCCGGCTCATGTTGAGCTTTTTTTCCCCAACAGCCCCAAGTCCTTCTCCTCAGGGCTGCTCTCAGGCCATTCTCTGCCCAGCCCCAATCCATGTGCAGGACCTTGCACTTGGCCTTGTTGAACCTCATGAGGTTGGCACGGGCCCACTTCTCAAGCCTGTCCAGGTCCCTCTGGATGGCATCCCTTTCCTTCAGCATGTTGACCACACCACATAACTTGGTGTTGTCATCAAACTTGCTGAGAGTGCACTCAATCCAAACATCCATGTTGCCAGCAAAAACCTTAAAATAGTACTGGTCCCAGTACTGACCACTGAGGAACACCACTCCTCTCTTCTCGCCACTTGGGACATTGAGCTGTTGACCGCAACTCTTTGAGCGTGACCGTCCAGCCAATTCCTTATCCACCGAGTGCTCCATCTGTCAGATCTCTCTCTCTCCAATCTAGAGACACGGATGTCATGTGGGACGGTGCCAAATGGCAGGGGGGCTGGAACTGGATGATAGTTAAGGTCCCTTCCAACCTATACCATTCTATGATTACTGGCATTGGCATCATATTGGTTGCAGTGGGATGGATTGAGGCACCCCTCCCCCTGCAACTCTAATTTAAAGCCATCTTCATGAGCTTGGCAAGCCTCTGACTGGAGATACTCTTCCCCTTCTCTGACAAGTGGACCCCATCAGTCCAAAGTAGACCAGGTTTCACAAAGCTAGTCCCATAGTCTAGGTAGCCAAACACCTGGATGTGGCACAGGGAGCAGATTGGACTATCTTACTCAGTTCCAGCACCAATCCTGATGCAATGGGTCTTTCCTCTTCACTCTACAGAGCAGTGAAGTCGTTCTGCAAGGGCACCTCAGGCTTCGGGGGACGTCTCTTCCTCCTGCTGGTCCTTGCTGTCACAAGTTTCCATTCTTCTGTGTTACTGGCCCCCCTCCCTTCTGTGTGTACCGATGGGGGAGTTTTTGACTGTGGGCTGTTGCTCCACTGCAGACTGCACTTGGAACCAGCTATCTATCTCCTTCTCAGCCTCTCTGATGTTAGGCAGCTTCCTCACTGCCTCCTGCAGCTCAGCCACCTGCTGCAGGAGGTCCTCCACCTGGGCACACCTTTTGCAGGCAGCTGTGCTGCCTATCCCTGCCCCAGGAGAAACTTCTAGGCACTTCCTGCAGTCTGAGGTCTACACTGCAGCCTCTCCCTTCAGCAGCTCCATCTGGGTGAAGGCATCAGCCACCACTAGGGTGGATGGTGTAGACCCCCAAGCCAGAGCTGCAGCCTTTGTTCTTAGACCAGTGCCCACCATTCTGCCTTGAGGGTCAGGTAGGACGAGTGCCCTTGACCCATGCAGATGGTCACAGAACGGTACGCCGTGCTCAACCAGTGGAATGCTTCTCCTTCAGAGAGGCGCCCTTCTCACACGCCCTTCCTGCATGAACTCAGTATCAGAATATTAGTATATCAAATATATTAGATATCAGTATCAGATATATTAGATATCAGTATCTATTAAGAGTTTGCATTCAGATACAGAACGACTATTCTAATACTGACATCAAAATATCGGTAAACCCTGGCTATAAATAACAGAAGCTGATTGCTAGATTGTTTTACAGAGTTCTTATCCTCACAATACTGAAACAAAATCGCTTTAAAATCATGAATGCATGCATGAAATAAAGATTGGGGTTTGAGTTAAAAATAATACGGTTAGTGTCAAATCCTCATTTCTCTTAATTTCTCCCAATGTGGCTGTAAATTTTAGTTAAATTACTATTTTTTTGTCATTTTAAGCCACAAGGTGGCAGCAATGATACAATCTCTTCATCTAAAATTGTACAACTCTGTCCACTCCCACTGCTTTTACTCTTAAAGCATCTCCTGTGCTTACAGGGCATATATGACAGAAAGAGATCCTATATTTTATTTGACAAAATACAGTTCCAGATTAGATTACTTGGTAAGTGTTTTGAATTGATGCATTTTTTTACTTTTTCATGTACAATTAATTATGTCTGCTGACTTCAAATGAATGTGCAGTGAAGCAGTGTATCCATGACACAAGTTGTTGCTCATCTTTGTGTAATTTCCATTCCCCAAGCTGAGAAATAAAAGAATAACTGGATGCGTAAGTCTGTCATTCCTCGAACACAACCATATAGTGAGAAGAGGAAATGCTTACCGATAGCTGTTGAAAAGATCCATGCAGGTGCCATTGTTTTTACAAGGCTCTGAATTACATTCATTTGATTCATGTTCACAAAATGTTCCTTCCCATCCAGGCAAGCAAACACATTGGTATCTCTGTAATGTAGTAAGTAAAATAAATAATCTGTTACTTTTTTTATGTTTAATACAACAGGTTTAATACAACAGGTAATATTACTGATTGCTGTGCATTTTTTTGTCTTCTAACAGGCATTTCACCATTTCAAAATTTGAAAATTTTATAAATGTACTCATCTACTAATACGATGAAAAAAGAGGATATGAGGTAGGTATGCAACACTACTTATTATCTACCTTTTTGTATGATCAACTTGTGTACCCCAAATCCTTTACTATCTCTTCCTCCCTCCTCCAAGTTTTTCTAATAAAAGATATTATTTCTTCTATAAAATTAATTTGCTTAGATATTACACTGACGTGCCTAAACCACAGGTATTTACAGACATCTGAGTTGCACTGTTCAGCATGCAATCCAAACAGAACTCAACATAAAATAATTTATTATGGAAATTCTCAGGATTATATAGCTATCCAACTTGTTTAAGACCTTTAATATGAAATTGTGCCTAAGTATCTTAATTAAGCAGTACTAGACAACTCATAGCATGAAAAATACTGTCTCCTATACAGTGTATTAGATAGAATATAGGGTGTTATTAGGTAGTAATCCAGATAGCATAAATAGAAGTCTTCCAGCTCTATAGTGATAGCATTAAATATACTAATGATCAGGTATTGTAAGTGCTAAATTTCTGACTGATTAAACTGAATAAAACTTCAGCAGCATGTATATCCACTTCAAAATGACATATAAGACATCTTTCATCACACTGCAAAGCTATTACACCAAGTGTAACCACACTCCAGTATGATCTCCAGCTTCGAAATTATCAGGATCTACATGCAACGGGGTGTTTGACATAGTCTCACAGAACTGAAAAGTATAAAGCATCTTTTTCCTGCTTATGTTCTACATCGTGGCTTAGTCCCAGCCAGCAACAGAGAACCAAGCGGCCCTTTGCTCACTCCCGCCACCCTGTGGTGGGACGGGGTGAACATCTGCTGAATTGATTATTAATTAGAGATAGGCAGCAATGCAAACACTTCCATTCAGCAGAAGTTTTAATTGCTTCTTTCGGAACATGCTTGCTTCTAACAAGGCTTCTTTCTACCAAAAGTTAGGAAACACCTTAATAGTAAGTATGACTAACGTGAATTATTTCATTACTTGCTAAACGTTGCAACGGCCTTCAGGGTAGATTTTAAAGCCTATTAAAATCCATGTAAATTGGAAGCCATTACCAGACAGCAAACAGAAGTTGAGTTTTTTGAAAGCTGAGTGCATAAATAGACTGCCATAGCATGATAATCAAATGTGTAACATAGCAGCATTATGGCATCTACAGGTGTTCACAGTTTGCAAATCATATTGCTCCATTTTAGCTGTTTTGTTACTGAATTCACACTTTGGAAACAGACTGAGCAATTGTGTTTCAAAGAGATATGTGCTATGAACTTTTACATTAACAGTAAAGCAAAATTATTTAATTTCCTAATACAGTTTAAAAATACAGTAAGTTAAGCATCAGAACTCTAAAGGAAATGCATACTGGGCAATTGTCCTAGACCTTTCTGTGATGGTACTCTTACCCTCTCCTGCCAAATTAAAAGCTTAGAGTATTTTATTGGAACAAAGTTAACAAAATAAAAAAGAAATGAAGTTAATGGTTTAAAGCCAAGCTCAGTATGATTGTCCTGATATGTTATATAGTGTGGAACAGCTCCACTGATTCCAATACTTAAAATTAAATTATTTCCATGTATATTCTACTATAGTTGGTCAAACCAACTTTTGCACCAACTGATCTGTACATAGTGTATTTGTGATTTGCATTTTTCCCAACTGCATTGTATTTGTTTTGTGCTTGTGCTGACTAACATAGTTGCTACGTGCTTGGGACACACTCATGATTTCTGTAACATGGATTTTCTGAACCCACTATGATATATTTTAAAATCCAGAAAATAAAATTGAAGGGTACCTTTCTGAGTTAAGATAGGGCATTCTGACAAATACCAAATGTCAGTAACTTATTTACAGAGCAAAGTAAGACAACACAAAAATAACTGCCCGAAAACAGGTTGGACACTCAAGATGACCTCAGTATAAATAGGTGAGTTAACTACATATTCTAGTCAAAAAAAGAAAGTAACATTTTGTCCTCCCTGTTTTACACAGGCAAGGCTATATTCCATGCAACTAAACACAATTTGCAACCCGTGGACTCCTATCTGTTAGAAAAAAGAAAGCTTAATTGATAGTGTACTGTTACTGCTCTGTACTCCTGAACTCAGGCTCAAGAACTGCAAAATATTCTCAGTGAAGAGAGAAGAATATTGGCAGCATGAGTGCAAGAAGTGGGAAATATTTGCAGTGACAGTAAATCAAAGGTTAATATAGGAGACAACAAGATTTTGTTAAAATATTTTGTATTTTTAAAATAAAATACGGAGAGATGAGCTTGGAAAGAGAAAATCCTTTTCTGGGAGTTGTACCAAAGAAAGAAAAAAGAAAATACATTGAGACAAATTACATTACTAGCCCACATGTTAATGCTTTCTATTACATCATAGCCACACCCAATTTAGTTGTTAAAGATTTTAATAAATTGGAAAGTTTTTTCTGAGATTTCCTCAATTCCCTGCATATTTATCGTTGCCTTGAAAACAAGTGTTAGAATGGGGGAAAAAAAAAAGATGCTACAAACACACAAGGCAAAAATGGGGACCACTAATCCATACCCACAAGTAACTACTGGACACCTCTTAAAAACTGTTCTATTGTTAGGTTTTCACGTAAACCAGGAATGTGAGATAATGACTTACTTCCAAAAAACTCTTCCAGAAATGGATTACAAAATTAGAAGTGAAAGGAGGCTGCCAACAGTTCTGATTAGAAAGCAGTGGTATTTTTTCTAGCCTTACTAAAAACATCTATCAATCAGCTACTGAAATCCTATGCTTTGCAGATTTCTCATTACAGAAGGATTGTCACATCAAGCACAAAACATTACTCATATGTATGTATATCATGCATAGGTACAGTACATGTAAACTAAAAAATCTTATCTGTTATTTCACCTCTGTGTAGATTTACAGTAACAGAAGGTGCCATGTTACAATAAATTATATGTAAGTATAGGTAGATAAAAAAGGTACTGATAGATAAAAGACTTTGCAGAGAAGGCCCTGGGGGTCCTGGTGGACACCAAGTTGAACATGAGCCAGCCATGCACCCTTGCAGCAAAGAAAGCTAACGGTATCCTGGGCTGCATCAGGAGGTCTGCTGCCAGCAGGCAGAGGGAGGTGATCCTTCCCCCTCAGCACTGGTGAGGCCACACCTGAAATGCTGCGTCAGTTCTGGGCTAGCCAGCACAAGAGTTGCAGAGCTACTGGAGAGAGTCCAGCGACGGGCCACTAACGTTATTAAGAGACTGGCACATCTCTCACATGAGGAAAGGCTGAAAGAGGTGGGACCATCAGTCAGAGCACAGTATAAACCGAACAACATAAAATGACAAGAAGATGTGTAGTGTAAATATGCAGTGAATCAAGCAACACTGGAAGAATACGATTTGATACCTATTTATGTATTTCTTCCACTTTATGTAATTGTGTATTACTATCCACTGTAGATAGATTAAAATACATGGTGATTCTGAGTTCCTTCAAATCAGCTTTTGGTCGTCCTCTAAAGAATACAAGAAATAACACCATAGTTATTCCTTGTACGTAGCTTCCCCATGTACAATATATAGCACAGCATTTATAAGAACAGTGGGTTTTACCAGCTATACACAGGATCAAAAACTGTAATTTTTTTAATCTTCCAGATACATATCCAGAACCATATATGCACACTAGCATGTCTTTATCCAATCAACAGTCTGTGGCAAGAAAGTGTTATTTAAGAGCATTTGCATGTTTTCCCTTCTCCTACACTGTAAATTAATTAAAGAATTAAAGAATTAATCACTGCCTTAACCCCTAGCCAATGTTATTTTACTGGAAAATGGCAGCTGAACATCTGGCAAATAGAAACTACAAAGAAAAAGGTTCATCACACACAACAAGAATCTGAACTATGATCATGGTAAATCTTCAAGCCTGTACTTTGCATGTGCAGGTTGACCAGAATCTTTACCATACAGATATATATCCTAGGTACTTTTTCCCCATCCAAAGCAAAATTTGAATGGAAGTAATTTAATTTTTAAAGACCCTATGGAGTGGGGGCATTTTGCGGGGATGTTACAGTTCTTAATTTTTTACTAAACAGAAAGGACAAAAATATACCTTGCCTAGAAACAGAAATAGACGAATGGAAATATAGAAATCTCCCTTCATTCCTTGTGTTTCAAGTTCTTCTGCCAGATCATGTTTCCTGTGGTGCAACTCTTTTTCCATTAAGGACAAGCAGGATGAGCATATCATTAGACTACTTATCACTGGCACATAATGGGAGAAATACTCCAGCAAGAAAACCTAGGTTTGCCTTTGAGACTTTTTTCCTCCTAAAAAATTATGTTCTTTTTGCCTCTACAAAAAAAATTTTATCCCAAAATTCTGTTCTGCTGGAAGCAGGGCTTTTTCCTACAGAAAACTTTCATGAAACTTAATTTTGTTAGTGCTAACAGCAGTTCATTTCACCTTGTGAAATAAATGCGAACATAAAAACGTGAGCATCTGTGAAATCATATTTGCTATTTCTCTAAACTACGAGTTCCTAACATTATTTGTGCAGCCTTTTTTGTTAATTTACCAGTCTTTTCTGAGTTGCTACTTTAAGGCTTCACTTTTAAGCTATTATTGATTTAATCATTTACATATAACCATATATATTCACTAACAAAACTAGATCATTCCCATTTTTTATTATGACACTGTTTTCATTATGTAATTCTGTTTGCATTTATATCCTATATAAGCAACCTTATTTAAAAAAAAAACAAAAACGCCAGGATACCTGTTCATCTTCAGTTGGTTTAACCCTTAACTTTTACTAAAGTAAACCAAGCTAAAACAGGATCTACACAGTGAAGTCCCAGCAACTACACTACCTTTCAGTCTTCTGGTAATAAATTATTTACCTGTTCTTCAGAGTATGTTGGAACAGTGAATGTATTAACAGTGCTGCTCCACAAGTGAAAGAAAATTAACTTCTGAGGCATGAAGAAAATCTGTGATTGGCCCCGTTTTTCCTAGTCTGAAAGACATACACGGCTTGCTCCAATATTAGGTAATAACCATATTAGGTAAGTGTCAGATTGCATAACTCACAGCAAAGAAACACTTTTTGGGGCTAAGTAGCATGAGGTTTGCAATATGATTATTAATACTGATATTAATTGGATGAAAAATTATAATAAGCAACATGAAAGACTAAGGTAAAAAAAAAAGTATGAAACATGGATTCGGAAGTGTAGAAAAATTACAGCAAAAATTCTGATTTCTAAACAGTACCACAACAATTGAAGGGCTCTGATAAAACCACTATTTAAAAATCACCAAAATCACTTACTGAATCTTATTATTAGAATCATTAGCTGTCATACTCTTATATCTTACTTTACTAAAAAAAAGAGGTTTTTTAATTTTACTTTTGCTATGTAAATTTCACAGCCTATGTGATTTTTGTGCTAAGCACTGCAAAATGTGAAATACTAGGATAAATAACTTAAGTACTAGCTATCTATAGAACTTGAGATAGCATTATGGATTTTCAAAACCTCATCTACTCTGTTTTTATTCATATCTCCTTACCTAAACAGTTTGACATCTTAAAAATTCTGATCAGTATATTTATTTGTCCTTCCAAACCTACTTATATTCTAATATCTTAATAATCCTAAATCATTATAAATTATATATTACCTGGTATCAAGGATAAAACAGAATTTCCTTTATTTAAATTTTAAGCAAGGCTTACAGGAGAAACAAAGAACGTTTTTAATTTGCTTATCTCTCCAACCTTCTAAATAATGAATTAGTTAAGTTAGCAAGAAGCAGCATATTTAAAACAGCTAGTACAAGCAAAGTTTGATGCGTTGTAGTGAGTTTTGCCTTACATTGTAATATTTCTGTATCTGTGTATATTAAATGTATTTAATAAATATGTGCAAAAAGTATGATTTTTATTTTCTTTCAATAGCACACCAGTAGTAAACAGAAGTTTATATCTTCATTCAATGCGGCCTCCAGCGTAAAATATGGCTGGTGTCTAGGCATGCTGCGTATTTACAACTCTAACTGCACTGTACTGTAATTTGGGACAAGGAAAATGATCTTAAATGGGAATACTTGTTATTTGCACTGCATGTCTTTATATACTACCATTTCACAAAATGGTAGCTTTGCTAATAAATTCATAATCATCACTGCTTTTAATACTGATCATTTTAAAGTGACACATTTTAAAAATACAATACTTTGCTGGAAGTTTACTGCTCTTAAAATCGAAACATGACTAATTCTAGCAACAGACTTCTCTTCAAATTATTCTAGATTTCATGTTCCCATTGCAAAAAAAAATGCTGGCCTGTGCCTTTAGAATTCAATCAACTATTTCCATCACTGCTTAGATATGACAGTTCTCTTAGTCCAAAGAAAATCTTGGGGTTAGTTTTCTCTGTAGAGATTCATCCATAACATGCTGAGGCATACAAACATGCGACATGGCTTTTACTCATATTGACACAGGTTTTCTATTTGAGAACAGCCAATATTAAACATTATGTAAGTGTTAGGTTTGCAAAAAAAGGAAAAATACTCAATAACAAACTCATGCCTCTGTGACCTTATATTTTTCTAGTTATTTTAAAATGTTATTCTATGAGACACTACACAAAATATGAGCATTAGAAGACCGTAAGAAGTATTTAAGAACAATCATTAAAATAACTGTGACAGTCGAAATCAAATTGGGAAAGATTCTTCTTAGGAAAGCTGAAGGATTTCTGGGAAAAAAAGCCAGTTTTGATTTGATATTTTTTTTGCTGTTTTTAGAAATGTAATTCTAGATATGAGCCTAATCTAACCAGACTAGAAGTAATTTTATGGTAACAAACCAAGGTTGGTTTGAGATCTCTTACATAATTAGTAATAGATTATTTTTTGTCTCTATTTCTTGACCTCTGCCATTTATTCTATTTATATCCTTCTTTCCTTCCTCTCCTAGAAAGCTTACTAAGAAATGTGTCAAAGAAATCACCTTCAATGTGACAGCTACTGAACAGTTCAGGAAAACTAATGAAAAACAACAGCCTTAAGTTGTTTGTGCAAAATAAACCAAATAAGTAGTCCAGCTAGTGACAGACATTTGAGTATCAGCCTTTGATCAGTGTATCTGGTTTGACGTTTAGCTCAATTATTCAATGAATAGTGAAAGGTCATAAACACATTCCAGTACTGACAGGAACTTGACCCACCTAAAAGCTTGTCCAGAGCTTTCAGTTTGCCCCTAGATCTCAGGTAAGAGGAGAGGTGATATTCCAAAGGAATAGTCTAGGTACTGACAAAGAGAAATAGCATTTTGTTCCTGAATTTCAAACCTGGTGTTGCTGCTGGTAGCTTTTTAAATAAAGAAAGAAAAAGCAGTAGAACAACTACTGTTTTCCATAAAACAAGGATATCTGGTACCTTAACACAACAGCTGATTCAAATTTAGATCTTAAGCATACAACCATTACCACGTCAGTATACTTCACAGAATCACAGAATCACAGGGGTTGGAAGGGACCTCTGGAGATCCTCTAATCCAACCCCCCTGCCAGACCAGGGTCACCTAGAGCAGCTTGCACAGGATGGCGCCCAGGCAGGTTTGGAATGTCTCCAGAGTCGGAAACTCCACCACCTCTCTGGGCAGCCTCTTCCAGTGCTCTGCCACACTCAAAGGAAAGAAGTTCCTCCTCGTGTTCAGATGGAACTTCCTATGTTCAAGTTTGTGCCCATTACCTCTTGTCCTGTCACTGGGCACCACTGCAAAAAGACTGGTGCCATGCTCGCGGCACTCTCCCTTTAAGTATTTATAAGCATTGATGAGATCCCCCCTCAGTTTTCTCTTCTCCAGACTAAAAAGACCCAAGTCCCTCAGCCTTTCCTCATGAGGAAGATTTCTAGTCACCTAATCATCTTTGTAGCCCCCTGCTGTACCCTCTCCAGCAGCTCCCTGTCCTTCTTGAACTGGGGAGCCCAGAACTGGACACAGGACTCCAGGTGCGGCCTCACCAGGGCAGAGTAGAGGGGGAGGATAACCTCCCATGACCTGCTTGCCACACACCTCTTGATGCACCCCATCAGGGCCATTTTTGCCAACCTCAGCCTCAAAAGTAGGGGAAAGTTAAAGAAACAGGCTGTTCTGAAAATACTTCAACCCAAATATTCTTAGAAGCACCCAGACATTCACAGAATTACTTGATGTCAAGTTTGCTCTTTTGAACTTTCACTCATCCCTACTTTAAATTTATAGAGCATTTCAGTATAATAAATCACATTACAAATTAATGTGCTGCCTCTATCACATCTAAGATGAACTGGGGAGTTTTTGAAAGTGCCAAATGTAGATACTCGTGCCCTAAGTACAGCTGGCATAAAAACAACCAGCTAGACAGTTAATAGATAAGGATCAAAGAAGAAAAGATGACTCTGTAGTAAATACATTTTATTCAATCTAGTCCGATATTAATATGTAGACTTGAAGACATTTTATTCATTCTAATCCAATACTACTATAGACTAGAATAAAAGGGTTTCAAAATCACACACACTAGCTGTCAAAGAAAGTGATGTCATTCTCCAAACTAAAAGATATGATACAAGGATCAGCTCTAGTGGTAAGACATAAAATGGCTGACAGAGCCTCTGGATTGGACAAAGGAAACTGGTTTAATACAGCAACTAGGAGCCTATGAAGAACAAATTACTAGAATGGGAGAAGGCGGGTGGGGAAGCATGACCTGACCTAACAGTATACAGACAAACATCACGAAGCAAAACATTACAAAAAAGACAGAAACCCAGACTTTCTGTGACAAAATGAGACCTGATCAACCTCAATTAACTGTAACTTCCTTCACTGATATTAGATTCCTATGACATTAAGTTTATCCCATTGCCTCTGAACTAGAAGCATGCTGACTGGCTGGTCATGAGGTGACCCTGCATTTCAGTACCTCACAGCAATCCAGAAGACCCATTTGCTCTCACTGGAAGGATCTGCTTGCTTGTTTCCTTCTCAAGGACTGAGAAGATCTGCTTATCTGGTGTGGCAGCCTGGCACAAGGTGAGCACTACTTAAGCCTTGCTGACTCTCAGGCAACTCCCCTGTCAGTAGCTGCTAATGGCAACACTCGCCAGCCTGCAAAGAACCTTCCAGACAGAGAGGCGGGGAGCACCCGCCAGCAGCAGCCACTCACCAGGCATTGCGGGAACTTGAGCCAATCAGAACCGGGTGTTCCTTCTCTGTTCCTGTGACTGACAGGAGCTGTGGTCAGTGGGGGAGAAAGCCGGCGGAGATGCTGTGGGAGGTGGCTGGAGCATTTCAGGTCTCTAATGGCGATGAGGAAGGGACCGGCCCATGTGGCTGGTGCCGCTGCCCTGACTTGCCTCACCTTCTTCCGCGCTGTATCGCCTTTCTCAATGCTGCAGGGCAGGGACGTTGTGCAAGGAACTCTTGCCCTGACCCACCCGGCTTCTCCTCCAGGCTGCCCCATTTCCCCCGCTGGGGACAGGGAGGTGTGTCACTCCTTAATGTTAAATAGGCATCTGTGACTAAAAGTGCTTTCACAGCTGAGCCCAGTTCTTACGCTGTCAGTTTGGTCTCAAACAGCATTGTTTGGCTCCAAGTCTGTGAGTGGTGAGTGCTCCTGCCATCAGCAGTTCGGGCTGGTGGCTGGTAGAAGCCCTCAACTGACATGCGGTAGTTACCTTACAGGGTCTACGTTCAAAAAAATACGTGGTGCTGGTGTTAGGCTGTGAGCACGCAAATGGAGATGCAAAGCTCAGAGCATAAACCAGTAGGAAATCATACAGCTGTACCAACACAGAGATAAACAAAGTGTGCGTTGGAAGTCAGGTACGTGAAAGAACGAGAACATGGTTCCACATTCACCTGGGGCTGAATTTGCAGCTCTTGGGGCTTGACTGGGCTGGTTTTCAGAGCTGTGTCATCATTCTTTGCTTTTTTAATTAGATCAACATGCACAGAAGTTTAAAATCTGGTGGAATCTCCCCCCTGTGTTTAGCTCATACAGCTAGTAGTTATTAATGTCCAGGTAGCACTGTCCATGCCTTTATAAGGAAGTTCAGCATCTTTATTGCCAAGAGTTTTGTGATTCTGAGCCCAGTGCCGCAGCTCCTGGAAGGCCAGTGGGTGCCTGGAGCCAGACGGGTCATGTTCCGCAAAAGGAGAATTCCATTGTCCCAGCCTTCTGAATCACTAAATGCAGCATAATTTTCTAGAATTTATCACAGGACAAAAAATAACACAGCAGTGCAGATGTTTGCATTTGATACGTGTCCTCTGTATTGGAAACTAAACCTTGGTGCTCTTTTCACTGTTTCTTTACTCGCAGTCTTGCGTTACCTGAGAATGCACTCTTGAAGTTGATTCATACCGTAAGAACTTGGAGGAGTCTCTGTTTAGCAGAGTCACCTAGCGATAGCTGCATTTGCGAGTAAAAAAATTCATAGCAGTTTCTGATTGCAAGAGAATTTCTGTAACTGCCACTTTTGGTCTCAGAGTGGCTTGTTACAGGAATCAATACTTTCTGGGAAAGGCAAAAATTCTGTCCAACAGTCTAATTCACTTGTTCTGTAACACAATTTATAAGTCACCAAAAGTCAAATACAAGTACACTTTTGAAAACCAACTTATTTAATTGAAAAATCAATGAAAGCTTACTTTTGAGGCTTCTTCTAAAAATCATATGTCAATTAAAATATGAATAAAGAGCCTGTAGAACAGGACACAAAAGTTAATATTGAGATACATTTTAATTAGCTAAGGGTTGTCACCATTTTAAAGATACAGGTTACTAGAAGGAAGACAGAGGGAAAAAAGAACTGTAGGATGGAGACAGGTTAGATAAACTGAGCAATAGCATTGTGATCAACACCCACCATTTTTAGAAATTTTTTCCAGTCTCACGTTTTTCATTTCTTTTAATGTATTTGTTTTACTTTGTCTTGAAAATCAGAACATAATTTTAGCAGCAGCAGCAGCTCAAGACTTTAATAACCTGTTTCTCTTTTTCCTGAAAAATCCAAGTTAATTCTAGATTTATTAGTGTATTCAAGGACTATTAAGAAGGGATTTCCATTATGAAACATTTATACAGATAAGAGAAAAGGGAACAGGAGTATTCTTACCATAAAATCTTAGCTTATTACTTTACATTTAAATGTTAAGAACTGTCTTCCCCTCTTTCTCTGTTTTTCTAACAAATAGTTAAAATGGATGTTAATAGTATTTAGGATGAAGTGATAAATACATCCATAATTTGTGCTGTAATTAGACTACACTGTGAGCTTAGGGAAGTTATGGTTTAAGAAATTAGGACTTCAGATTTTGTGATTCTATCTATATTTGGTATGGTAGAGGTTAACAACTCTTTACCTGTTAGCTCATATTTCATGAGAGAAAGAAAAAGCTTTTCTCTCTGTTTGATAGTAAATTTAAAGACTTTCATTCTAATCTTGTAAAGCTGTAAAACTATTTAATCTTTGCTGTAACTTTTTCTGTCTCATTTCCACTCCCTGGGAGAGCTTGATCTTATTAAGGGCAATTTTTTGTAATTTGCATGTTGTGGGCCTTCCTGGAGTTTGCCTCTTATTACTCAAATGAAGTTCTATTTTTGAATATTGAGGATGTTTGCCTACAGGACTTCAGGATGCTACACACCTTTTAATGGTATTGCAAGCACCGTACCCACTACTCATATTTATTAAATCTATTACAATTTATGATGTTGGTGCATGGTTGGGGCTTTTCTTCATTCTTGGGATTTCAGCAGCATATTAATGAGAGAGGCAATCTCATCAACAAGCCACAAAAAGATTATTTGTGTCTGAAATTTGTCTACAAGTGTGGTAAATTACATTTCTTTTCCTATCTCTGTAATTGCAGTTGTGTCAACATTAGACCACTGGCTCTCTCTTTCTTTTTCTTTATTCTTCCTCCTTCTCTCTCCACCACTAAAGATGCTTTATGCATCCTTTTCATGGAATGGAACTCACGGAATCCTACCCAGGCCCTGTCAGGAACTAGATGAAGGTGTGGATTTGTGCAGCCATTGCAGCTAATGGGATGATAGCAAGGGATACTATAAGCCAATAGAAAAGAAAAAAAAAAAAAAAAAAAAAAAAAAAAAAAAAAAAAGACTGAAGTGCAAAACTGATAGGAATGTGAGGAGACAGTGGTGGACCCCAGAGGCAGGTACTGACTTAGGGAGCTTTAAATGAGGGAAAGCAGTAGGAAAATAGAATTGGAAAGTCATATAGGGTACTAAAGATTCAGAGCAATGAGGGCATGAAAGGACATAATCTCTGACTGAGCAATCTTTAATAGCATTTCTAGATCCTTAGCAAATCTAATTTTGATCATCTTCTGTTAATGGGTCAAATTGTGAACTGAGGGATGCTGTGGAGAAACAGGTTTTCAACAGGTTGGAAGAAAAAGGCTGCAAGAGCACTGTGAGAACTCTGGACTTAGGAGATCACCATAGTTCATTTCCCACCAGCCACCTTGGGCACATAAATTTAGGACCATGGTTTGTCAAGACACACATGCAAGATCCCTACTCTCCCTTTTTCACCTACAGTGTCATCTTTTTTTTGTTCCTGAGGTACAACAATGCTATATGAAACAATTTTAAGATGCTAATATCTGGAAAATATAAACACATATGCATATACAACAACTCTATTTGATTAAGCAAAGAGGAAACAGAAAATTAGTTCTCTCAGTGCAGTCTCAAATAGAAGTTTTCAAAACAATGGATTACCATTAAATATTATTCTCACAAATTACTTGTTTTTCAGGAATTCCCCAAAGTTTTCTGCTTCATCATTTCTAAAGCATAGTAACCAACATCAGTGTCCTCCTTCTACAAAACTTTGTAGAGCGTTGCTTGCTGAAAATCATTCCACTCATTTGTAACTATATAGTTTCAAAATAATGCTTTAAACGAGAGGAATAACGGGTGGAGAGGGCATTTTTGCATGTAAAGCATAGTTTTTCTTGGAATATTTTATTAAAGATATTGAGATACAACAGAACAAATACTTATCTGTCATCTAAAAGAATTACATTTAAAATTCTTTTTACTTCATATATCTCACTAAATTCTATGTTTGGATATTTCACCTTGGATATATGCCCAGAGGAAAGTAAAACTGTAAGTTGATGCAAGAGCATATGATTTAATTTAACTTTTGATATTAAATCAATATTACACTAGGCATAGTTGATTTTTTTTCTTTCTCTTAACTTTAACAGAAAACTTTAGTATTTTCTTTTAAAAAGTACAGTATCAGTGCACAAGCATGTCATAAAAGGCCCAAAGCTCTTAGCCCTCTGGTTATAAAGTGAAAACTGAGTAAGTTGAGTCTCATACTGGATTCTTCTGGTACTGAGACAGAAGTTTGATATATTAAGGACCAATTATTTTGTACTGCTGACCCAGACTTGAGGCTGAGCTCTCTAAAAAGGGAAGCATACATTTGGACACTGTAGAAGGTGGGTGTAAGAGTGTTTTCTTGGATTTCACTTGCCATTAAACTGGAGTCAATTCACTTCAGCATGGAAAGGGTATAACTTACTTTTCCATTGGTAACAACTCACACTCCAGCAGGGGCCTAAAGAAGCTAGGGACAGGCTGCTGTAGTCATAAGATGAATGAGTTACTGTTGCAAAATTTTATACCAAGAGCTAAAGGTAAGGCATAGAGGGGTGGAAATTGAAGACTGAAACTTAGTGGGAAAAAATTGGACGAGCTTCTTTGAATCAGATGTTTTAAAAAGTGGATAGTTGTAGAAATGTTTAAAATACAAATGTAAATAAGGTATTTTTCTCTGATGAAATGATTGCTTCTGAAAAGTGTATACAGAGCTAGAAAATATCACTGCTTAAGAACGCTGAACATTGAAAGTTATATTAAAAATCAAAATTATTTCAAGAATTGCTCCTGCTCTTATTTTCATTTGCATAATGTGCATATAATCTTCTGAAAGATAATACAGCAGAAAAAAACAGAGCAGAGCTCTGTAATGTTCTGTACATTGAGAAATCATGAGATAATGAAGTGCATCAGAACATCTTGCTGGTTTGATGTTTCATTAGACATGCATACTGTGAACAAGAATAAGGAATATTTGTTTACTGATATGTATGGAAAAAGCCAGCATAAGTACTACTCTGGATTAGTTGCCACCATTGTACTCAATAACAGATGAAGAAGGAGGTCTCAACTTTATCAAGGCAGACAGGATGGTGCTTATTTTGAATATAAACTGTTAATTCATAATGAATAGTCTCTTCATTTGAAAATGAAGATGAGAAGCAGACTGGAATCTTTATCTGAAATTTAAAAAAAACCTTTTATTTTTTTAAATTAAGAAAATACAATTTTTCAGAATGACCATTCTGTTAGTAAGCAATTACAGAATAATAAAAAGTAACTCTACACATAAAACACACAGAGAATCTTTGTAGGAGAAAATGGCTTTCTGCTCATGTTTAATTTTTCCAGAAATATATCAAGCTTCTTTCTGTGTACTCCTTTCCTCATGAAAAACACAGATATACTTAGGAGAAGGAAGAAGGAAGCACATTTGCCATCTAAATGCCTGAACAGCCAAATGGGAGGGACTTATGTTCACAGGAATAAATTGTGACATTATACAGGACAGTACAGAACTGAATTTTAAATATTCTATAGGTAAGGATAAACCAGTGCTATGCATTAGGGGTATGTGACCAAAATAAGAATCAAGTCTAGAAGTAGGGTCAAGAATTGTGAAAATTGTCAGGGACCGGATGAAAGAAGAGATGGCTGTCTTTATTCCAAGCAGGAACAGTGTGAAATAACAAAAAAGAGGAAACTGGACTAATTGCTTCCCCTTCTTTTTCTTCCCTCAACACATGATTCAGTCAGAGAAAACATGGGTTTCTAGTAGTAAAATGGTAAATAAAATTTGGTAACCCAAGGGCAGCGCAGACAACGGCGGAGGAGATGCAGCTGCTTGAGTTATCTCACAAGAATAGGTTTCAGATTTTTTGGAGATGGGAGAAGCTCATAATTTGCCTGCTAAATTCACTTCTGCATATATGTGTGTTTTTAATGCTACAGATAAGATAATCACATAATGACTTATGATGATAAGACTTCCTTTGTTGTTTTAATACAGTGATACTAGAAGAGCGAGAGAATATCTCTAAGCATTCAAGTGTAAAATTACTAGTTACTACATTAAAAAAATTATTGTAGCTTCAATATCACTGATAATTACAGTTAATTTTTTTAACATCTTCCTAAAAGAAGAAGCTTCCTCTTTTCCTTCCATCCTTCTATTGGCTTTGAAATTTTAAACAAGAGCAGTGCAGTGGGACAAGGATGTATTTTTTTTCACGTCGTTGCCTAACTAGTGACTTTGAACTAGTCTGAAGTAACAGCTATGTCTATGCTGGTGGGTTAAACAGTGCCAGGACATGGACAGTGTCCCAGCAGTGAAACTTGGTAATTTCCACCATTAAATCATTAGAATTATCTGGTCCCTAGAATGCTTCCCTCCTGAAACAAATAGTGCGCTTTCAAAAACTTTGGAGGCACAATTCAGGAGTAACCATGGCCAGGGGACATTCCCAATATATAATTTCTCAGTTACAACCATGTAAGTATTGCTGTGACTTTTATATTTCTGGGGAATGATATTTTCACAGAAACTAAGGCTGCAGTGCATTTTTCTCTCACCTACAGGCTAGAGACAGAAAAATATAACAACGATACTCTGATATACCCTTGCTAAATAAAACTTGACTATGTTTGATATGTGTTCTGCTTATCTGCCAGTTCAGAAACAGAAGGAAATTAGGGGTTTGAAAATCTAGTATATCATAAGGAAGAGAAAAAAATCACACATCTGACAGTAGCAGCAAAATAATCGGGGTGATTCAAAAAAACAAGATTTAGATAGCTATTGTAAGGAGGAGATATATTTAGTAAAGACAGAGGAGGAAAGCTTGAAACTTTGTAGACATCTGGGTTTTCTTAGATTACCATACATGAGATTCAGTACACTTGAACTGGATCAAAACTAGTATATCAAACTTAACTCTCGTATATTAATTACCCAGTTTTAAAATACATTTCTGATTCTCTTTTTTCCTGATATGCATTTATTTGGTTTCTTGGTTTGGGGTTTTTTTTGGTCTAAACCCACATTACTTGTATGATGCACAGCATCTGGGAATGGAGACTCCAGAAATTCCTACTGAACTGGTGGTTGTCTTAGTTCACTTCTTGATTCTTCATAACGCTGAAAGCTTTGGTTACTTTTATAATTTGTCCCCAGTCTTTTCTGCCAAAGAGATGGGTTTTATTGCTAAAAGATCACACTAAAAAGCTAGTTTCTTTCACACAGTTCCTTTCCTTCCCCTCAGTCAGCTATAAGCCAGTATTCCATAGAACAAACTCACAAGAATTATTTAGCTCCCTTAATGAAATGCATACAGATACAATAGAAATAGTGTTGATTTGCTAATGGACAAAGACTTAATGGAGAAAACCTGACAGTTTGAAAGGTAGGAATTGCAAATCATTTGGGAATACAGCCAAAAACACCAGAAGTAATACAAAGCTGGGACCTTGGAAGCTACAGGTGTACATAATGAAGGCTGAGGAGAAAGAGGAACAGAGTTTCTACAGTCATGTATACTGTGAGTAGATGTATTTAGCATACTGTTCATAATGACTCTTATTAATTAAATTGACATGTTTAAAGTATGTAAAAAACCAGCTTCTCAATTATTGTTCATTCCTCAAGCATGAACCAACTATTAAAACATGACTAAAAAGCATATGTCCGCAGCCAGAGAAGACTGGGAATGTTGCCTAGGTAATAAAATCACTTTAGTTTCGGGAAAATGAAAATGCCAGACTCTTTGTGTCCTTCCCCTGTGTGCACACATGCAGAATGCACATTATTGTTCTCTATGGCACTGGGACTTTTACCTGCAGTTGCTTTCCAGGCTTGGACTTTAGTACTCATTTAGTGACAGTCATCACAGATGGATACCTAACCAGCAAGTGACAACAGAGTAAACCAAGAAGTGTATAGTGTTTTTCCATGCTGTACAAAATACACAGTTGTTTCTCCTAAAAAAGGCCAAAAAAAAAGACTAATATTTGAAACTGTCAATTTCTTACACAATATATGTATTTTAGGACTAAGCTAATTCTAAGATGAAGTTTGCATTTTTCAGCTGATTTTTAATACTACTGCATATATTCTATTACTGTCTTCAGATATGAAGATCAGAAATCATCTAACATGAATATTACATGAGAAATTGCTAACAGTTTTGCAGATCCTAAAATTATTCTCCAAAGACTGTAAAGTGCAGATATTGTTTCAAAGGACATTTCAAACATAATATAGCAAGAACATGAGATGAGGGAAGTATATAGTATCAGCATGTATCAGAGTTACTCATTTTAGGAATGTCTCATACAGTTGTGTTGTAATTAAGGTAGAGTAGTATATGTACTCATAAACTACAAGAAATTAGACCAGTTGAAAACTTCTGCAGTCCTCCATCAACAATCTTTTTTGTTTCTTCATTATTTCAGTGAATACATTTGAGTGAAACTGGAATAATAAGGTTTTGAACACTGCTCAGCACCTGCTTCATCGAGAAACAGATGTGCTAAGAAACACAATATCTTTGTCCTTAGTACTTAGAATCAAGGAACTGGAAATACCTCCTTACTGGGCTTCTATTTCGTATCACTAACTGAACGTTGAGACAGATGTGACACTGAGATACAAGTCAAGCTTGTCACACAGTGAAGTGACCTAAAGCATCTAGTCATTCACCTTTAAAAGAAAAGGAAAAATTTCTTCACCGAAAGGGTTATCAAGCATTGGAACAGGCTGCCCAGGGAAGTGGTGGAATCGCCATCCCTGGAGGTATTTAAAAGATGGGTAGACGTGGTGCTGAGCGATGTGGTTTAGTGGTGGTTTTGGCAGTGTTAGGTTGATGGTTGGACTTGATGATCTTAAAGGTCCCTTCCAACCTAGATGATCCTATGATTCTATGCACTTTCTTTGATACCTGCCAGTGCAGTGCTAACAACTAGCTGGTTCCTTCATGGTTCAATTCAGTTCCATAGTATACCTCTGCCAATAGGCAGATTGTCAGTAAGAACTGTCTAAATTTAGTCTCCTTGCTCTGATATCTTTTAGAGCTTGCGACAATAAGCAGAATATTTTTGAAGCATGAATACTGAATTTCATTTGTTTGCCATATGTGAACTGGTTTGAGATGCACTGTTATGGGCCAGTAAGAGTTAAATTATTTCAGTCACTTGACACATTTTGTCTGGCTCTGTTAAATGGACCACTGATTTTCTAGTGGGCACAAAACCAGACAAACATATGGAGAACATTTATAGGCAGTCAGTACACTTACACATAATTTGAGTATCTCAGCTGACTAATGAGGGACAGACTTAAAGCCAGAGATTTCCAAGCTGTTGTCCATACTGAGATCACAAACTGCTGTTTCAGAGGACTTGTGCTTTATAAATCTATTGGCCCAGGTAACTTAAAAACAACCATGTGTTCATAGTTTCTTAGGGTCCATAAGGTTCAGACTCATTAGTGTTTTAGTTTAGATCAGGACTATGCTTTTGACATGAATTTCTCAGTTGTCCTCTTTTAACTGTGCTTTGCCTCACATCACACAATGGTGGTCTCAGTGCACACAAACCAGATTACTTTTGAAAGAAACTGAGCCAGAAGATGTGCTTCAAGAGCACACCTGCTCTCCAACCAGTAATGAGTATTTAGTCCACCGGACTATGCTCACCATGCTAGTCCAAAATAGCAAGCCCCTGCCCCAAAACATGTATCTTGTTTGCAGCCAGGCCTCAGCTCCCGTTGTTTCACTCTTTTTGTGTTGCTCTGTGTTGCTTGCTAATGTAGCAACATCCTTAGTTCATGTGCACTATGAAACATGAGTGAAAAAGACAGCATTTTTCCTTTCTTAGATTCCATTTCTGAAGTATTTTACTCTGATTAACAATTACTGTATTTACATGGAAAGTACCCTCATTATGTGAGTCAATCCCACAGTGACTACTGAGTAAAGTACCTATATAACTAAATTTAGGAAGGTCTGTTTATAGAATAATTTTTGTTTAAGTAAGAAAAGCATAGAAATGTGATCAGAAGTCATCTGTAATCTGTCTTTAGAAAGTAAAAGTCTGGTCCTATCCTGGAACAAATCAATCTGAAATGGTATTTACTCTAAGATTGGACCAGAAGAACCTGAGCTTCCTATCCTTGTATACTCATTTACACTCAAGTAAAGCGGTTGTTAAATAAACTTCTTTATTACAGAATCATAAAATAGTAGACACTGGAAAGGGACCACAGGAGATTGACCCTGCTGTGAGCAGGGAGGGTGAACCAGACAACTTAGCAGGCTGCTCAGAACCTTGTCCAGTTGGGTTTTTGATATATCCAAGGATGGATACTTCACATCTGGGCAACCTGTTTCAGTGCTCAGTCACCTTTACAGTAAAGATTTTCTTTAAATTGAAATATACTTTCCAGTATTCCAGTTTGTGCCCTTTGCCTCTTTGACTGGGCATCACTGTGTACTGGCTCTGTCTTCTTTATGTGCTGATGCATTTCAGATGGGCACCCAGTTGTGCTCATTTCTCAGAAAAGGCACGATAGTTTACTTCATAATGCTGTCCTTGTGGCACCCAAACCATGACATTTATTTTTGTGCATAGACTGAGGTGGGGCCTTTGAAGCCCTAGTCTGTTGATCAGGAGGCCTCTCTTGTCTACATTACCTGCACCCTTTGCTTGACAACAGAGTCCATCACTTCTTCATGTGATTTTGGTTGGCCAACCTGTTGTCAAAGACACTTTTGCCTTACTTGATCAAGTGGATCCCATCTCTTCCTAGCCTCAATCCTGAGAGAGGGTCCCATGGTCCTAAAAGATGAAACCCTGTTATTAACACCAGCTTTGTAACCAGTTGTTGACCAAAAGGATTTATCCACACCTCCTCAAGCCCTTTCTCTCACTGGCAGGATCGGAGAGAAAACCATCGGGGCCCCTATGCCCTTTATCATGCTCCTGGCGACATGCAGTCACCTGTGGTATGTTCCAGGTCTACACTGGCCATACCACTGGTATCTACATGGAAGGGCAGCAAGAGATGATAGTCCCTGGCTGGACAAACCCTGGTAGCCTCGCCACAATGTCCCAAATCCAAGCCCTTGGAAAGCAGCAATTCTCCCTAGACAGCAGGTAACATTGGCAGATGGGGGCCCCCATCCTCATCAGGGAGTCTCCCGCTACTCTCACTTGCTGCTTCTTTGTAGTGCTGCTGAGTGCCTCAGGCTCAGCTGGCTTGGACGCTTTGTTGGCATAACTCCTAGTCCCTCATCTGCTACTAGGGCAGTGAACCTGTTCTGTATATTCATTAAATGAAAAACACAATAAAATTCATAAATTCTTTCCAAGTTCTGTTGCTTCTTGGTTTCACCTCAAGGGGAGTTCTGATGAAATTCTCTGATATGTTCTTTTTTTTGGTTCCCACTAGAGAAACTCTAGTAATTCCTTAATAAAAAACATAGTATTAATTGGTATTTCCCCAATTAGAAGAACAATCATCTGAAAAAATGGGAGAAGACATAGGTGGAAAGTAAAGTACTTTGTTTCCTGTTGTATCTCAGTCATTCATGTTCCTCTCCAGACACACCATGGTTCCATTGAGCATGTGTGAATGAGTGAAAACCAAACATGAAGTTCAATATTTGACCCAGGGAAACTGCAGTGGTATTTATACTTTAGATTACATTATATATATTTATTATGAAAATGGTAATTAAAAATGACGGGACTTTAAATCTTACCATCATGTCAAGCAGTTTTGCCATTTGACTGGAAGAGAGACTCAGCAGCAGACATTAAATAACTTTTCCAGTTTTGCTTAAGTTATCATTGACAGAATAGAGACATCTGAATTATTCCTGTAGGATTTCTTTCTGTCTTGGTGAAATCTCGTCTTGGCAGGATGTTACTCAGCAGATGATGACAAGAAATTGTAAGAGCAAAGTACCCAGTACTATAGATGGAGCAGTACTGAGATGAATAAAATTTTATGTTTGCTTTTTACATTAAAAATTACCATAGTTATTCCAGTGAGGTAGTGCTTATCTCAGAAGATAAGGAGCAGGTTCATGATACACAGATGCTGTAAGTAATAAGTAACTGGCAAAATTAAAAGTCAAGTCATGGACTATAGATAAAAGAACACAAGCGTAAACCATACAGAAAGAATTCTTAAAACATAAATGGTTTTAAAGCACAAACGTGCAACTTAAAATCTCCTGTGAGTAACAAGAAAAGCAAGCAAAATGAGATCATGAAATGAACAAGTAAGGTGATTTTTTTATGTTTGAGGAAATTGAGTGAAGCTGTCTGTTTTACAGACTTTTGGGATCAATTACAGGCACAAGCTCTTTATCCAACTGCTGACCACATTGGAGTAGTGAATCATACTGTTGGTAGAACTTAATCCTGCTGTACGAGTGAAGATAGATTGAAACCATAATAATTTATAAAAAAGTTTTTACAAACTGACTGCTTGGTGCTAATTCTTAACTTCTAATATCCTGCCATGAAAATAGTATTTTTGCATATAATGGTAAATACTTTACAATATTATTTGACTGAATAATAGTAGCTTAACAATTTAGCTATTCAAATGTGTTACTTTTGACATAAGATACCATTTGTGATTGTGACAAAAATGGCAAGTGTGGAAAGTTAAATGCATTTTTATAACTTTATGCCTCAGAATGTGGTAGGTGCTTCTCAGAAACAAATGAAGAAGCATGGTATCCTCTTGTGCTGAGAGCTTCTAAGGACAAAATGGGAGAAATAGAACCAGCAATCAATTATTTAGCTAGTTATATTCACGTTCATTAGTGACCAGAACACAGCCCACAGCCACCCTGTTTTGGTTGCTAAAAATGCTTAAACAATAAGATGTCCCAGGCCATTTGATCATAAAGCTAGGGAATAAGCTCTGGCATTGTTCAATTTACTACTTTAGAAGAAGTCAATGATTCTGCATTAAGATGGTGAAGTTTTTGTTTCAAGTAATCTATTTCGCCTATAAATAGAAACATACTTCTATATAAATGAACCTGGAAAAGAATACTAGACTGAAATATGAGGGGTATGATGCCTGACTGGAACAGAGTTAACCTGGGAGGAAGCACAGTTTATTGAGATGTTCAGGGAATTTCTGGCTGGTGTTGAAGCTGTGCTGAAACAAACCTAAGAAGGCATTTATGTTTATCAACGCTTTGCCTTAGTATAAACAGATTCAGAAATGATTCAAAATGTTAGTAGAGAACTCAAAAAAAAGCTTTCTTTTTTATAATGGATCCAGAAGGTGATTCAGATGCCTATTACTAATTATTTTTAAAGTTTTGGTAACATGCCTCAAAGAAGCAAATGCATATATAATTGCTGCTTCAGAAAGCTTCTGGCTAACTCCATGTTCTGACTGGGTGGACGTGTGACTGTATTCCTGCGTAGGGCTGCAAATAGCCCTTACACTGGATCACTGAATGGCAGTCAAAATCCAGTGTAAAGGCAGAACTTGAAGTCATAAGGGAGAGTAATGAGGAAATAATAAGAAGCTATCACAATTATTTTGAAAGGAAATTTTGGTCAAGAGTTTTGATTTCAGTTGAACCCAATTCTGACATAATCTCCTGTTTTCACAATTACCTCATACTCCTACAGAAATCAATTAGTATGATAACTCACTGAATGAATGTAATGTTTTCCTACTGCTATCAGACTCAGTTCTTTTGTAAAAGAATAAGCTGTTAGAAGTTAATCTTTAAAATTACTCTTTCTGGGCAATATCTCAGCATATTTCAGTTTTTTATGTTATCCTAATAAAACAGAGTATATACAACCAGAGTATATCTTCAGTATAATTTGGTTTTAAAGGTTCTCTCTGAAAGAAGATAGATAAGATACAAAAATAAGAACAACTGTCTCTTATGATGAGTAACTCAGTGCCAAATGTAGTACAGGACCTGCTAAATTGCCAGGCATCTTCTTCACCTCCCTCTTTTCCATTGTCATAAGAGAGATAGGTTAAGAGACAAATCATAATGAATAAATAAATTAAAAATACTGCAAGATATGGGATAATTTAAAAATATTTAAAGGGACATCTTCTTTACATTTTTGGAACTACATCTGCCAAAATATAAAATTTGCCTGGCAGGTCTTGGTTATGGTCCCTATTAGGGTTTTTTTTGCTGTATTACATATTGACATTTTTGCTTATATGATACTGCAGTGTAGCAGAAATGATATTTCAAGGCTTCCATCTGACTCTTCTGTTATTTGCTCCCATCTACTGTCATGTAGCAGAAGTCCATGTGCATTTATTGCCTTTCTTTTTCCACTCATTACTCAGCTTGCTATAGAATCATCACTGAATCTAATACATTAGAAAAATATTATTTAGGGAATCAAAGGAAATGTGTTGCAGTGTTAGTCTTGAAGAGCCCATGGAATCTTACTGCTCAGTCTAGCTGAGTGAAATAAATTCAGAGATGTAAGACAGAAGTAGCTTTCTATATTACTATGCAAGAAATCATCACTGCTGTTTTCAGAAAAAGCTTTTAGCAGAAATGGACTTCATGAGCTAAATTTCAGACTCACACAGTTTTTCAGCAGTTGCATGACTTAACTCTAAGCATCATTTTGAACATTTGAGGGTACATGCTGTGCATGCATGGAGTAGAGCAATATTGCTAGACTGGCTGACATAATTTACTTTGTAGCAACACAGAATCATAGAATCATAGAATTCTCTAGGTTGGAAGGGACCATTAAGATCACCCAGTTCAAACATCAACCTAACACTGCCAAAACCACCACTAAACCACATCGTTCAGCACCACGTCGACCTGTCTTTTAAAATACCTCCAGGGATGGTACTCAACCACCTCCCTGGGCAGCCTGTTCCAATGCTAGATAACCCTTTTGGTGAAGAAATTTTTCCTAATATCCAATCTAAACCTCCCCCAGTGTAACTTGAGGCCATTTCCTCTTATCCTATTGTTTGTCACTTGGGAGCAGGTATCAACCTGCACCTTGCTACAATCTCCTTTCAGGTAGTTGTAGAGAGTGATAAGGTCTCCCCTCAGCCTCCTCTTCCCCAGGCTAAACAACCCCAGTTCCCTCAGCCCCTCCTCATAAGACTTGTGCTCTAGACCCCTCACCAGCTTTGTTGCCCTTCTCTGGGCATGCTCCAGCACCTCAATGTCTTTCTTGTAGTGAGGGGCCCAAAACAGAACACAGTATTCAAGGTGGGGCCTCACCAGTGCCAAGTACAGGGGGACGATCACTCCCCTAGTCCTGCTTGCCACACTGTTCCTGACACAAGCCAGGATGCTGCTGGCCTTCTTGGCCACCTGGGCACACTGCTGGCTCATATTCATTTGACTGTCTACCAACACCCCCAGGTCCTTTTCTGTCAGGCAGCTTTCCAGCCACTCTTCCCCAAGCCTGTAGCGCTGCATGGGGTTGTTGTGACCCACGTGCAGGACCCGGCACTTGGCCTTGTTGGACCTCATGCCATTGGCCTGGGCCCATCGATCCAGCTGGTCCAGATCCCTCTGTAGGGCCATTCTACCCTCAAGCAGATCAACACTCCTGCCCAACTTGGTATTGCCTGCAAACTTACTGAGGGTGCACTCAGTAAGTGCACCTGGACCATCGTCCAGGTCATTGATAAAGAGATTAAAGAGGACCAGCCCCAGTACTGAGCCCTGGGGAACACCACTTGTGACCGGCCGCCAACTGGATTTAACTCCATTCACCACCACTCTTTCAGCCTGGCCTTCCAGCCTTTTTTTACCCAGTGAAGCATACACCCATCCAAGCCATGAGTAGTCAGTTTGCCACATCAGTGGCAAAATAAATGTATTGGCATATATATATATCACAACAAACATCTCCTAAAACCTCCATGTCGTACAATTTATGTAAATTGTATACATTTAAAAGCAAATAATATGTAATGTAATGCAACCAGTCTGGATGAATTGTGCTATATTTTTGTGAAACTTGGAATGAGTATGGCTATGTCTACACTGGCAATCAGCAATAGCAACAAATCTCTGAAAACTGTTGGCACTGAGGACCTAACATACACACTGCATGGGTTCTGAGGGTTTTACTTTAAAATAGTTTTTATCTAAACCCACAGACTGAAAATCAGTGATTTCAGCCCATTATATGCATGTGTGTAGAGCATTTTCTGGTTTAGTTTCATGCAAGGGAAATCCTGTTTGCATCACCCAAGTCTTCTCCACAATGCAAATTATATGTAGTAGGTGGGTACATCTGGGAGATTTGCTTCCAAAGTGTTCTGGTAATACAAACTAAAATGCTAATATAAACATACCCTACAAGATGCTTTAAAGGATTTGAGCTTTTTTTCTTGTTCATTTTCATGCTTGACTTACAAGATGGAATCAAGTAGAAATCATTTTTTTCAAAGAAAATTTAATTTAGTAAGACTGTGGCACAGAAGGAAGAAGAGAAAAAAAAAGTGGACAGGGCAAACATTTGTCCGCGGAGCAGTCTGATGCAAGCAAACTGAGTTGGTTTCAAATTAGCTAAGGCTGAATCCACCATTTACGAATGAAATTCAGAACTGTGAGCAAGAACTTTTCCCAGTGATGCAAACAAGCTGTATTTGCATTTGTTCTAAATTAGTGAGCTAAAGCAGAGACCTATTAAACAGTTTGCCCAGTGTTAAAAAAGCCATTTCAGAAGCCTGTTAAGTTAATCTGAGAAGTTGTATTTCCAGAATCTCCCTTGTGATCACACCTTTTCAGGAAGAAACATTATCTGTAGCATGAGACCTTTGAAATTTATGTCTAATTAAAGCAATTTCTGTGCTTTATATTTAAAGCAATTTTCTATGCTAAAAAGTGAGATACAGTTGTGTGACTTAGTGATTAGTGCGCATGTGGAAAGTATTACTTATGAGAAATATTCCAGAATATTTTATTTTGATATGATAGAAAACCCTCTTCTTCATGTCCATCAATCAACATGCCAGGCAGCTTGACATGTTTTTATCACAGTATGGACTTTGTAACATTAAAATAATCAGCTGACTACATGTGAGACTAACCTCTCATAAAACCCTTAAGTTATCCCATGCTTTTAGCTCTTCCCCCCAAAATGTGATACCTTTTACAGGCTGTGTGGTGCATGACCAACTTTGGATACTTTTCACCAGTTAAGGAGAACTTACAGAGCCCGAAACTGTGAGAAATAAATTTTCAGCTGGTGGCATAGCTTTTTCTAACAAAAGAGAGACAGTGCTGAGTAGATAGTCTGAGTGAAACTATAGGAATATGTAACAATGAGAGAATCTAATCTACCTGACTGTCAACACTGAACACCACAAGGTCTGTCTGGTTTATATGTATTAATTAAAGTCTACACAGACAGACTGTGAAAATTCCGGGTAAGTGAGTACTACATAGTATATTTCTTAATAAATAGGTTATTGCATTCTCCACTATTGAATCAGGTTAACTGTATAGGCTTTTATTTTATTTTATTTTATTTTATTTTATTTTATTTTATTTTATTTCTTAAGAAAAAGATCTTACCTAATCTGGTAAAAGCATGTTTATCACATGGTCTGGCAATACGCTTTTTATATAAGTGCTGTGCAGTAAAACAGTATCTTGATCAAGGGGAAAGGCAGAGGCAGTCAACAAAGTTCATCACAGATTTTGACTGGGTACGTGGCATACAGTATATCAGAATTGAGTATGCAAACAGAGAAGGCTTTCAGCATGGAGAAGAGGTAATCATTCAATATGATGGTTTAGAAATGTCAGTAAACAGTGATACAGTGAAATCTGCATATGACAACAGCTTAATAAGGACATAAAGTTAGATGAACCAGCAACACCATAATAGCTATAAGTTAATGTTTACTAATTATTATTGATAAATAATGCTTCAAATTATTTAAGCTCAAGATTAAGAAAGTATGTTTTTTCTTGCTATGAAAATCCATCCTCACTAGTGAGATTAGAACAGTATAATGGAATTGAGAAAGGTCTTCTAGTGAGATTCCTTAGAACTTGCTTTTTTATTAAGAGCTTTTAAACAATGTAAAAAGTGTCATTTTTGAAGAAAAAGAATGGTGGCATCCTCCAGTAAGTATAGTTCTTCCAGGTGAGCTTTCCATAGACATGCTACTCTAGGTATGTACTCAGCCATTAAAAAAGTCTCATGTCAAGTCTCATGTTAGTATCTGTTAGTGCTCATTCTTGTATGCCTTTACAACCACTTAGTCAAGGTGAAAGGATGCCAGAAGCTTGGCTTTTCACTCACAGTTTTTCAGTCAGAATCCCTGGAACAGAATCTTAAAATCTAAAAGAGGACAGATCACAGAACTTGCAAGTAACTAAAAAAAATGGGGTAACTTCTTTCTCTGGGCTATTTTCCATGCCAAGTGCCAAGCAGTTTTCACAAGCCTGAAGGTAGTTTGAAATAGAGGTTAGCAGCTAGAGAGACATCCTAAAATTAGCAAATGACCTGCTAGTCTGTGGATGACAAACATAACTAGATAAGTTATCAGTTCTACATATTTCGTGTGAAATATTTCACATTTTATTATACAAACAGGAAGAAGAGGCTGTTCTTTATTCCTTCAGAACTAACTTTGTTATGAAAGAGACACCATAGTCTCATCTATAATTGATGGAGTAGAAGTAACATTCAAACTTTCTCTAGAAATGCAAACAGTTTGAGTCAGGTACAAAAATATTTCATATTCTTTAAACAAAAGAGAAAATCCCTCCTACTAGACGGAGAAAATGGTTTTGTTTCACCCATGTAGAATTTCTTTTCAGAGTGAAAATACCGTAAGGCTTGCAAGGCTGCGTGAAGTGAAATGAATGCAGCATAAAAGGATCTTTGACTGCTGCTTCAGGGGGAATTTGTCTTTATGGCATAATTGTCTAATGCAGCAACACAAAGGCTTTGGTATTCTCAGGATCTGAGAAATAATATTGGTTCTTGTTTCCTATGGAAACCTTCTGAAGTCAATGGGAGCATTCCTAGAAGCAGGCGCTCACAAATATGACAGTCCAGCTCTATGCTTAGAAATATATTTTCCCACAAATATGCACTCCAAAGTAAATACTTTTATACAACTTAAAGGACATTTATGAAGAATGCTTTGTTTCTATTTTTATTCTCTTCTACTATTCAAACACTAGCATCTGTCTCTTTTAATTCACTCTGCAGACAGTGCTGCGTTTGCCTTGCCTATCTAAGCAAATCCTTTGGAACTGGAAAAATATCTCACTGTAGAGTTGTTTTGATATTTTCCCTCTTACTAACACCTCATTTCTTTGCATTAGAATATAAAATTTTTAGTATAAAAGTTTCTATCTTGAACCAATCTTTTACTGAAAATGGACAACACTACGTCTAAAGCCTGGATATGATTTCTGAAAAAGTCAAGCAAAGACGATGATCAAAAGATCATCAGACATGTAGCCTAAGGGCATGAAGGTATTGATAAATCTAATAGACTTCTTAGGCTTCAGAAAGAGAATAGTCAGCTGCTTTCAGAGTGCCCAAATAACAAACTCCCTGCTGACCACAGTACAGTAATTGGCACAGCTGGTAGTGTAGGATTAACGAATTATTTTGCCAGGGAAGGATTATCAGAAGGCTTGATTTTGTTTGATGTTTGATTATCAGTTTATTATAACAGCACCCAGCAGTGCCTCTAAAGTTAAGCATCAGATACTTTTCCCATTATGAAGTTCTTGGAGAAGTGTTGATAATGTAGTAATGTTGTAATGTTGAAATTTGCTTACAGTGGAAACTTGGTATCCTTGGTTAAGATCTCTTCTTTCATAAAAAGAGAAAACCGATGGAGTCCATTTTCATGAACAGGAATATTTTGTGGGAAGCAGATAAAGAGATAAGCAAACCTGGGGTATTTTAGATCCTAGATATTTTTCTCCTTTCACACTGTACTTGTGAAGAAGATAATCTATGGATAATCAGAATTATAGAATCACAGAATACCAGGCTGGAAGAGACCTCAAGGATCATCTGGTCCAACCTTTCTTAGCAAAAGCATGGTCTAGACAAGATGGCCCAGCATCCTGTCCAGCTGAATCTTAGAAGTGCCCAATGTTGAGGAATCCAATATTCTGGACATTTTTTAATTTGGTTTTTTTTTTTGCATAAAAAAGGTAAAAGATTTGCTTGGCAAGGGGTAATACACATCAAGTGTCTGCCATTACACAAAAAGCTGACCATGGAATTAGAATACACTTGGCTGGTGGAGCTCTGAAGTCAAGAATTCTTCTGTCAGCTACAGTGGGAGCAGAGCAAGGCCAGGGCTGAGTGCTTTTCAGAAACTACTGCAAATATATGTAGCATCTGCTCACATTTAAGAGTGAAAAACATCTACTCTATGGATGACAGACAACGGTTTCCTTACGAAAACCCATCCATGCAATTATTTGGATCCATTACATGTATTTCATATAAAAATGTATGCTAAAAGTAAAATGTGGGAGTTGCAAAATCATATACACTCAAAACTCAGGAAATGCCAGAATTAAGGGCTTTTTTATGATTCATTAGATTTAGCCCCTCTCCACCTAAATAACCATGAAAGAATCTTTACCTATATGGATTAAATAGTTTTCCATCACTTCTTTCAGTGCATAAGAGAGCATGAGGAAACTGGCCTGCTCTAGAGGTGCAATAAAGGGAAATATGTTTGTTTCTGTTCATTTGTAGTTAGAATAAAGTAGGAAACCAGAAAAGAACAGTTAGTTTAATGGTTTCAGTTACATTTTAGTTGAAGTTGGTTTAGCCTAGCAAGTCTCTTTTTATAGGTAGAAATTAATACTTCCTTTTCGTTCTTTCTGAATTTTCAGCTTAAGGTGTGATTTTCAGAACTGCTAAACACTCAACACCTGCAACCGAAGTCAACAGGAACTGTGTTTTAAATTAAAAAGTAAATATTTGCAAGATACTTAGCTTCTTTGAAGACAGATGTCACAAAAATACATCAAGAGAAAATAAGCAATTCTGTTCTCAGAACAGGGTGTAGATGAGGCTTAAAAATTCCTACCCTGAATCATCTGGGTCAACTTCAGAGACAATGACTTATTGCAATAAAAACCAGGGTATGAAATTACAGTCTGAGAGCTCCTTTTCAGTAATTGTCCCGATGCTCAGATTTACCCCACAGTAAATGGATTACTTCGTCATCCTTTTACTAATAAATATATTTAATCTTAATTCTTGTGTGCTGTATGGTAAAGACATACTTGTGGGCAGTTTTCAAAGACTGATTGATGACCTATAAATTTCAAATTTAACTTATTTCAGAGTAATTTCTTTTTGGACCCATACTCTTCTGCTCCATAAATCTACTAAATACGGACAATTTGCTGTATCCACTTCTCTGCAACTAAATCCTCTTGTGTAGCATTCTCTTCCTTATGAGTCAATGAAGTCTCTGTAGTACCAAGTCTCTATAATACCACTGCCAGTCTTTCAATGCTTTCGAAGGTACAAACACTTCATATCCCACCTCAAACAAAATGTTAGTCTCTATATCATGCAAATATTGAATTTAGGGTTATGCTTTCCACAAACAGGCCACAGTTCTCCAGCCCATTCCTTATGTTGTGAGGTTCTTCACTTTCCCTGCTGTCACTGCTTTTCTCTGTCCAACCTCCTGACTGCTGGTAGAACTTACAGCACACCATCTGGGACCACCTTCCTGTATCTTTAACACATTGATTTGCCATCTGTTCACAAGTCTCATTGGGAAGTCCATCTTTAACCCTCTTAATCTCCCCTTCCTCCACTTTGTAACAGTTTTATTCAGTTCTGTAGAGTATTTCAAATTCAGTTTATGAAAAAGACAATAGAAGGCTTTCACTTCTATGGTATTTACTAATATAGTTGGTTAAAGCTAAGAATTTTAATATATGTCTGTGTCATGGTTTCAATTGGGATAGAGTTAACTTTTTTATTAGCAGCTGGTATAGTGCTATGTTTTGGATTTGGGATGAGAAATACTTTTGATAGTGCTGTGGTGTTTTTAGTTGTCACTAAGCTCTCAAGGCCTTTTCTGCTCCTCACACTGCCCCACCAATGAGCAGGCTGGGAGTGCACAAGAAGTTGGGAGCGGACACAGCTGGGACAGCTGACCCCAACTGACCAAAGGGCTATTCCATACCGTGTGACATCATGCTCAGCATATAAAGCTGAGGGAAGAAGAAGGAAGGGGAGGACATTCGGAGTTACAGCATTTATCTCCCCAGGTAACCATTATGCATGATGGAGCCCTGCTTTCCTGGAGATGGCTGAACATCTGCCTGCTGATGGGAAGCAGTGAGTGAATTTCCTGTTTTGCTTTGCTTGCGTGCATGGCTTTTGCTCTACCTATTAGATTGTCTTTATCTCAACCCAAGAGCTTTTTCTCACTTTCACTCTTTGGTTTTCTTCCCCATCCAAAGTGGGGGGAGTGAGTGAGCAGCTACATGGTTCTAGCGGCCAGCTGGGGTTAAACTACGACAGTCTGCAATTTCTTTCAAAAAATCAAATTAAAGCATTTAAAAATAATGTCATAAATAAAACAAATAAATGGAAAGTTGATGCTTGTTTGCAGACTTTACTTTCAATTAGATGAGTAAGGCATAAGACATCATAATCACTTTATCCAAGCAATGTATAATTCCACAGATCAATATTAAGAACATTATCCTAAGTCAGTAAATCAATAGTTAATTTTGTGCATTCCAATGTCTTTGACTCAACTGGACTTATTAGAGCATAAAGGAGTACACCCTATAATGACTAAGTTTTCAGTCTGTAGTACAAGGCAGAGGAGGGAGTATTTCACTAGATCTTCAAAAAACTTTTATTGAAGGACTATGAAGACACTGTTCATTTTTTTAACTAAATATAGGTGGAAGATGAAATATATCAGGGATGGCAAGTCAAATCTTCAGGGCAGCACAGTGAGTTGTATTAGTAGTAGTACTTTGCAGAAGTACTGCTGTGGTTGCTAGTTTCTTAAGTGAACTCCAGCTGCTGTATAGCTCTTTTCTGGGGTGTGTAATTGGTAATCTGAAACTGATTTGTCAAACAGCACATTCACAATTTCAGCGCATGGATTCTCACAGTGAAGTCAATGCATAAGTTTAAGTCACGTACAACTCAACTTGAATTTATGTGACCTGGGAACTGTTAAGAGCTTTTTGCTTGTTATATACTGAGTGCCATTCATGGTATGTGGTTTGACCTTTAGTTAAACTGAGGTATTGTTTCAAACCAATTTCAGTGGCAGAGCTTGTTTGCTTTACTGAGACCTTAGAGAATTTCCACTCCCACAGAAATCTGGTAATTTTTCATTGATGCAGGCCTATCTAGTCTTTATTCTCATTTCAAGTGTCAGACCATCTGCTATCATCAACTAGGAGGAAGAGCCTCCTAAAGCTCAGTTACTTCATCATACCTTGAGCATCTCTGGATATTCTAAAATAAATTGTAAGTTTTGGAGGTGGTTCTTTGTCTTCTCCGTATTTAGCAGAAAGTACAGGAGATTCTGTTTTCAATGGAAATTAAGGGTGGATGACAAATTTAGAAAATTATCTTAGGTTATTCCAAAGACCTGACTAGTTTCTTTTGGGGTAAATGTCCTGTTTTGAAGTAAAACAGAATTGTTAACAGTTAACTACTACTTTGTACCTTAGTTCTCAATGCCAAAGCTCCTTCTAATTAATCCTTCTTTCACAATTTATGTAACGAGCTAACCTACTTGTGGGTTATGCTCTTGAAATACAATCCATGGAATAGACCTCCTGTCTGTCAACTCTGAATATTTTTTCTGTTAAAAAAACCCAGAAAAATAGTACTAGTATTCTCTCTCTATCCTTCACATAAACCTTCCCTACAACCCAAACTGTAAGTTCCTAAAAGACCTGAATTACTGAATTTCATCTTGTTATGAGTCCTTTTCTTCTGCCACTTTAAAAACAGAAACCAAACAAGTAATCATTGCTTATTTAGGTTCAGATTGACAGTATCTTCTGTTATTGTATTGGAGAGCTTATTTCCATAACATTACATTTTATTGAAAGGGAGATTATTGTGTTTTAAATCAAGTAGTGGTAGTTAACCATAAGGAGAATACGGGATTGCAATAAAAGCACTATTATACAACTATAACTGTATGTCCTGATTTCAGCTGGGATAGATCCTGGTAGCTGCTGTGTTTTGGATTTAGTATGAGAATAATGTTGATAGCATGTATTTGTTTAGTTGTTGCTAAGTAATGCTTATATTAAGTCAAGGACTTTTTCAGCTTCCCATAAAAGCTGAGAGGGAGCACAGACAGGACGAGCTGGCCAAAGGGATATTCCATACCACAGACATCATGCTCAGTATATAAATGGGGGTTGGCCAGGGTGGAGTGGGAATCTGCGATCGCTGCTCAGGTGAGCAATTGTATTGCATCACTCATTTTGTGTATTCTTTTATCATTGTTATTATTATGTTCTCTTCCATTACTGTTCTATTAAACTGTCTTTATCTCAACCAGTGATGTTTTCTTTTTTTCTGATTCTCCTCCCCTATCCCACTGGGGGCTAGGGGGAGTGAGTGAACAGCTGCATGGTCCTGGTTGCTGGTTAGGGTTAAACCATGACATTTTACCTACAGTTTATATTTTTTAATTTACTATGTGGTAAGTACACAGAAATAAGTTTCTAGAAACAAAGCTCTGAAGAAACATCTATTAGAATTTGCTGCATGGATATCCATATACACTAAAGTGGCAGGATTTGCATTATATTTTGACATACAGAACAGTACAAGCGAAAACTGAAGGCAGAGCTACTGTGAAGCTACTATTACTTTTTTTTTTTAATGCAAATACCCCAAAATAATGTTTTATGTTGTATAGACTATATGCTCCAGCTGATCTTATAAAAATGATTAGGGACAACATCTCAACTTTATACAATACTTTGAATTAATTATTTTAACTTTTTTTAGAAGAATTTGCAAATTACTCTGGGTAAATCCTGCCTTATCATGAGCACAGCCAGAGGCTAATATTCCAAGTTTTTTTTCACTTACTGCTTACTAGCTTTTTGGTAAACTATTTTACTGTTTATATAATTTAGTTTTAGTCTATTTTTATTCATTACTTATACAGTGAATGCAGAAAACTTCACCCCTTTTCCTCAATTACTGGGGTCTGCACCTCTTTCTTTTGCAGTGACAACACTACAGCCTTTCAACGTTTCTCATACTTCTCTCAGTCTATTTTGATCTATCAGTTTGACTGAACAATTGAATTATTTCTACATGCATGTAAATCCAAGATTTCACACTGTTTTGCATAGGACTGCCCAAATGTTTCTTACTACAGTGAAAATCAAATCACTTACTTAGACAGACCTTAATCAGGAATGTTTCATAATGAAGGAAAAAAAAAAAAAGAAGAGAATTGATTTATGAAGGGCAACTAGTGTCAGACCAACTGTGGTGGGTTGACCCTGGCTGGACGCCAGGTGCCCACTAAAGCTGTTCTATCACTCCCCCTCCTCAGCTGGACAGGGGAGAGAAAATATAACGAAAGGCTCACTGGTCGAGATACGGACAGGGAGATCACTCACCAATTACCATCATGGGCAAACCAGACTCGACTTGGGGAAAATAAATTTAATTTATTACCAATCAAATCAGAGTAGGGTAATGAGAAATAAATCTAGATCTTAAAACACCTCTCCCCCACCCCTCCCTGCATCCTGGGCTCAACTTCACTCTGCGTTCTCTACCTCCTCCCCATGAGCAGCACAGGGGGACGGGAATGGGGATTGCAGTCAGTTCATCACACGCTGTCTCTGCCGCTTCTTCCTCCTCAGGGGGAGGGCTTCTCACACTCTTCCTCTGCTCCAGCATGGGGTTTCTTCCATGGGAGACAGTCCTATACAAACTTCTCCAATGTGAGTCCTTCCCATAGACTGCAGTTCTTCATGAAGTGCCCCAGCCTGGGTCCTTTCCATGGGGTGCAGTCCTTCAGGAACAAACTGTTCCAGCGTGTGTCCCCCACAGGGTCACAAGTCCTGCCAGCAAACCTGCTCCAGTATGGGCTCCTCTCTCCACAGGGTCACAGGTCCTGCCAGGAGCCTGCTCCAGCGTGGGCTCTCCACAGGGTCGTAGCCTCCTTTGGGCACATCTGCCTGCTCCCAAGTGGGGTCCTCCATGGGCTGCAGGTGGACATCTGTTCCCCTGTTAATCTCCATGGGCTGCAGGTGGACAGCCTGCGTCACCATGGTCTTCACCACAGGCTGCAGGTGAATCTCTGCTCCTGTGCCTGGAGCGCCTCCTCCCCCTCCTTCACTGACCTTGGTGTCTGCAGAGTTGTTGCTCTAACATATTCTCACTCCTCTCTCTGGCTGCAATTGCACCCTTGGGTTTTTTCCCCACTTCTTAAATATGTTATCACAGAGGTGCTACCACCATCGCTGATGGGCTCGGCCTTGGCCAGCAGCGGGCCCGTCTTGGAGCCAGCTGGCATTGGCTCTGTCAGACATGGGGGAAGCTTCTAGCAGCTTCTCACAGAAGCCGCCCCTGTAGCCGCCCTGCTACCAAAACCTTGCCATGCAAACCCAATACACCAGCCTTCCCAGCATCAATCTCCTTTTTCAATATCGTAAGTGTTTTATAATCAGGCTACAAAACATGACAACAATTCTGGTTGAGCTGACCAATGATTGAGAATATATAGTATAGGCATATGTGCTAATAGTACTAGAAGTATTACCAGCTTTTAATTTTTGCTGGCCTAGGCGACCTAATGAAGGAAGTGTCTACTCTAGTTCCTCTTACTTGTGTCTGAGATTAGTTGCAATAGGTAAAATTGCTTCTTCTTCCATGACGCTTCTATAGAAAAGCATTTTATAATTTGTCACATACTGTTTAAGATAGATAGAAGATGATAGGTTGGTAAGATGACTTTTCTTTTTTTTCAAAATCATCTGTTAATTCTGTATGTCTGGTTGTCACTTGTTAAGACTCATTTCCTTAACAATGCATGTGGCTAATGTAATGCTCAGCCATCTCACTATATGAACAAATTTGGGAACTGAATAAACAATAGCTGTCCCAAATTTTATCTGAGCAACTCAGACATAGTGTTTTTTGAATCCTCAGTTATAACCATTTGCTCTTACATTTTGGTATACAGCCTTGGAGGACTCCATCATTACAATCTTGAGAATACAATTGCTGTGTTCCCACTTTATTTTTATCGTTCTTGCTGCTGCTCATTATGTGTCTTACATTAGCATTTGAAATAATTTTTGGGTGGGAATTTTATGGTATTGAGAATCTTTAAATCTTTTTATATCTTTAATCTTTTAAAAATTCTGAATATGCCACCCAGAACAAAATACTAAATCCCTTATGGTTTAGAAGTATATGTTAGAGTCATTTAAAAGCTTTGGTTGTATCAGAATGAAGGCGACCATGTCCCTGGTGGGACTGGCCAATATAAACATCTTACATAAATATTCTACAGACAGATTTTACAAACCAGACCTTTTAAAACATCAAGAGCTGCATCACAAACCCAACTTTTGTGATTTCCTGCTGTCAACTTTAACCAACCTGCTTTTGTAGAATTCTGTCTGGCTGTTACAGAGTTAATTTTCTTCATAACAGCCCATATGGTGTTACATTTTGGATTTGTGACCAAAATAGTGTTGGTAAGACACCGACATTTTAGCCATTTCTGAACAGTGCTTACACAGCATCAAGGCCTTTTCTTTTTCCTACTCTGCCCCCTCAGTGAGTAGGCTGGGGGTGCACAAGAACCTAGGAGGGGACACAACCAGGACAGCTGACCCAAACTGACCGAAGAGATATTCCATGCTATGTAATGTCATGCTCAGTAATAAGAATGGAGGGGAGGCGGGTTTTGGGAAAGTGGTCATTTCGTGAAAACTGGCTGGGCATTGGTGTACATACGGAAGGTGGTGAGTGATTGCCTTTGCATCACTCAATTTGTTTCCTTCTTTCTTCTCCCCCTTTCCTTTGCTTATTAAACTATCTCAACCCACAAGTTTTCTTGCTTTTGCTCTTCCTATTCTCTCCCCCGTCCCATGGAGAGGATAGAGTGAGTGAGTGGCTGTGTGGTGCTTAGCTGACAGCTGGGGTTAACCCATCACACGAGTGTCATTTTTTGTGCCTATTTTTGCTGATGCATTGTTAAGATAACATGCATATCTAGTTTTAAGGCTCTATATTATACCATATTACCCACACCAAAGAGGAAGAATACTTACTGCAAGTGTCATTCTGGCAATGCTAATTGTCTCATTTTGACCTAGGAAAATGCATCAAAGGTATCTGAGCTGTTGGACTGCAGAATGGAACTTTTATTAGCATAGGGGTAGCCAATTAATTATTCCTGAGCCACCAGAGGGTCTAATATGACTGACAGTGGCTTGCGCTGGTATATAGTGGCTCTTGGGTGCCTGGAATTCTCAAGCGCAGTACAAAATCAAAGCCTCCTTAAGCTGACATGGTTGTGTCATTCAGCTGTGTACTTCACCTATCCTGATCTCATCCCACGGTCCAATTGCTTAATGCCGCCTACAGCCTGGAGAGCCAAGGTAAAGGCTGTGAAGTATATGTTGCAATTAGCGTGTATATTGGAATCTTTCTCACATTAAGATCTTTGGTCCTTGACTTGTATAATAAGGCTACTGTAATATATCTTTGGAAGAAAATTGTATTTGATGGAGAAATTATGAAACTCCTGAGATCTCCATAGGTTTTTAAGTCTTCCTTGATTATGCCTCAGTTGCTTCCCATCCCCCAGTTTATTACCCTTTAGAGGAGGAGAAGGAGGAGACCCTTTCAATATTAAAAATTCATTCTCTAGAGGATTGTTATCTTGTTATCTGTTCTTTTACAGTTGCTCTGGCTGAAGAAGAAGAAGGTATAGGTCTTTTGCTGTTTTTATGAATATATGTTAATTCATTAATCCTCTTTGCATCCATTACTGAGGAATCTTGATGTATAAAATGACATCATTTGATGTGGAAGAAATTCAGTACTCTTATACTGAACACAATAAGAAGGACATTGTATGTGGAATAATATAGTCGCATATAAACTGAATAATACAAACACTTAGTGAGCGGGTCTTTTATGTCCCTTTCTGGATTCAACTTAAAAGATGATCCACATGAAAGTTATTTCAGAAACTTATATCAGAGATTTTAGTTTAAGTGAATATATTATAGAGAAGAATAGAGAAGGAGAAAGTATAAATATTGAATGGCAATGCATTATTATCGCTATAGCAAAATAAAACTACTAGCAATTCCCTATTTCTTGTCTTAAAAATGCTGATACTAACTTTTCAATTTAGCAGAGACCATTCTGTATTCATTTTCCTTTTTTTTGAGCACAAAAATACGTTATTATAAAAAATGCCAAAGGATAGTCTTCTGATGAAAAAAATACTGAAGATTTTTTATCTGTGCATTAACTAACAACAAAATGAACACTTTAGTATGAACACTTACTGTAATGTTGACAACATAGGTGAACTATGTTGAAAAGCCATTGAGGTCTGAAAAAGATCAAATCCAAGGTCTAAAATGACACCTTGCCATTTAGTTTCTACACTGTTTATTTTCTGTAGTTAGCAACCGAATCCACATAAGTTAGATTTTTTTAATGTGAGGCTTTCTCTGAAACACTGCACAGATCTCACTGATTTGCTGTGTCACAGTCAATTTAAAACAAAATGGCATAGGTCTGTGATAAAGACGATGAGAAATGTATAGGTACTGCAGGACAAAAACAAACACAAATGAATCAAGAAAACAAAAGCATGAAAGGCATATGAAGAGAAATCTAAAACTGTTAAAAATTGCAGTGAGCTACCATTCTTTGTCAAGTTTAAATTTTCCAAAGTTAAAAAGTCCCCCTGGATCAATATTACAACTCATTCAGTAAAGCTTAACAGACATTCTTGGTAGAACAGTATGTTTATTTTGTAAAGAACCCATAATTTTGTCCATTTCTGATACTTATGTTTTGGGAAGGATATTGTTTAAACTTCTGCATATACAGCTCCATTTTATCAGTCTCAGGTATAGCATCAGCTGTAGTTAGGAATAATACCTGGAATGTCTACATATATAACAATCTCGTGGAGAATAGGACAGTACATGCCTTGTGAGCATAAAATTTATTTCTGGAATGCTCTCTAACCTGATTTTAAGATAGAAGTATGTGTCCAGTATGAGAGCTCAAAATATTAATTGCAGTCTACTGGTAAAAAAAAATGCATTTCCAATAGCATCTAAAAACAAGAACAAAAGTGTCACAAGCTCTGTGGTCTCCATATCAAGCATTTAATTTTGTCCAAGGTGTTTACTACTTCTTCAAGGACATTAACAAAAAAAAATTATACAAGACAAAGTGTTCTAACTGTGAAAAGAAGAAACAGCTCTGGAAATCAGAGTAGAGGATTTGAGAAAGTTTTCTTGAAGCATGTAATTTCTGTTCAAGTTTAGGAAATAGTGATAGCTGTGGGTTACAACTAGGATTTGTCAGAAAGAAGTTAATTTCTTTATATAGGTACAAAAAAAAAAAAAAGACCAAACAACAAAAAACCAACCAAACAAAACCCCAGAAACCCACAAACCCATCAGACACTTCTGGGCTTCTGGGATACAATTCAGCTGGAAATGCAGACACCTAAACATGGGCACCTGCTTCAGTCTTAATGCAGCCTAGCATTAGGTAGTGTACCTACACTACACTGTCAGTGGTACCTACAGGTTCACCCAAAGTGAACATCTACACGATGGGCAGCTGAATCACTCTCCGGGTTGTGCTGACTGCATCAGTAAGGTCTCTAGCATCTTTGATGGGTGCTCAGATGCTTAGCTCATACCATAAATAGACACCAACATTTAGGCATTTTAATATTAATCTGAATTCTATACCTTGCTTTAACGTTGTAATAGTTTAATATTCTCACAAAGATGCTGGGAGAAACTAGAAGGAAAAAAAAAAAAGCCAACCTTTCTTCCATTATTTTTAACCACCTCTCAATTTCTCTGCCAGTCTGAATGTTTCTTAGGGACAATATTCGTACTCTATACTCTTAGCGTCCCTATTGAGTACATTGAAAACAAATTGGTTTCTGACAGATTCCTGGAGGGAGTGACACAGAACATGGGCCACCGCTGGTGCCAAAGTTTACACAATGTGAATGTCTTCCTTCTCTTTTCCTCCCATGAAGGAATCAGATGATAGAATGCTTTTATTTCTGAGAAGAAAGAAGCTATTGTTTCAGGAACTAACATAGCTGAAGAATTCTGAAAATAAATGGTCAAGTACTTAAAGTAAAGCCATTTTGGGGGGTAAGATAGTTCTTAAGCCCCTTTGAAGCTAATGTCATTGGTGTAAATGAGTATTCCTGTCACTTATAATGAGGCCATAAACAAACCTAGTTGAAAATATTCCACTCCTTTTGAATTCTCCAAATAACCATGTTGACTCAATAACAGCTTTTAAATGATAAAAACATTCCTCTTTCCCACTGCCTAAACAAAAAAAACCAGTGACTGGAAAGCACGATTATAAAACTCTTTGACAGGTGTATGGATTAAGTGGAGGTTTAGAACTCACAATAGTATTGCTTTAGATTTCAGGAAGAAAAAATAGCATTAATTTTAATTAAAAAATATTCTCTACTAACCAGATGTAGATCAACACATGTAGAATTGTGTTCACAAGCGTTGATTATGCAGTCATCAATGTCCTGGTCACATTTCAATCCTGCATATCCTGGGTTGCACAAACAATAGAAGCCATCGACAACTGTAACAGAGATAGTATTTTAGTACTAACAGTGTTTTAGAATAACAACTGAATGTAGTAAAATTAAGTAAATTACAGTTATGACTACTATCTGAAAAAGATTTGGACTGGCTTTATCTAAAACGTAGTGACGTTAAAAAATTGAAATAAATGAAATGCAATATCTCAAAACACCTTTTTAATATGAAAGCAGATTCATGTACTGCATTTTACTTAAACAATTCCAATATTTTGACATAAAAATTATATATCAATGACCCATTATTATCTTCAGAAAAAGTGATGGCATCTTATAAGGTAATTAGTAAACAAAACTGTACACAAATACATAAGATTTGATCTTTGATATTGTGCCTAAATGAGATGGAGCAGTTAAACATTGTTTGGTTTGTTGTTTTGGGGGGTTTTTTTGGCAAGGAATGCCTCATACGACTATATGAAAGGAAAACTTGCTTGAGTTGAATTTGGCAGCTTAGCCTATTATGTATTTCCATGCTTCATTTTAATCTTAACAAGCTAATGATAAGAATCTTCTCCCTTTTTCATCTGTAATGATCCAAACAGAGAGGAATCTTTAGAGTGCTACGTCCGTATAAGGAGCCTGTGACAGCAATAATTGCACTGGTTGCAGGCCTGCATTTATTCTAACCTCAAAGTGGTCCCTGAATTCTTCATTATTGCTGAGATTTACCGTGGAATCTATTCTGCCATTGTGTTGGTACGCGTAGCTGCTATTATATTCATTAAATGCTTTAAGTCTTTCAGAGCAGGAGCATTATTCATCTGCTAAGAGCTTCCTTGCTTCCTCAGGATTCCAGCTTTCTACAGCCAGTGCACATAGTGCAGAGGAACTGAGGTGTCCACGTGATATGACTCAAGTCCAGATGCACCACAAAGACAAGCTGTCCCCAAAAGATCTGTCACTTCATGAGCATGAAGAACTTCACCGCAGCTCATCTAAATTCTAGTTCAAAAATATCTTGGAACTAATGTTGAGTACATAGAAAACATCTGTAAATTTGTTAGGAAATAGCTTTTACTAGATTAAATATGAAGCCACTCACTTTATTCCCATGTATGGCAAGATAGAATTCTTAAAGCTTATTGAAACTGATTTTTATTTTTTTTTTTTAATTAGGAGAGTTTTAGGCAGTGATATATTTAGCAATTTGGGGTCAGTTCTTTAAGATCTCATATGAAACCAGCAAGTTGATTAGTTCTTCTGCAAATTTGTGTAAAAATTTTGAATTTCAGGGAAATTCTCAAGTCATCATCCTCATTTTAAAAAGGATGTGGGGAAAAAGGAGAGAGATGTAGCAGAAGACAAACATAGCTGCTTAGCGCTTAAAGTGTGGGACCCATGAGAAAAAGTTGAGTCAGCTGGGCTTGCTTTGTATTAGTCCCTTCAGGGAAGGGTTAATAGTTAGAGGGCTATTTAACAATAACTTCAAGGGCAGTTGTACAAATGGCAGCACTGAATTTCTCTTAGTAGTGTTAGATGATATAATAAGGAGCAATGGCCAAAAGTTACAGTTTAGGAGATTCAGATGGGTTGGGAGAGGCGCAACACTACAAGAGTAGTGCATCAGTGGAATAGGCTCTCCCAAAGAGTTTGTGGAACTTCTGTCCATCCTTAGAGGCTTTCAAAACTCAGCTAGAAAAATCCCTGACTGACCTCTTCTAGCACTGTTAGTAGTCCAGCCTCATGTGGGTTTGACTACACGGCCTCCAGACGTCATTCTGCTTTCCAGCCAGCATTATAAGATCCTCTGAAAGTTACCACTTTTACTTTTTTTAACTAAGCATAGAAAGTGTGTGATAGGTGGTAATAGCCCCATAAAACTTTCCAGTAAGTACTCCATACATAACGGGTGCTACTAAACATAGCTTGCCAATCCCAACAGAATATAGTAGAGTAATTCATCATCATGTTGCTTCTGAAACCTTTATCTATCAGTGAAAGTGTAAGTTACACAGTTACATGATAGAAGGCGCTTAATAGTAAACAAACACTCCATTTTGCATCAGTTTGATATTTAATGCAGTTTTTGGACTCATTAGAATTATGACATACGCTGCCTGACTGCTCCTTTTCAGCACCTGAATATTGCCTCATGGGATGCACAATGTAAAATGTGTTTGGCTAATTTACGTATCAAAGGAGACAGCACAAATCTCATTAAAATTTCTCATTAGCTACAATTCTGACCCCCTGAACACACAAACCCCAGTGCCAGAAGTTGAGGCATTTGGCAAAAAGAATCCTCCTGGTACTTTCTGTGGAGCTTCAGACAAGCTAAATTTCAGTAAATTATCCACTGTTCTCCCCAGAGCAGCTCAGTAGCTACAGATGCTTCAACAGAAAGACTACTCTACATTAAAGTGAGTAACCAGACTGAACTCACTGTCATAGCAGTATCCATGGAGGCAAGGGTTAGAACTGCACTCATTGACATTGATCTCACAACGTGGACCTGCAAAGCCCTTCACACACTGGCACTGGAATCCAAGGGGAAAAACGTCCAAATTTATTTCTTCTATGCACACAGCTCCGTTCTCGCAGGGATTGCTGGCCTCACAAGGCCTAAACTCACAGTTCAAACCTGAAAAGGAAAATGGCAAAGCTGTCAGTGTTTAACTAATGAACATATCCCTGCAGCTGCTGCCTATTATGAGCTGTATTTTCTTTATATCTCTGGTTAAAATGGAGTTGGAGTGTCTCAGAGGTACATATATGTGTATTACCATGCAGAAACATTTATTTGCTTTGTTGAATTACAAACAAAAAAAGACAATTTTATCTGTTTTGTTTATATGATGACATTGCATTTTAAAATCATAATAGCTATCAATATATTTTATAGTGTTTCTGTTTACTTTGTCCTCTAAAATGGCTCAAAAATTGTATTAAAAAATAATTAATGAATTTTGTTTTGAAGCTTCCTGTCATTTCTTCCTGATATCCTGTTGTCACAGCTACCGTATGAGCTGTTTATACATTAACCCATAAACCTGAACATGAATGAAATGCAAGTAACCTTGTATAATTGTTCAGCTTGCAATTCATGACTACAAACAAATTATTTTACTGAAATTATGTATGTTTTTAATAATGAGTGACTGCCTCCATCGTTTATAAAAATTCTGTACAATAGAAAATCTCACAGAGTCCCTTTCTAGTCTTTCCTAACACACACTCTAGTGTATAACAGATTATGTACATTCATCTGGGCTAATCAAGGAACTGTGTGATGGTGATCTTGGGTCATAGATGCCCTCATCTAAATCTTTAATTTGCAATAAATAGATCAAAAAGGATTAAAAGTCTCTTTAAAGTGAGTCTTAGTTTGTTACAACGTAAGTAAGGCTGATTCATGTTTTCCAGTAGCAAAACTCGAAATGATGAGGGCAGACAGAAGAGAGGTCAAATGGGTTTCAGTTTGTAAAGCTGCCTCCCTTTTCCCTCAGTGTTGCTGAAGGCAAGTCTGTTCTTTCAGGCTTAGTTTCAGACAGAGCTCGGTGGCTTTTAGGGCTGCAACAAACTGTGCATAAGCCCCTCTGAGTCCCTTTGAAGCCCATCTGCCTTTCTGTGACTGCTGAGGCTGGGCTGTGTCTATGCTGTGCTTTCTGGCGGAGCTGCCCAGGGTTTGCTGTACTCCAGGCCCTCCGCCCACTTCCCTGGTGTCCTTGCCCCAGCTCTGGTTGCCCAGCCGTTCCTTCCTGGAGCAGCTTCTCCCTGCCCCAACAACCACCCTTTTCCTTAGATGGGCTGTAACCTTAACCCAGTGATGGGCAATGTGACACCACAACATAAAGCACCTGGCTAGTCATGTAGAAAATCAAATTCATATAGTTATGTTGTGGTGGGTTGACCTTGGCTGGCTGCCAGATGCCCACCCAGCCGCTCTCTCACTCCCCCTCAACAGGGTGGGTGGAGAAAATAAGATAGAAAAACTTGTGGGTCAAGATAAAGATAGGAACATCACTTACCAATTACTGTCACGGGCAAAACAGACTCAAGGAAAACTGATCAAATTCATTGCCAATTAAAAATAGAATAGGATGGTGAGAAACAAACACAACACACATTCCTCCATCCACCTCTTCTTCCCAGGCTTAACTTCACTCCTTCACTCCAGACTCCTCTACCTCCTCCCCATCCCTGAGCAGTCCAGAGGGGTGGAGAATGGGGGTTGTGGTCAGTCCGTAACAGCTCTCCGCTGCCTCTCCTCCCTCCTCACAATGTCCCGCTGCTTCAGTGCTGATTCCTCCACGGGCCACAGCTCCTGCCAGAAGCCTGCTCCACCATGGTCTTCTCCAGACGCTGCAGGGCAATTTCTGCTCTGGTACCTGGAGCACCTCCTCCCTCTCCTCCTTCCCTCACCTCAGTGCTCACAGGGCAGTTTCTCACACTTTTTTCCTCAATCCTCACTGACTGTGCAACGTTTTGCCCTTTCTTACACATGTTTTGCCCAAGGCACCACCACCGCAGCTGCAGGGCCCAGCTGCCCAGCCTGGGGCAGGCCCAGACTCTCCTCACAGAGGCTGCCCTGCAGCCCTCCCCCCGCCAGTGCCTGGGCACTGGCACCCCGTATTCGAGATACGCCATGTTCGTGAGATGGATAATAGTACTGAGAATTTTCAGTTTCTTTTCAGGCTCAAAATTTCAGACAGGAATCCCTGACAAAGAATCAACCCGTGTTACAGGTCACCTATAGTATATGGTAACTTTAAGTTTGTAGACCAGTTGCTAACTAACAGAACTGGCAATTCATACAGTTTGTTTTGATATAATTTTGGGGAAACTGAATCAGTTAAGTGGTTAACTTATTCTGGAGGAATATATTGAATATTTTATTATGGTTTCAGGATAACAAGACTTCAGCTCCAGCATAGTGGTTGAGATCAAGCTACAGTGCCACTTAGTGCCATTCTGTGACTTGTTTGAAAGCTTAACATTCCTGAAGTTTGTAAGATATGGTGAAAAGATGAAAACCACTCATTGGATAACTTCGATATTCAGGTGTCCATGAGACTGAATGTTATTTAACTTCAATTTGGGAAATGTACTTTTGTATTTACTGAGATATGTTGTCAGGATAATGATTTGGGCTCTGCTATAAAAGAGTACGGTGAGGTGCACAGTTACTACACGCTTAGTATTGGGTGCCATCAGCTGAACCCGTGTATCTCCTCCTTTGCTTGCACCGTCATTACAGTCAGAATTTTGTTGGCCTATTCCACACTAGCTGCCTTCCTTTGTTTTACAGCAACTGTTACTCACATAGTAGCACGCTGGCTGTGAACGGGCCTTCTTCATAATAATGAAACAAGCACTGTCCAAAATGTCAGCAAGATTTTAGGTGAGCTAATTCCTTACAGTAGGACAGAGTGTTGTGGTGTGGGCTGGGCTGGCCACTAAAATGAATGGCAGATGCCTTCTTTTACCTCTCTCTCCTTCAGAGGAGAGCATCTCCCTCAAATCAGGACACAGAGTCACCTAAGGGCTGAATTCTTAAGGCTTCTAATAGCAAAAGCAACAAGTAGGAACAGAATTGAGGTAAAAAAACCCAACAACCCTCTGACTCCAGCAGTCATACCAACGGAAGAGAAAAAGAATGGCACAAGTTGTTCCCTGTCTATATGTCACCAGTGGTCTCTCCAGTGCTGGGTGACTCTGCCACAGGCAGCCGACAGTCTCAGATCTGGAATTCATGAAATTGCATAGCAATAGGTGCCATATGGCACACTGAGATTTTGTCCTGAAGTTTTCATCTTTATATCACAACAGCTTGACATGGGTGACAACCCTGCTGATTCCTAAAGTGGAGTTCACACCCACGCAAATAAGCTTAACACATGGCTCACAGTCGTAAGTGGAACTGTCAGATGATCCAGTAATGAAGTACTTGTTTTTCTTCTGCATTGAAGGAAAACCTTTAAACATATTTGCCCATCCTCTTACAAGCCAAGTGTTTGTGGGGGTAGACATTTCTGGTAGATAAAGCAAAAGTCATGCCACAGTGCATCAGTTTTCCCCTACTGTAGTGTTCTCCAACACTAGATACTGCCACTTTTTGGATGAGAACATAACACAGTTTTGGTGAACAACTGGAAAATGAAGAGGTAATAAGAAACAGCGAAGACATATGTCCTGAAGGCCACAGGTTTATATTATTTACAAATATTTGTCCAGTGTAACTAGGACTATGCACAGTTCTGTCATATGATTAACTTTTTAATCTCAATATCTTGTGGCAAAGTTTCAGGAGTTAACTAGGCTTTTCAGAAAAGTATTAACTTTTTTTTTTTTTAAATTCTCAATATACTCCCAGACCCCTGGATTCCATGTATGATTTTTATTTCGAACATTTTGCTCTGCTGATTCAATAATGTATTGGGTTTCTTCTGCCTTTTCTTTCTACACTGTGTACAGAAAATTGTATCATTGACCAAAGAGTAACCGAACAACTTTCTTCTGGTCTTGGTCCTGCCAAAATATAGTGATCTTCAAAGAACTATGGATAAAAATGTATTTTTCTTATTCAGAAATCAATAATTTATTTTAAGCTCCAGCTGAAGATGATTCTTGCTATCTCAAACACAATTTCTGAGAAGATTTTTGGAAATATTTGAAATTTAAAAAGTTCAATGTGAGAAGACTCAGGAATGTATAGGGGTAACCTGCACTTTTAGGTTCTTTTGTTGCTTTCATAAATTTTAACACATATTGATATATTTATCATCTCAAATCCAATAAGTGATGATAAGGTTTTGTTTTTTGTTTTTTTTTATGAATGCCTGGATAGATGTCTTTCACTCTTTGCTCTGAGAAAAAGAGCCTGAATCTGTCTTCTCTATTAGCTCATACTAAATAAATGTCAGGCTGCTATTGGGTCCCCCTGAAACTCTCTTCTCCAGGCTGAACAAGCTCGGCTCCCCCACTTGTGGAAAAATGGTGTGAAAGAGGAATTTTGTGTCTCCGACTTTTCCATGTCCTTTGCCAGTTCAGCAATGTGATGTCATTTTTCTCCATCTTTCTTTTGTTACTGGTAGGCCTATAGAATTCTTTCTTGTTGCCCTTCAGTTGTCTTGCTAGTTCTAGCTCCACTTGCCCTTTAGCTTTCCTCATTTTGTTCCTTTGTGACTGGGTGCCTTCTGGGCAGTTAGCTCACTATTGCATCTACCTTCTCTGCATTTCTTTTTCTCTTTAAGCTCAGTCAGGAGTTCTCCAGCTGTCCATTTTTCTGCCACATCTGCTTGATTTCCTACACACTGGAAAGAACTGTGCTTGAGGAAACTGTCCTTCAAGGTAAATCAGTGGGCCCAAGATAAATCAGTTTTCCCTTCAGTGCATTCTCTAATGGGAGCTTGCCAAGCAGATCCCCGAGGAAACCAAAATCAGCTTATTGAAGTCCAGAATCATTATTCTGCTCCTTGAATTTCTCATTTGTCTTAGGACTATAAACTCCATCATCTCACTGCCATTGTCACCAAAGCTGTTTTTGACCTTTACATCCCAAATTACCGCTTGCTTATTCACAAATAGAGAATCCAGATAAGTACCTGCCCTAGTTGTCTCACCCCACAATTGTTTCAAAAAACTGCACTCAACATAGTCCAAAAATCTCCTGGATTCTCATGTCTTTCCATGTTTTCTTTCCAGCAAAAGTCAGGGAGGTACTATCCTAATAAGACTTAGGGCCTGTGTTCATAAGTCTTTTTTCAGTTTCTTAAAGATGACTTCATAAACTTTTCTGGATCAAGCTGTCTGTAGCAGACACCCACTACGGTATTTCTTTAACTGGTTCCCTTTTCATCCTGTCCCATTCTATAGCAAAGCTCCATGCATTCAAGACACTGCTTTGCATGAAGTTCAGCCCAGGCTCCTCATCTTCCCTGTCTGTATTTCCAGAGAGCTTGTATCCATCCATTGCAGCATACCATTAATGTGAGCTATCTCAGTGTGTCTGGTGTGCTTCCAATAGGAGGCTGTAGTTCTGAGAAAGCACATAGACTTCTTACTCCTTCTGTCTTTCCTGTGCTGTGCACGTTGTGTGCAGGCACTTGAGATGGGCCCCCAGTTGCACTCCAGGGAAATGTGACGGCTTCCCTGATCATGCTTTCCCACAGCAATGCTTTCCAGCTCCATGTACCTCCACTTCCGTTCAGGTTTTTCTCTTCATTCCCTGATGAATGTAGTTTAAAACTCTCTTCAAAGAGTTAGCAACCCTGTTGGCAAAGATACTCTCCCCGCTTTTTTTAGATTGATTCCATCTTTCCCCATCAGATTTCATTGCTCAAAGAAGGCCCTGTGGTAATCAAAGATGGAAGTCTTACCTGTACCACTAATCAAATATTAACCCCCAGGATGTTTCTGTTCCTACCAGCAGTAGTCTGGAAAACTCTGGCTGGGCCCCCACAGCCTCCACCCTTCCCACTAGAGTCCACTAGTCACCTTTGATATGCTTAGGATCTCTTTTGGCAGTATCACTGGTGCCTGCATGGACAAGCAGCAAAAGGTAGTAATCTGGGCATCAGACAAGCTTTGGCAATCTCTTTCCTGCATCCTGAATCCAGACCTCTGACATGTAAGTAAACCTCCTCAGAGACCAGATCTGGCCAACAGGTGGGTGCCACTCTCCCTCCGAAAAGGGAGTCTTTATAGTCAACCACTGCTTCATTTTAGTGGAACTGGTGAGGGTGTACGTGTCAGACACACAACTGACATGCCTCTCCAGTTGAAACTGACTCTTCCTCACCTGTTGTCACGGCCCAATACTTATTCCATAAGTGAACCTCTGTAGGTGAAGAGAAAGTCTCCTTCAAGTTGCCAGAAGTAATAATCTTCCAGCCTCCACTGGTGTAGAGTCTCTGTCCCCCCATGCCTGAGTGTATCCTCTACCTATCCTTCCCCTCTCCTCCCATCCTGCTCCTGTGGGTAACAGGATTTTGTCCCTTCAGGGTCTCTAAGAAAAACTTCTTCATCTTCTATTTTGTCATCAATGATATTGTGTAGCCTGTTCTGCTTCCCCACCTTCTTCCCCTGGCAGCATGGCAACTCAACCAGGATGCATGTCTGGCTTGTAAGGAGCTCATACATCTTCCTCCCATGCTGTTCTGCAAGCAGAAGCATGGGTTTAGATTCCTGCTCAAGGTAGCTCCCGAGAAGGGTATGAATTCCAGTGATGTTTGTACTAATTTAAAATTACACCAAAAGTGTTCTCTGACAAAAAAGACTTTTTCCTCCTCTTTGAGAAATTAGCAGAAAAATAAATTAATGCTTTTGTTCTAGCTATAGTAAAGCGAAACAGCACAAAGCAAAAAATATTTACATTATCCTGACATTTATAAAGAATGGTAAATTAAAATCTGGTCATAAAGTTGATGACCTGGGTTAACAATGCTATTTGCCAAATGAGGCCAAAACATGTGGTATAATATTAATTGCTAGTAGTATCCTAAACATTTTTTTCAGTGCCCTCTTTCAAGCAACTGTCGTCACCACTCTTTGTTAGAATTTCAACCTCTTTTTCCTTCCTGCATATCACTGCATGGAAAATCTTTTTCTGCTACTGGCAGAAATGGCAAAGATTTCATTCATATTCGAACTGGAAGACTGGGAAAACAAAAAGACAAGAAAGTAATAAGACTATCTGTTACCCACTCAGTCCCTTTCCCTGAATCAATTAATTTTTAACCATCAGTGTTGAGAATTAATAATTTAAAAGACCATTCCCTCACTCAGAGGATCACAACTGTTTATATTATTTGAATACGATAATTTGTTATTAAATAATTTATTATTAATGCTTATCAATATAAGTAGCAAGAAAAAAAGAAAAGAAAGTTGGCTGATTTAAAGTAGAATTTTTTTTGAAAAATGCATATCCACACAAAGATGAAGGTTGGATAGTAACAGGCAATGGTGGTTACATGTTAGTACAGTGAATGCACTGCTGCTGTTGTGCTCATATCAGCATTTTTTTTACAAAGCTGTAAATGTGTGATTAAAGCTATTTGGATAAATCAAGTAGCAAACAGATCATAGGTGAAAAATTTGTTTATTGAAGTACATTAATCAGAATGCAGAATTCATGTCTTCTGCATTTTCTATTCCTTGTAAAATATTCCTTAGAGAAATTTTATGAAAAAATCTAAATATTAAACATTTAACTGTAGCTGATTAATTTGAGTACATCTATATTTTACTAAATATAGGAAAGTTCTCACTTGATCTGTAAGTTTCTGAAATAGTAAGTCTGTGATTGCTGGCAGAAAGGAATGATTTGCCAGGAAAACAGTTTATAATCTGTCTTCTCCCACTGACATATCAAGATTTTTAAATTGGCCATCACGGAGTAAAAAGGTAATACTCACTAAACACAGTTAGCTGACAAAAAAAGAGAAAGAAAGTATGCCCAACAGATCAAATGTGAAAGAATCAAACACAGAACTTCATTAATGAATTAATAAGTCCAGCACATCTTTCTAACTATGCTTATTTCCATTAGACAAGTTTAACCTTTTGCTTGTTTAATTCTTGGCTATATTTTATTGATTACAAGAATAGATTGTCTTTACTTTGCTAGACAATTAAAGGACCGTCTATTAGAATAAACATGAACAAACCCCAGAAGAATATGCACAAATGATTAAATTACACAGTCAGTTGAAGGACAATTTTCTTTTCAGTGGCACAATATATTGGATTAAATATTATACTTCTCTCTGTATATATAGAGGCATATGCTCATAGCATATACTGTGCTTCTGTATTAGCATAGAATATATATCAAATAATGAATAATTTATTTGGAAAATCCTCTTTTTGTTTGTTTAGGAATAAGAAGCATATTGCGTATTCAGAAATGTCATTCTGCTAATATTAAACAGCTCTCGTTTCTACTGTGTTTGCTTATAATTCTTCAACAGTCAAATCTCTAAATATCACAAATGAACACTGAAAATAGATACTTTTTGCTGAAAAAGACTGTTCTATTAAGGCTATTATTAAAAGTCAAAAGCACAATTTATAAAAATGACATAGAAAATAAATTACCTGAGATAAGTTTTCTTTGATTTATGTGAAACTATTTACATTTTTTTTGTTTGTTTCATTTACTCAGCATAAATCTGTACATGAAATGTCTTGATATGTACTACAGAATTCTCTTATAATCAGAAATGGCATCTCTTCAATATTGTTATTCTTTTTGGAAAATAATTTAATAAAAAAACCATTTGCTACTAATATTTTAAGAAATTAAATCTGACAACAGCTTTCAAAGTCAGCAGTTTGCAGTAAAAGTACGGACTGAATCAATAACAAAATATATCTGATTGCGAACTGCTGGCATGATTATGACAATATAGGGAAAATAAAGTGTCTGTGGGTAGTACCAGAACAACAAGTATGTCATTTGGATGGCATTTCCTAAATAATACCACATAGTCTGGTACGGGTGTCAAATATGCACTCATGAGGACAGAAAGCTCTCAAGACAGACCAAGTGTCATCATTGCCAAGTGGTCCATGTTGGGGTTCGGACAAGAGAGGAAGAACCAACCAGGTAGCAGCACCTACCCTTGGGCACCAGACTGGGGTCAGAGGAACTATTTGTGCTGTGAAGTTACGAAGTGAGTGTCACAGTCCCGGTTCTACTAGCTGCTCCGACAGAAACTGTGATGCTGATCTGATCTTTGTATCTGATCTTTAGAAAATGGCGAACTAGAAGTTTGGTTATTTTATTTTATTTTATTGGGATGCAGCTCCAGTAACATTATGACACTGGTATCATTGGATTTCAGTAGACTTGCTTAGAGTCTATTCACCATTTTAATAAATTTGATGAAACAGAATGTAGATCATATCAATGAAGTTACTAGCGTTTTGCTTCAATGAAATGAGAAAATTACATCAGCTTAAAGGATGTCAGTAATGAAAGAATAGGAGGAAAATCTACCAGAGGCTAATTTTATATGGCTCACATGAATACATGAAAATTTTCAAAATTTTATGGTAACTCAGGAATGCTTTTTATTTAAATTTACATTGTTTAGCGTATATGCTCAGGTTCAGAACACAAAGATCATTTTTTCAAAATGACACTAAACTAATTTCATATATGAAGTAAAAGCTAATAACTGATGTGAATCTTCCGTAATAAATGCTTTCTTAGATGTTTTCTATGGTTTTAGTTTTTTTCCTTTATCATCAAAACATCACTGTCACAGCATTAAGTTTCAGTCTTTCTGTAACCCACCTTTTAACAACAGAGCTAAAAGACACCTCTAACATTAAAGTGAATCACCACTGTTTTCCAAACTAAATTAAATAAATTGAATACCATTCAATTAAAGTAAAAGTGTGCTTAGTTATGGGAGATAGTCCAGTGTACAAAGGCGCTATAAGGCTATATAAAAAAAAAACAAACCAGAAAACCACCAAAATCCCTGCCCCCAATCTATATGCAACTTTCTGTTTTTCCCAAGACTGTTCTTTTGAAACTAGTGGATACAATCATTTTAATTAATAAAATTATTTGATCACTTCAGAGAAATCTGGTTTTGGTTTTCACCAACTTTGTACAGCTCAATGGCTTCCACCCCCAAAGGCTTTCATAAAAATTATCATTAAATCACAGGAATACTAATGAGCAGTAAGTGCCTAAAATTTGAGGTTCCTGCAACTCTAAAGATTAAATGTCTTAATGCTAAATATGAAATTGTCTCTATTAAAAGTTCAAAATTGTCATTTTCTATAACTTTGAAAAGTTCAGATGTCCCTCTAAGCTTGCCGTTAGTTTACAAACTGGCTGCTTAGCTTGATCAACTTTGTGGCATAAGAAAAAAAAATGCCTCCACAACTGAGATGAAAAACAGAAGTACCCTGGAAGTGGGTAGAAAGAAGAAATAACGGCAAAAGCATGCATATATTGGTATTACTTGAAATTAAGCAAAGTATTACTCTAACAGGTTAAAAATATACCAAGTCTTTTCTTTCAGTTCAAATTTATAGCAAATCAGTTCTTTTCCTTGGAATACAAATTCTACTTTCCATGAAAGGAATTGTTTTGTGATTCTATATATAATCTGCAAAAAGGCATTTTCTTTGAAATCCATACTAATTGAAAATCAGTAAGTGTTTGGTTTTTAAAGGAAGGATGTTTGAAAAGCAATACTTAGCACTTTTCAAGTAAAAAACATTTCCTTAATTGTGTATGATAATGCAGACCATGCAACAATGCTGGAACAAAGCATGAGATAGACCCACACCACAAACTTGAAAATGAAAATCACACAGAGATGCATATATTATTGCGCCATACCTGTATAAATTTCTGTAAGAACAGACAAAAACAGGTTGGATATATTATTTAGGTGCATTTTTTCTTTTAAAATATACACATTTATAACTACTAAACAATATCCACATCTCTGCATTTCACATTTCAACATAAAAGCATGTTTCACTCTTTCTCAGAAAATAACAGAAGAATGCTACTAAGGAAAACAATTACCACAAATTTATTTCCTACTGAAATATATGGGAATGCTTTTCTTTTCATTCTTTTATCTTATCTTTTTTTACCACATCAGAATTCAACTGAAATTACTAATATATGTGGAAAACTTACAGAAAATTGGTATCAAACTCACTTTTTCTTTATGCCCTAGGACCTGTGGGTGTCATTTTCAGATATAGTAATGGCCACCTTTAGTTCAGGTGGCCAAACTCTTCTGTGTTTTGAGATCTTGTTTTCATTTTCTTAAAATTTGACAGATTGGCCAGACATTATTTATAGTAGCTCATACCAGCATCATTATCTTATGACTTTTATTTGGGTATTGGCAGATGACCCTAAATAGGCCCGCCATGTAGAAAACTAAAGCTGCAAACATTTGTTTCACCAGCCAAATTCTCCCCCGCCTCCGACATTTGGTAAACTTTTCTTTGAGCAACAGCAATGTCCTCATAATTTGTAGAGCAGCTAGGGAAAGCATAACCATGTTTTAAGTCTTTGAAAAACTGTGGTTTGCACATACTTTCTGGAAAATTAAGGGACAGATAAATACAGATTCTCATTTGCAATGAATATACCTTGTATCATTTACCTAACTTTAATCACCTTCCTGTAACCAAGGTTCTTGTACACCATTCTCACAGAATGACTAAGGAAATTTAAACCCCTTATCTGCTGTGGATGACTGGATTATACACATGCAGTATTCCCAGAGTACTCACAGCTGTAAAGGCTTAGAAAATTTTTCTTGTGGATCAAGATGTGTCCCAAGGTGCAAACTGAAAGCAGAGCTGAAACTACAACACATACCTCACTGAATTTGTACGGACAGAGTTAAGCAACCAGGGCTTTTAGAGATGCCTTTGGGTTCTCGGTGCTGTTCTGGAAGGCTGTGGATCTCCTATAGGTCTTGTCATATCTGCCAGACCCTTGTGGATATCTAACGTACCCAAGAGTGTCTAAATTGACACTAGAAATGGCTAGGTGAAAGGCTTGCTCTCTGAATTTTTTCAATTTTGAGGCAGAAACACCTGAATTTATGTATCTAGATGGCAACTTTTAGCAACAATAGAAAAATCAGTAGAAATACGAGAAAAAAATTCCAAAGAAGTTCTGCAGTGACTTCATATATGAGCCAACAGCAAGTCCCAGTTCATACTAATTCCCATTTAGGCATTTCATAGCCTTTTAGACCAACCTTCTTCTTTATTGTTTAGTGGCAATGCATATTTTCTAGGTAATACACCACAAATGTGGCCACTCTGCTTCTCTATTCACAAAAAGCTCCTATGTGATGCAAAGTGCCCTGCATAGCTCTATGCACCAGTTTCATTCTTCCCCTAAATAAAATTTTATTTGGCTGTTCAATGTCAAGAGAGTGGCAAAACCAGATATAAACTGATGGAGTTGGAACAGGAGATACTCTTTTATGGTCTAACACAGAGATGTACTAGAAAGAGCCACAGGTCTTGCAAAACTGCCTTTTTGCATGGGTCTTGGCACAGGAAAGACTGAGATTTGGCCTATGAGCACTGAAAAAGTAATTGCTCCATTATCTCTACTTTAGTTTTTTGCCTTCATGAGCACTTACATTTCTTACTTATTATCTGTTTTGTAATTAGCTGTTCCCATAATAGAGTGTCCTATGCTGAAAACTCCATTATTACTCTTGCTTTTCAACAGACTTAAGCATTTTTTTTTCTGCTGAGTTGCCTTTCTCACTAGTTTACTTTCTTTTGCAACATGTTTAATGGCCAATTACCATTTTTGCTTTAATCTTAATTGGAACACATTTGGAGACATGTGTCATTAAGGCTGCAACAAATAAGCAGACATTTCCTCAGAACTGAATTTAATTTTCCTCTACAATTAACATGTATTTGATTAAAAAGGTCATACCTATTAGCAACATCTAGACCAAACACATACGTTGCATTTTTTTAAGTGAGTCGTAATAATTTGGAAGAAAGGATAAAATTCTTTGTTCCATTTATTAAAAACAAGTTATTTTTTTTTTTTTAAGAAAAAAAGATAAAATATTCATGTCAACTCTTAAAGGGCTATTGCATATCAAATATACAATCTGTACATGAAAGGGACATGTTAATGCTTTCCTCCTTCCTGAGCTTTCTCTGGGAACAGCAGAACACTGGCTCAGTCCATGGGTCACAGAAATGTTGGTAAAGTAGTTTGGTTCACCTTTTCCTTCAACACCAGTGTAGAAAATGGGGAAAATTTGCAGTTCTGGTGTGGGAGTGCAAGATCTGTTCTTAGCTTTCAATCCCAATTAAGAATAAAGCAGCCTTATATGTCCTACTTTATTTTCTGAAAAATGAGCTGGTTTACAAATTGTAGTGGGATCATTTTCCTTTTGCATGCTACGAATGCTGAAAAGCAGCATGCCCGATACAGGGACTGTCTAATAGTTATGACTAACTTCATTGGTGTGGCTGTGTGATACATAAATATGTTGGCACTTCAAAACTGTGAACAGTAAAGTTGCATTTATGACTACAGACCTGGCTGTTAGAAGAATGTTTGCATATACCGCAAGGTTCTTACAAAACACCAAAACTACCAATACATCTAAATATGGATGAAATGGCTAATGATTGGGGTGAAGGACCTAGAAATATCTTGAAAGTAGGTATGTAATACTAGAACAACTCGAAAGTGCAAGAAAAACTCATCTACTATGTAGTGGACCAGTTTTACTAAGAAATAGTAAACCAGTGTTTATCAGCGGAGAATTTGAGCACGTCTTCTACTAAGATATCTTTGAACAACTGAATGAACTGCAGGCATTCCTTCGCTTTCCTTCATACAAATGAGCAAGAGCCAGATAAAATCTGTAAACTGATGTGCTCCTCCAGCTGTAAGTTATATGAAGACTTAAAACTAAGGAAAGCAAATAAAACTGTAGCAATCCAAAAAGACAGTTCTGATTTTGCTAGCACGTATGGAGGAATATAATGGGTATGTTTCAGCCTTAAAATAAATAGCTGAAGACAAAAAATGTACTTTGCTAAATCATAATGGAAAACAGCAAGGGACTGAAAAATATGGTAGGTTTGAGGTTTGGAAAAATATTTTTTTACTCTTTAGCATAAAAGAATGAGGAGTCTTCCTCTCTTTCATTGAAAATTAATGGGCGTATTGATTTCAAAACATGATCATTATCAACTTCTGCTTCCTATTATTCTCTGTAAATTAATATTTTCAGATCTGCATTTAACATGCTTGCACATGGAAGGAACAGCATGGATATAAATATAGACAAAATATCTCTATATTTTATATAGAGATAAAATATAACAATAGGGACTATAAAATTTACTAATTGCACTGTTCTTGAATTGTGTGTGAATTTTTAATGGAACAAGACAGTATTTCCTGAAAGACATGGGAGCTTTCATTTTACCTTCCATGAAACTGTTAGGACCCCTAAATGAGATACAGTCTCACAATATGTTTCTCACACACTCTGCTCTCTTCTGAAGCACTTAATAGCAATTCCGCAATAACTGTGATTCTGTTCTAGAAAGGCTACAATTGTAGAATCAATATCATAATAGAAAAGTTATTATAATAACTCTCCAGCTAGGATACTATAATGGAATCAAGCTCATAAGAGGGCTGAGAGGCCTGCTTAACACTGTAATAGATAAATTACTGCCAAAGACTATCAGTGATACTGTATTGGCCAGAACTGTAGTTGAATATACTTCTGAGCTGTTTGTCTTCTGTTGCTAATATTAAAATCTTTGATTTGTCTTGCACCCAAATCAAGTTTGTCTTCCTTCCTGCTCCCAGTTCCAATAGTTACTTTGCCAGTAGGGAATGCAACAGAAAACCAGCTGATGACCTTTCTCTGTTTCTGACCAACTTAACTCAGAATGTCCTCTGAAAAAAAATGTCCAATGTACATGACTATCAGTGTTGTACCTCAAGTACGACAGAAAAAGGGTGGAAGAGGTAGACATTTCTAAAATAGTAGCATTTTGCAGGGACTAATACATTAGAACCAAGCAGAAGCAGCTATACCAGATATGTACTTAGGTTAAATCTTGTATGAAAAGAACATTATACTACAGTATGTCTAAGTGGCAGCATGGTAAATAGCATTTCAGCATTTAAGCGTGAGTTGTAATAGTAATACAAGTCAGTGACAGAACACTAGTGAAAGCAGACAGAAACAGAGAACTGGACTTTGAAAAGGGAACTGTCATATTGAGGTAATTAGAACATACTCACAAGCACATACAGTATTGGTGGCATAGATAACAATTATAAATGTCAAAAGCATATTATATAAATCTAGATGATCTTATTTTTTCTCCATTTGACCTTAGTTACAACACGTGCTCAGTGAGGCTCAGTAACTTCTAGGATTTCTGTGTGGGTTTACACAGGAATCTCTTCAGTAATAAAATAATCTGGTATAGATTTTTTTTTTTCTTTAATCAAATCTTGAGCTTTCTCCAAACCAAGGTCAAAAGAGTTATATAGAAGTATATGGACTTTGAACTTCATTATTTTATACCTTATCAGGACTACAGGTAAAGCTCTATGATTTTGGAAAATAGAAATTCAATTTTCTCCTCCACAGGATAAGGAACTTGGATGAAATAGGATGAAAATACTTCAATTATCATATTTAGTAATTGGAACATTATTAGAAGTTGATAAGGATGTTATTTTGTATCTGGAATTCTTATAAGTTTCTTCAGTTTCCTTTTGAAATATGCATAGATAGACTGCTAGTACCCTCAAGCTGTTCAGCTGAACATATGGGAAAAGTCAAAGGTAGCAATTTCAGTGGCAATAATTCCAATGTAATACTAGAATATACAGAAAGACCAGTGATCTAAACTAGCTGTGAGAAAATCCTCTGTCAAGGCAATATTAACGGAGAGGTATACATTAGTTTTGTCAGTATTAGGGTTATGCAACAGTGTCAGAAGACATCTTCTCCAGTGCTCTCCATGCATTGACTTCACCATGGAAACTGAATTTTCTAAAAAGGTTTGTGCCCACAGGAAAACTAAAACATCATTCACAGATCCAGCTTGTAGAGTTAATTTGTACAGCCTGGACTGCTGGACATTTGAAGAAAAATCTAGATATATACCACTGCCCAAGCATCATTGTTCTTAAAAGCTTTGGATGTCTTCCAGTATTCTATGGAAGACAATGGAATGAGTTAAAACATTTTGTCAAAGTAGACAAATTCATGCTTTAAACCAAACCAAAACAAAAATACACAAGAAAAATACAATAAATTATGAGTATACAATAATACTTTAATAAAATTCCTGATGACTTTTCATATTCTTATAGGACTAATGTAAAAGTTAGTTAAAATATAAAAGTATATATTCAGGATATCAAAAAGTTTGCAGCACATAAAAATGAGAAGTAGCTATACTTGCTCTCAAAAAAGTGGAAAGAAAGCAAAAATGTGACGATTTTTCTGTTTTCTTTTTAAAAAGAAGAGGAAATAAAGGAGAAGAAAAAGGAAAATGGAAAAATTAAAACTTTTTGGTCATAATCTTGCGTAGTCTTGTTGTCAAAATAAACAAATTAGAATAGTCAAGGAAATACAGAAGGAAGAAAGAATGATTAATATATGCAAACCAGTTTCTATAGATAGAATCCATTTCTAGCTTAATTTGACAGGCTACCTTTTGTATGAATGCACCTGAATGTCTAAATCATGCTCTGAACTCCTTAATTCTACATTCTGTATAGTAGAGGTCTGCTGTACACATCCTTATTGACTAGTAGATTTTATGTTTCTAATAGTGGTGTATACCCTTCAAGTCAGAAATTGTGATGGGAGAATCAAACCATTACAACGTATTATGGAAATACAACTTCATATTGCTTTCCAAGTAAATGACAGCATTCGTAATAGAACATTTATGCTTTTTCACTGCGAATAACAGAAGAAGCAAGAAAATCTGAAAATATTCCAAAAATAAAACAGATATTCCTATATAAGTTCTACTAATAATATCATGTATTTACTTTCTTAATAAAGCAGTTCTGTAACCTGTAGTTAGTGCACACAAAGGTATTTGTTACAGTAACCTGAATATTTCCACATGATTAGAAAACATAGTTTAACTACTCATTATGTTGGCTTACTGTGAATCTGTTAAAGACTACATTTACAGCAGTTTAATACTAAATAAACAGATGGCATGAGTCTGAGGTAGAGTTTTCATATGAAACTAATTCTGCTTTTAGTTATACCATCATAAACCCAGGTAACATCAGTATAAGAATTTGATCTTGAAAGGTGTCAAGTAAACCTGTAAAAAAGTAAACGGTCTCAAAAAATCTTTTATTTCAACAAGAATCCTATAGATTCTAGACATCCTGTACCAAGAATATTATGTTTTCAGAGGATCTCAGTTACCATTTATGAATCTTGCCAGCAGGGTTTAACTTTTCCATTGAGAGTATTAGGCACTGCTAACTTTTTGAAGGATGACTACAGAAATGTTGACTTTCTGAAATTTTAATTACTTACTTAAATATCTAAATGAATACCAAAGTCTTCTGAAAATCTGGGTCTTTGTGAAACAAGTACTTAAGAGACCAGTGTTTCTAACCATGTACTGAAAATGATTTCACATCTTTCTGAGCAGAGGCAATTCTGGTACTGCAGTACTCATTTACTTGTTTTTATACTAGATTTTATTCAGCAGAACATAAATTAAAACTAATAAAAATGACAAACTAAATTTTGACCATTAACTAAAATAATAAGAACAAACATTAGAGCTCACTCTTTTCTCATGAATGATGAATTTAATGCAACCATCTTCCCTAAAGGGGAAAAGCCCTGCTGTCTCAACATACCAAGAAAATTGCCTTTTAATGATTATTCTGGAATCCTAAGTATGTATCATTATATTGAACTGCAGGAGGAAAAATGTGTTTATATTTAATTTATAAATCAACAAGCGCCTTTAATTGAGATTATCACTTGAACTAGATTTGCTCAAGAACACCACACAATTTATTTTAAATTATTTTAGCAGTGAGCATTTAAAATTAAACCCTCAAAATTTCTATGAAAAAGGTCAAAATAAAGTGTATTTCCTTTAAAAGCATCAACAGAAATAATCTCACACAATTTATGGATTCCAAGATAACTATAAATTATTTTCTGAGAATGAAAAAATAAATTAGACAATGCCATGAGCAATCAAATTAGAGAGAAAAATGTGTGGAAAAGCAACCGATCTTTGTGATGGCAGTTTAATGGGCATATACCTCTCATTTTGTAAATAATCTTATTCTGTTAACAAACTGATTTTGAAGTATCCATTTTGATTAATAAAGAATCACTCCTAGTAGATGTATAAACAAAGTTTACTTCACATTACTTGCAGCCTAAGGCATAATTGGCTGGTCACTTTAAAAGCTTTGCTTGAAAAAATGAAGGACTAATAATGCTGTAGGAAGAGTGAAATGAGTTCAGACAATTGATAGAAATGCTTTCTAAAGTTAATTATGTTTGCTTTCCCCTCTCCCTTGGTGTTCATTACCTTTAAACGGAGCCACACATTGGCAGAAGTAATTACCAGGTTGGTCAATGCAGGTGGCTCCATTCTTGCAGGGAAATGAAGCACACTCATCTGTATCTGTTTCACATCTTGCACCTTTGAAAAGACGAAAGATTTGGACATTTAGTAAGACAATCAGGTGCCAATTTCTAATTCATTTGCACCACAAGAATCTCAAGCAACTTGTGAGGAGAACCTAACATAAATCAGCCGAAGAAAGAGCCGCAGATACTAATGTCAGCATCCATTTAATTCTTATCACCACAAATACATAACGACTTATTTCTGAGTTGCTAAATGGTAACTAATCTTCCCTGTGTGTGGAAGCTTTGAAGGCCTTTTTAAATGCAGACTAATTTATCTTGTGCTATTTAGTTTACAGATGGAGTCAGTGTTCCAGTTTGTTGGAATGCAAATGAAACATTAGACCAGGGCAGATAAAGAGAAATGAGAAGGAAACACAAGCAAATTAGTCAATGATGTCTTAATGGATGCTTTGTGGACTACCTCGCTGTGGAAAACAAGGTTTACTATGAATACAACTCACCAGTAAAGCCAGGTAGACAGATGCATTCATAGCCACCAATAAGGTCTGCACATGATGCATTATGAAGACAAGGAGAAGAGTGACATTCATTTATATTTGCTTCACAAGTTGTGCCTACAAATATACAGTCAGGAAAAGGGGAGACAGTTACTGCATAGCACATATATTTAAATACCAACATTTATTTTAACTTAATATAGCTCACATACTGGAATCTATTTGACACCCTTTTTATATTCAAATTTGGGCATTTGTGACAGTATGTTGATATCTTTAGTGTTTAAACTATTCACTAATTTTCCCAAAAGATTAGAAGTACAGTCATTGAATAGATTCCTAAGGCTTAAAGCAGGCAATTTTCTTACTATATGAATATAGAAGAATAGAAAGCAAATTACATTATATATAATAGACTGCATTGCAATGACATGAGAGGAGATATTCCTTGTGTTCATGATAAGGCAACAGTTGTACTCCCAGAAAAAGGAAAAAAAAAATCTGATGTAGACACGAACACAATTTATTCAAGTCTAGACTGTAGCTAACATAACCAAATAGCTACTTAAAGTATAAAAATACTCCACTGTTCATATTTCTGAGTGAACTTAATTTTTTTATCATTTGAAGAATAAATGAAAAATTACAACAATTGTGAAATTTGGGAAGTTCAAGGAATTTTAATAAATAAAAATGCAAGGGATAGTTGCTCTGAATATAGCCAGCAGTACAAATGTAATATTTTGCTCTGTGACATTTGAATTATAGATTGCTTTGTATTTCAATTATTAAAAATCCATGATGTTTAAAAATGATGCACTAAAAAGAAAATGGATGCACTTTAAATTCCTAATCTGAGCTGAAAGCAAATACCTGCAGATATTAATGCATCCACTTATCAGTGATTACATTTTTCATATAAATTGTACAAATATGCCAAGAACAAAATCTTTCCCACACAGTTTTTTTTTCCCTGATTCTATTATATTAAATCTGCCAACAGTTTAAAAAGCTTACAGAAAACAGTATATGCTATTTCCAGAATTTCACTGAACCCCACTGATCCATTTTCAACAGCTAAGACACCAGCCAGCAGAAAACATCTAGTTCCATGCTGTCATGGAAACAAAGTACATAGCTTTAGTCAAGATGCACTTACGCTGAATTTACATGTTTATAACTTCAGATGACACTGTATACATGTATCTCATCCGATATGTCAAACAATTGGTGTACAACTCAAAGTAGATTTACAAAGTTATAGTTCTACAGATTTTTTAATACCTTGAAATCCATCCTGACAGACGCAACTGAAGGCATTCAGATGATCAACACAAGTAGCTCCATTGTGACAAGGGTCACTAAGACACTCATCCACCTCAATCTCACAGTTATTACCTGGAAACAAGTGAAGGATTCACTTCATTAGGAACATGCCACTGGTGAGTCACCAGTGCAAGCAGCAACAACAAAATGAAATAACTGAGGTTAGGTACAGGGAACTTTTACCACTGAGCCATATATTGTCTTTGGAGAATTCATTTCTTGTTGATTAAAGGCAAAAGTGAAATGTATATATAATATATAATGTTTAACAAAGATATTTTCATATATTTTTTAATATGTGGAGGAAAAAGTTACAGATGCTGATTTCTAGTTGAGAATGATGTACGTGGTATTTTTTCTGGCCTTCAAGGCAGAACAAAGCTCAGAAAGTATTTTTTTGCATTTTGTATATGAATTATCCAAACAGATGATAATGGCCTCAAATTTATTATTATTTATGCCTAAAAGGTAGGTAGAAAGTTCCTGATTGTTTCAGAAGGGGGTTGAGGGCTTTATTTGGCCACAGAAAAAGTATAAACTAAAAATACTAATCTGGTATTATGTAAATATGAGTATAAGAATTTAAACAAACATTTCAATAAAATAAGACCTCACCAAGAATTATCACAAGTAACATCAAGCAATTTTACTTTATATTTTGATAATAAAATAAACCAACCACAGAAACAAGATAGCATTTCATTATATTAAAGACACAAATAGTGCAGCTATTAAATTACAGATTTCATCTAAGTGGATGCCTACATTAGGACGTAGAGCAACAATTTAAGAGGTATGGAGTCTACTCAAGATCTGAATTCCTCTGGCTACCTGTGTCCTCCTTGACTATTGAGAGAGACTCTAGAGACATCCTATTTCTGCTTTAGGAGCCCCATCAAAGTCCCAGCAGTTAGACAGGATGGATCTGGGCTGCAGAGCTGACCTGCCACTCAGGGAATTCCTGCTGCGCTTGATTATTTCATCATACAGGTAATCGAAAAGATCTGAATCGGTATCTAGAAAGGTTCTTTTTTTTTTTTTTTTCTTTTTACACGTTAGTCTGGAATGACCATGACAGTATGTCGACATAACCAAACTAATTTTAATCTAGTCAGACTCTGTACTAATGACAATGATCTGCAGGGTAGGTTTAAGCATGAGTAGTTAACCCTGCCCAGGATCTTGGATGTATATTTGGCAGTTGAGGCCCTTGTTACTGCAGCCTTATTATCATAGAATCATAGAATCATCGAATTGTTTAGGTTGGAAAAGACCTTTAAGATCATCTAGTCCAACCATTGACCCTACTCTACCAGGTCTGCCACTAATCACCACATCTACAAAACTTTTAAACACATCTGGGGATGGTGACTCAACCACCTGCCTGGGCAGCCTGTTCCAATGTTTGATAACTCTTTCCGTGAAAATTTTTTTCCTAATGTCCAGCCTAAACCTCCCCTGGCGCAACTTGAACCCGTTTCCTCTTGTCCTATCGCTAGTTACCTGGGAGAAGAGACCAGCTCCCATCTCACTACAACCTCCTTTCAGGTAGTTGTAAAGAACAATAAGGTCTCCCCTCAGCCTTCTCTTCTCCAGACTAAACAATCCTAATTCCTTCTGCTGCTCCTCATAAGACATGTTCTCCAGACCCCTCACCAGCTTCGTTGCCCTTCTCTGGACATGCTCCAGCACCTCAATGTCCCTCCTATACTGTGGCACCCAAAACTGAACACAGTACTCAAGCTGTGGCCTCACCAGCGCTGAGTACAGGGGCACCATCACTTCCCTAGTTTTGCTGGCCACACCATTCTTGATACAGGCCAAGATGCTGTTGGCCTTCTTGGCTACCTGGGCACACTGCTGGCTCATGTTTAGCTGGCTGTCCACGAGGACCCCCAGATCCTTTTCTGCCAGGCAGCTTTCCAGCCACTCCTCTCCAAGCCTGTAGCGTTGCCTGGGGTTGTTGTGACTGAAGTGCGGGACCCGGCCCTTGGCCTTGTTAAACCTCATGTTACAGGAAGCACAAAGCAGATAAATTAAGGCCAACTTGCATATGGCTGGGAGTTGCAATCACATCAGTGTAAGACAGACACCCTGTCTGAAACAGTATAAAGTAAGAGTTATTGGAGTGGAAATAGTCCCTTGTAGTCAGTATTTTTTACAGCTGAATATTCTTACACAGCCAAGTGCTTTTGTGTGCCAGGAAACAAAAGTTGCTTCTGCCTGAATCAGAGGCACGCTGCTAAATTATACCTATTGCTACTTTTGAATAACCTTCTTTTCTGTGGTTTAGAACTGACTTAAACATGTTAAACAACACTCCTTTGAACCCACCTATAAAACCAGGTGCACAGAAACAAAGATAGCCACCCAATATATCTTTACAGATGCTGGAGGGACCACATGGTTGTGACAGGCAGGCAGCAACATCTGCTTCACAAAGCTGACCAGTAAAACCTGATGAAAAACAGAGTAACAGAAGACATAAAAACTTTATTATCCCATTTACTCTGAGAAAACAGACAAGTGAGAGACCAATTTTGCTAAGTACTTTTGTGTTCTTTACTTATATTTCAAAATTTTATTTAGGATAGAGTTAAATATTCTGGTTTCTTTGAAAGTTTCAGTTTCATATACAAAGCAATTGTAAATGGAACAAAAGAACTATATGATAAAGCCATAATTGCAATAATAATAAAAACCATTCAAGATACAACAGGTCTTCAAGATCATTTGATAGAATGTCAATTTCTTCAAGTGGTTTTATGCAGATATTCCTATTTTTATTGAAATATTAGTAAGCACACTGTTGATGAAAGCCGCCTCATTTTTAGTGTGGTGTTCTGTACACCACACTAAGAAAACACTCTATCTTTCCAAGACAAAAAAGAAAATTGTCCCAATACATTCTCTTATACAGCAGATATTACAAGATCTGACAGGTCTGGCATCTTATTGGCATTGATTTTTTGAACCAGTTAACTTACATTTAATAAGAAACCTAATCTTGAGAAACACTGAGCATCCATGTTTCCCATTGAGGGCTACATATGCACAAAATTTAAAAAAGACATTCAAAGATAAAATATGAATCTACATTTTACACTTAGGGTATATTGTCCATGGTATTGTAGTTTCTGAAGCCACCATCCAGCAAGAAAATCACGTGGTTCGTTGATGACAGCACCTTTATTTTAGAACATACACAATAAATAGTTGCAAGTAAATATTCTTTGTTTCACTGAAAAGTAGTTGTTTTCAAACCTAATAAATATTTTTTAATTAATTGATATAAAGAAATTAAAAAATTAATCACTGTGTGTGGAGCTAGAATCCAAGTGCTGAATATAAATGCCAGGTTTCAAACTTTAGACATTTTTGTTGTAAATTTTGTCATAAAAATTCAGTAAGTTAAAGTGTAAAAAGTATAGTTTTCTGTTCTCCTATTAACTGAGCACTTAAAAAGTTTCTAAAGATTTTTAGATTCTTGCAAAAATAATGTTCCAGCAAAGATCAAAAGAGACTGGACCAATTTATTATAATTTAACAATTACAGCATGAAAAGCCACTAAAGACTTAAACCAGAGATTTGGTTCAGTGAGCTAAATATAATTAATTCAAATGTCTTACAAACTTGGATACCAAGTCTGGCTGAAGATCTGAACTTCACATTTCATTTTAAAAAAAATTTATAAAGGAATGCTGTGCTTCAGTAGCATAGGTATTGCCAGAACAGATTCTAGCGTGCCATGGAGTTGCCCCATATCTGACGTTGTGTTCACCAATGTTCTACATAACCAGGAGAAAAAGGGAGAATCTTTGGTCAAAGATGTTCAAACAAATCTGTATTCCTACAGTGTACTGTGATAGCTTTAAAAACTAAACATAACCCTGTATTTATAGCACTTATTAAGTGCAGATCCAGAGTAATAAATTATTACAGAATTTTTAAAGTTCAGTCCTGCTTGGGCCTAGTTTAGCATAGTCTTCAAATCAAAGGAAATGTAAACCATGTCCTTAGGGCTCGACTGAAGAGCTCCTGATCTGGAAGATGTTTTAGTGTTTGAACAGCTGGTTAGATGAAGTAAGACAGCAACTTCTGACCATTAGGGTAAATTGCTGAAACATACTGCGCTTTAGAAATCCTGGCTTGTATAACAAGCCTTTGAGGCATAAATACAAGACAATGCATATTAAAACTGCCCTACACATGCAGTCGCTTTGGTTTCTAAATTAGTAGATGCAGAAAGGTATCTTCAAGCTATGTTTCTCTTCCGTCCCAAACACCAGCTGTGCAACATTCTCACACAGCTGAAGTTTTCCTCCCTGTTGATTTCTATTAAAAATTTAAGCATCTCTCTCATTTTTGCCTTTGTAAATAACTGTTAACATCTGCCTACTGAAGTACTACATAAAACTAATATAAAAAATTATGATAAAGAGGTAAAATGGAAACATTAATCAATGATGGTAACAGTTATACACAGATATATGTGTAACTGTTATATGTTGTTATGCAACTGTCATCCAAGTGGAGATACTGAATATAGAAAAGCCAACATGATTTTTTCATTTGACAAACTAAAAATAAATATTCATAATAATTTTATAGATTATAAAGACCTTAACCTATGTATGCTTTTATTTCGGTGTTTTGAATTAATTATCAAAGTATTGCAGCATTGACAAATATATTATACTAAGCTGAAGAATAAAGAATGGTGAGTTCAGGGTCTAATTTTAATATTAAACATCTGGGTTTTTATAAAGTTTCTCATGAAAACAGATTCAGCAGCAGTACTTAAGAATATACTATTTCCTATAGAAAGAAATGAACAGGTGTTTATTTTTCTGCTACAGACACCCAAAAGATACTTCATGAATTTAGACAGTGGGAATTTATAAGCACAGTATTTAAAATATCTTTTTTTCAGAAATGCCACATTTACATTCTTCAGACATTTCTTTCTGACAAACCCAAATGCCTCATGATAAAAGTGATTTTTACTAGTCAGTTTGCGACACTTAAACTCTCCAGGGAGATCATTGCATTGTGATCCATTCTGACATAGTCCAGCCACACAGTCATTTATGGCAATTTCACTACATGGCTCCTTATATTCTGGATGGCAGGTATATCTGAAGCTATTAACTGGAACCTCAAATTAAGGGTTATTGTCAGGGCCAGCAGGATTTGATGTGCATTCGTTCACTCTTATTGAACAAATATTACTTCTGGGGAAAAAGTTATATGGTTCCTGTTAAAATTGCAGCTGGAAAAAAAACTTAAACAGACTGAAAGAAACAAATGTCAGAGTTTAATAAATTCATTTAAAACCCAGACAATATTTTCACTGTCATTAAGATTCTTACATACTAATAGGTTGCTAGTTTCTCCTTATTTGCACTGCATATGATAGTAATAACATACAAGCCATTTTATTAATTTGGTTTTTAAGATAGAGTGATTGTTATTGTTTTTGTCATTCAACACCCATCATAATGAAATCCTACTTTTGCTTGGGTCCTCTAGAATTTGAAAGACAAAATTTGTACTTATTGCAAAAATAATACAAAATGTGAAAATTGTAAAAAATATGCAACTAATAATAGCATAGTTGAACAAAATAGAAAAAGGGTAATAGAGTGGAAAAATCACCACCTTTGGATGAAAGATGGGGAAAAAAAGCTGCTGTTGCCTCAGACAATGCAACAGGAAAGTGTTTTATTGTGACCGTCTGCTCTAATAAATACATGTGATTGTTGCATTGAAGTCACCAGTCACAACTATAAAAGACATAGTGGAAGATGCAATTTTCTCTGTTGTATCCTTCTTGCATATTGGGTTTCTGGAACCCAGAGGTCAAAACCCACTAATTCTCAGTAAAGACAAATTGAACTTCAGCAATTAGATTAGAATAACAGAATAAGTCTCTAAAAGTTTTTAAAACTTCATATTCTAAAATTAAAGAGACTGAGAAATGATGCACATGTGATTTTAGGAAAGCTTTTTTGTTCTCTGAAGACTCTCATTTTCACAGGCAGACTTCCTGATCTAACAACGGCCACAATCTGAAAAATGTTCCTGTGAGAAATTCCGTTGTCATTTTATTTCCCAGTCTAGCTCAGGGACAAGTCAAAACTTGTGTTTATGTACACATAATCTGAAAGAAAGATAAAAAATGTTATAAGAACGTGTTATTATGAGTATTTACAGTGTTTGTACTTCAGTTTCTTACCTACATATTCCATTCCTGAAACAAATAGACAAATATTCTAAGGCAAAATAATTTCAACAGATTTACAATTTTCTGTCATTTAGGTTTGAAGTGTTTCAACAGTTTTAAATCTTTTGCAGTTTTCTCAACTAAGTACTGAGTGAAAAAAATAAATCTCCTAGGCCATAAGTCAGTTTTTATCCCATCATGTCAGCATTTTCTGACTAAATAACATTTCATTGGCTATTCCTAAAAAAGTTCTATTGGCAGCTGAAAAGTCATCATTAAAACTCACTTTGAGTTTTATATTATGATTTTCTGACAGGAAGACTGAAAAAATATTTTTTTAGCAAAAACATCATTTAAGCTCAATTTAGTCTGGAAAGGAATCTTAAATAGCAGTCAGTGCACCTTCTGCTTACCACTCACTCACTTTGGGATCAACAAATACATGTACATTTTAAAATATTCTTGACACCACAGAAGTTCATAGTCATATTAAGTTGTTTACTGTAAACACTACCGTGACAATGATGGCAAGCTGATGTACCTGTCCCAGGCAACAAAAGATTTCATCTAGGCTACAGAAAACATTTTTTCTCCAAGATGGATTTGCTCTAATACTGGGATGAAATGAAGCTTGGTCGGCCTAGATCAATGCTGATTCAGATAGTTCCCAGTGGACAGACCTCACAGGTAGACCTTGCAGAGCTAGAAGCATACCATATATGAGCCTGAATGGTTTCTGTCTCCCTTCTAGGCTTTTACTAAGCAACTAATCTTGTCTAATTTGTCCTGGTCATCTCTGTGCTAGGGCAGAAATTCTTTCCACAGGCACAGTAATTTCCCTTCAGTGATATATTTGCAGGTGCTGCTCAACCCTGGAGATTCATTTTTACCTACACATGGTTCCGTTGTGCTCCTACACAGGAGAGTTAAAAAGCATTGTTATTTCCGTTTCATGAACGCAGTCCATTGTGGAATCAGACTGAAATTACTGGTTAGTATGAACTCTGTGTACCTGAATGTAAGTTGTCTGACATATTCATAAATTATCAAGTTTTCAGATTAAACTGAGTTCTCTAACAGTAACAAGCTGTTCTCTAACAGTTTGGTCACTACATCTTAATACCACATTTTGAAGTACTGTGTTCAGCTAGGTTTAGTTTAATAATTTTAATAACTCTTGTTATTCACAGAGGGAATATGATGGCAAGGCAGGCAAGATGCAACTTCACTGACAAGCAATACAGTCCCACAGTACCCAAATGAGAAGAGCTGAGCAGGTCCAATACTGATAACCAGGGTCTGCCATGGCCCAGTGATGACCAGACAGCCTGCAGTGATAAATTAGGTCTGAAATGAAGTTGGGAAGTCAAAATCAACAAAGACAAGGTCAGATTGGCAGCAGCCTGCTAGTACGCTCTGATATATGGCAGGGAACTACATCACTTCTTGTACAAGCAGAACTCCTGATCAAGTATCTCAGCATATAGATTACTTTTCCCACAACACCAGTACATTGCTTGAATTCTCTGGATCTGTTTTTGCAGATTACTGCCTGGTTGTTCCCAATTTGTAAGTGTTTGTTTATGACAGCCAAAGAAGATGCATCTTCGTTGTTTGTTAGGAAGCAGATCGACATTTTCCTTTCTGTCTTCTAAAGAATTACCCAAATAATCAGCTATACATTTCCTCCCATCTTTTTTTTTTTTAAAGGTACTTCATCTCTTTGTTAATATAAAGCAAAATAGCAGAAGAGAACTTAATTATCTAGAAGTTCTTTTAAAAGGAGTGACTTCAAAAACTCTGCTTCTAGTGATCTCCAAATTGCTCCGTAAGATCTCTGACCTTTCTGTCACTTTCTTTCTCTTCATTCTCCTCCTGTCTAGAATTTCTTTCTGCCAGTGAGGGCTAATGAGTGCATCACTTCTCTGTTAGCAGCCTACTTGAATGACCATTTCTACTGCTTTGGACAAGCTGGACCTTAAGCCATACAATTTAATGAGAAGATGTAAGAGAACTATTGCTCTACAGTGTTTTTATTTCAAAAAAACCCTCAAACCTAGGAAAAGGGCCACAAAGGCCAAATACATCTTCCAGTACTGTAGGAACATTTTTGTCAGTTCCACAAAAAGATGGATTAGACCTAGAGAAAAAGGTTTAAGTAAGAACAGAGGCATGCGCTATACATCTTACAGAAATACATCAGAAGACTTACAGCTATTACAACAGAAGTTTGATGATGTACCACAGCAGGTGACTTCAAATTCTCTACTATTTACACTAAGAAGCCACAGAATAAGTTTTTATTCTGACCGTGCTTGCTGCCTTGGAATGTGTCAGACTCTCTTATCATTTTGTGGTATGATGCATTAGAACAGGACCTAATGCTATTTTACAACTGCAGAATAATATAGCCACAAAAGTATAAAGGAAAAAGAAAAACCTTATGAAATAATAGCAGTGATCCATTTTCATTTTACCAGAAGGACTGCAAAGTGGTCAGTGTTTGTGGCTTCTTTTGGGAGGATGTCCAGACATACTGAGAAGGTGATGTGTATCACAGTACATACCTTGTTCCTTATTACCAATAGGTTATTTATTACCCTTTCCTATATAATCTCTTCTTGTAATTTATATACAAAATGTATGGCATTTATAAATTCCCTTATGCATAATGAAAAAAGAGAGTAAGAAATTGCCTAATAGAAATAGTTTTGATTTTTCCATATAATTTTTTTTTTGCATCATCTCATAGATCAGTCTAACATGATATCACTTAGTGAAACTTAACTATGGGACCTGAAAAATGGCAAAACTTCAGCAGATAATTAAGGCTAAGTTCCAGACACATACTCCTCTGCTTCCTCTATAAAGGAGTGACTGTACATGCTACTTTGATATTTTTTAAAACAAATTCTGTGTAACAAGACCAAAATAAATATTTGAGATATTTGTTTCCAAAGCAGGCAAAACCAATTACAATTCAGGAAAAAGCAATGCTGCTAGTAGGTCAGCATGTAACAGCTGGCTTCAGCCTCTGGGCCAGTGGCATTTTTTAAGCATAAAAATAATAATAATTCATTGGAATAGATTAGTAATCCAGAAGTAAAAAAATATCTTACCACTCAAATGTTGCTAGTTTAGTTAGAAAATAAAGAAATAACATGCCTTGATTCTCACCTGATTTAGAGCACCAGCAGCAAGATTAACTTGGATAAAATGATGGTGCTCCACCAGTGAGAAAGAAGAAGCAGAGTCATATTTTTTCTTAAAAAAAGAGAAGAATGAAGAAAGAAAAAATTCTTTATAAGTTTTTTTCACAATGCCTGTTTTGTAGAAGCGCATTTCTTAGAGGAATTTCTGTTTGGGTTTTTTTCTCTCACTGACAGTTTACAGGTAGATTACACAGGAATATTTCTGCCCATCTAGAATTAAAACAAAAGACAATCACTTCTTTCTCCTTGCATCCTCTTTTCAATGATGATACATGCAACAGTCATGCTTTAATAGAATATATAGAGGATGGCTTATGTTTTGAGGGTTTTTTTCTGCTTTAATAGTGTTGTTGATGCTTCCTTTTAATTGAATTGATTTATAATTGCTTGCTGCTATTACTTATTTTTGGTCATGTATCTTATATATCCAATACTCATTCATTATTGATAGCCTTAACTTAATGTGTATCATCATCAAAAACTCTCTCTATTGTGTACATCATGCTAACCTTTTTTTTTTTTTCTGAAAAAGAATAGGAAGAGTTTCTAGTGGAAAGAATTAAGATTTAATGAGGAGAAATAGCTATTTCATTCCCTCAATAGAGTACACAATTAATTCAAAACAGCACCTCCTTAAAAACAGTAACGGAGACCGATGGAGAAAAATTACATAATGGTTTTTTGTGTGCTCAAAGCTTATATTTATTAGACAGGTCTATACAATTTCCAAACGTTTAATATTTCTTAGAAATAAACACCTGTGAATTTCAACAGAAACCAAATGTATGTGATGAATTATGTTTTTATAGAAAAGCAATATTGACGTTAAAAAGAAAAATAGTAATAATTTATATAAATTCTCTAACTTCTGATAATTACACAAAATTTAACTCAGTTTAACATCTCTGAAAAAAAGATCAGTGCAATATGAAGCTCCCAGTAAAATCAGCACAGGCAGTGGGCAGTGTTGCTATTCTCCCTGTCACATCTTGGAGGCATTGCCTGCCTTTCAGAATTCATGTGACAAGAAAAAGAAGGTAAGAGGATGAATTGCCCCCCATAGTGTTATCTGATATTGGATTAAAGAAAGACAATTTCAGTGCAATATTCTTATTTTAGAGATAAATTAAATTTGTTACAGAAAGTAAGTTCAGTGACTTTATTTAAAAGAGAATGGTTTCTGAAGTGCAACATAAAAGTTGGGCATGAATTTCCTCAGGCATGTAAAATTTTTTTAAAGTAAAATTCAGGAAGATGAGTAAGAAAATAAAACCAAACATACTTTAGCCTGCTATTCATGTCATTCATGGTATTAAACTTGGCAGATAATACACAACCAAAATTTTGGGGTTGAACTATTTCTTAGAATTTGTTGCTAAGCAACCTATTGGACAGAGAGAAAGTACATAGACATTCCCTTTCATCCATCATATATTTTCCAGTTTATATTTTGTAATTTTCAAAGAGAATATAAATAAAAGATCCAAATATGATCCTTCATTTATTATCAGATTAGAACACCATATGATACCACAAAAGCTGAAAAAACCCCAAGATTGCTTCTAGTAACAGGTAAGTAGGTAAAAAAAATAGTATGTGATTAAGACCCATAAAGCAACAGCTATAGGCTTTGCTGAAGGTCTGGCCAGGCAGTTCTAACCATGTCAAGGATTTTATGCAATATTTTTACTCCTTACTAATGCAAGTAGAGCCACAGAAAATGAAAACTGAACAAATGTTAATTATTTTTCAGTACATTGCAGGACTAGAAGGAAAAGATTAGTTTGACAGTGAATTGTTGAAGAAGGAAGTTATATTAGAGAAGGGTAGGAAAGCGTAAAGACAGAACAAAAACTGAGATGAAGAATTAAATGAGTATATGGAAATGTCAAAGGAAAAGAATAAATGCTGTCCAACATAAGGAATGGTAATACTGACAAAAAATTGGCAGCAGAACAAAGACCGTTCTGGTTTTCTCCATATAAATACACCCCAATTTTATTTTATTTTTTTTTAAATCAGAGATTGCCAAACAACATAGCAGATCATAATTCCAAAACCGTTAGATCCTTGATTAGAAATTTGAATATATTTAGACATGTATTGGACAAATCACTTACTAGTTATCTGACAAATCACTTACTAGTTATCTGCTTTTCAGAAATAGAAGTTTTAGACGATTTTTAAACAATCGTTGAACACATAAAGTACACATATAAATTTTATGTTTAGTAGACAAAGCATACTAACTTCAGAAAAAGGCCATAGTTTGATTATCACTTTAACCGCTTTACAAATAGTATGATTTTAAGCATAATGACCAAAATTTTAGGTCTCTATCTGTTTTCTGGAAAAGGATGTGTGAAAATAAATGTTATTTGCATTTCTAATATCAGAAACAGAAGAAGGTAGAGAGGAGCCAGAGATTGGATCAATGTGAAGGACTGAGCAGAGCAATGAGTAGGCTAAAACTTAACCTTTGGAAGTCTGTAAGATAAAAAAAATCTAACAGAAAAAATGATGGAAAACTATGTATGTGAGTGTTGGCATGTGTGTTTATATACCCCCATACCTCACCCCATGCATGTATATACCTTTTTTTTTTTTTTTTTTGGTAAGGCGAAAGTATGAGTGCTCCTGCTTACTAACAAATGCTTCATTTCTCAACATTATGGAATCTCTAAGTGGGATGCATATATTACTGGCTTAGTTTTCCTTTAAGGAACTGTCTTGCACAGCTGTTTCCTGAAGTATTATGTTGTCCAAGGTAGATTTGGGGAGGTATATTGAAACAAAGCATTATAATGTAAGAATACTCATAACATTGTCTCTGATCATGTCTGCCTTCTTCTGGCCACCTGTGTCTGACAATGTAGAAAGGAAATGAGGAATTGCTCATTATTCTTCTAGTCTCTGCATGCTTAGAGCTGATTTATGTGACAGAAGTGAAAACTTTCATGTATTTGCCTCTGTATGGCAACTATAAATAGGCAGTCTTATACTTAATAGTGCATTCAATTTAGGCTTTTTGTTAACAAATCAGTAACTTTGTGTTTGTTTCTCATTCTCTGAAATGGGGAGCAAAGTTTCATTATCATCAAGGTATGCTTTGAAAACAAGCTAAAAGTTGTTAAAGATTTAAAGTTTGGTGCAATATAAGTGACATCTTGAAAATGTAATTTTAAAATATCTGTGGCCAAACAATCAATATGCACACATAGTTACTCTCTGCAGTCTTAGAAGAGTGTTGGTATCATCATGATAGTAGTAAAATAGGATTTTTTTAAAAATACAAAACTAATTATCTACACTACTATTAGCATGCAATATTCTGGACAGTTTTTCACAGTGAAGGTGCTGATGAACAGCCTAAGTGCTCGTTTCTGAGAGATCCATCAGTGTCTTATCTTACTCCTTTTCTTTCTCACCAATAACAGTACTCTAAATAAGCCCAGATAACCTTCTACATGTAGCCAGTTGTCTATGTAGCTAATCTCACGTGCTTACCCTTCCAGTTAGCATTATTTAAGTTTTGTTCATGATGGCCTTGTTCTAAACATGCATATCACAATGAAAGGTATCTATTTTCTACATAAAGGTATAGTTATAATGACATCTGTGCATGTCATTGATAAAAGGATCATGCGTACTGAAGAATGGGGGTGTGAGAGATCTCATTTTTATGGTACATACTGGAAAAAGCTGTGGGGTAGAAATCTGGAGCTGCAACACGGCAGATTCTTCTTGTCCACAGAGACTATATGAATACAAACAAAACTTGAGATTTCTCAGATGCGAAAGGGAATTAAATGGCTTTCTAGATCTGTTTCATTTGTTTACCTGAGTAACAAACCTTAAGATTTTTTTTGTTTGTTTGGGGTGATCTTATTAATTTCTTATGATATGTGAATGGGGTCATTCTATCAGCAAGAGGCACTTAAATACAGTAACATATTCCATTAATGTATCAGACAATAAGAAAAATGTAGAGATGCCAAATACAAGAAGCAGCAAATGAAAGATTAATCAACAGTTGGTGAGTTAAATCCTTTATAGAACAGTGTAACTTTGGTGAATTGTGAACTACAGCTATGATAGTTTTAACAGGTCTTTAAAATAACTGTTTAATATTGAGAGAACATGATTCCATTCCATTCTGTTACTGCCATTATAGTAGTTTTAGAAATGAATAGACTCAAGCTAAAGGATGTCACAGAGATATTTCTTCACCTGGGGGATTTGTAATGGGTTATTACAGTATTTCTGAAGACATCACTGTTTTGTGGCTGCTTTTGTTAACAGTAACTCAATGTCTTATTATCCACTTTGACATAAATAATGTTGTTGCTATTAGAAAAATGTCAAATTTTTAAGTCGTCTGTTAGGGTTGGAGGATTGAATTGATGTTATGAATAAGCTGTTAATCAACAGAAAAAAAAAATTCTGTATATTTAGCCTCATAAATGACAGCACATTTTTGGAAAAAAGAGAGCAAGCCAGCAATTTTTTCTTGTTCTACTGCAGAAAAATTTCACTTACCACTGGCGTGAAGCACTATACTCATAAAGACAGGAACACAAGAAGAAAATTGGAATTATAAAAGAGAAAGTAACTTAGTAAAGCTATTACACCTAATAAGTTTGGATCCTTTCACAACAGTGAGAAATTTGCCATGTGCTCTCTTAATCATAAGTTTACTTTCTCTTTCTTCATCACAGAGTTCCTTAACATCAAATCCTTGCAAGAGACTTTTTAATGAACTGTGAGAAGTATGTTGCTCTTCTCATTTGTCCTTGCTTCTTGTTTCCTTTTTTTGTTACAATGCTTTTGGATTCCATATTTTTCCTTCTCCCACATTTCTTTGCGTGCTTCTTTACACTGCCTGGTATGTGCTGGTGTATAATGAATGGCTTTCAATGCCATAACGTGGATTTCCTTCCCCATTTCCTTCTTATCTTTTGTAAAAACTATCTATAATGAAAAGGTATATCTATTCAAAGAATGTTTTTAATCATTGTATCTTGTTTCACCGCTTTTTAATTTACCAAAAACTATATATATTTTAGTCTTTGAGTGCAAAAGCTCACTAAATGCTTATTTGTGTAAGAATAACATAATGAAATCTCATATAAGTAGAAATTGCAGAGTTTTGTTTGCTGTTATACATTTATGTCCACTTTTTAACAGATAATAAAAATTAGGTTTAAAAATTAAAATCTTACTGTGCTCCTGGGAACAATATAAACAAATAGAAGGTACAGTTGCCAGTGTTTTACAGAATACACAATTATGTTTTACATAATAACGCACACTTTCATCACACAGTGTCTGTGCAATTACATGACCACTGTAGGAATGACCTACTGTGTTCTTTATTACCAGTATTTTTATTCACGTAAATGTCAAAGTGCAGATTTTCCTTTGCATGGAACATGTATATTGAGGTTTGTATTACAACTTAAAACTTGTATGGCAACTTAAAACAAAAGTATGACAATTATAAGTGTGGAAACTTAAAACTTTACTGCACTGTCATGTTCTTCTAGTAAAAGTAATGAAAGAAGGGAGAGGTAAGTATATCTTGAAATTAGATTTACATATATTACAGATACTATACATTATTCTCTATGGCTTAAAAGCAGAATGATGTTGCACTACAAAATCGTTACAATTCTACTGACATTGAAAAGATAAAACAGACAAACTGATTTTGTCTTTCTGCTGCCTTGACATTTATAGCTTTTCATTTTGTAAGCAACAAGCAGCAATGTCACTGCAATAGCCTACAACTGAATGACTGAACTAAATATATAAATAAGAAAAACTGAATTGTTTGGCAGAAATAATTTATATAAATTTATCTGTGTTCTTAAAAAAAAAAAGTACAGCCTGCATTAAAAAAAATAGTTTGTCAAGCCTATCTAGATGTCATTAGCAAATGTACAACCTATCAGTTCCTAGAACTGTCTTTAAAGAACTGTATTGCTTATTAAAGTGTGTCTTCCATTAAGTCTATGAACAGTTATGTTCTATGAAGTTATTTAGCAAGTATAATAAATACCAGGATAATCTACTTTGATAAGAATATATTCTGAAAGCATGTATGAAGAGATTCTGTACATGTGCACATATATAAATGCATATAGATTGGTGTGCATACCTATAGCTATGTATATATACACATGAGTCAGAAGAAGAAGACACAATGAAGACATCATCATCCAGCTTACAGATTGTTTATAAATAGAACAGATGGCACTGTCTAGAAGTAAACAAAATTTTGGATGCATTTATTTATTATTACTACATAAATGTAGCACTTAAATTAAGCAACAAACCCAACAAACAAATTCATCTTCTTCTTTTCCATGATTATTTTAAATTTATTTTGGGTTACTAATTTTCATTGTGCATCAGAAATCTAACTGTAATTAACATGTCCATCAAGAATATCTAATTTTTTTTGAACCACTCTGGTATAGTACAACTGTTTCAAATGACAGATCTTACAAATATAAACACAATAAGAAGAAAAAACAGCTGAGAGGAGAATTTAAACTGAAAAATATAAATGACAACAAGGAGTCTTTCAAGAAATTTTAATTATCTAAATCTGAATGCTATATGCTTAAAAACATCAAACCTACAATTAAAGTATATGTCTAGATAAAAGAGTCTTAAAAATCAAATAGAGAACAAGTATAAAACTGGATAAGTTCATAAAAACTAATATCAGCAAGAAACTGGAAGTTACAGAAAAATAATAAAAGAGCCTAACAAGTAAAGCAGAAATCTGTGACACAAAAATAGAGACATAAGGAAGCTTTAATGTATAAAAGCAAACAGAGTGGGGTGGGTTGACTCCAGCTAACAGGTAAGCCCTTACTTGCTTACTTTGCCCCAGTGGGATGGGGCAGAGAATTGGAAGGTGAAAAGTGAGAAAACTGGTGGGTCATGATAAAGACAGTTTAATAAGTGGCAAAAAAAAAAAAAACAAACCCCAAGTGATGCAAAGGCAGTCACTCTCCACCTCCCACCAGCAGACAGATGCCCAGCCAGTCTCTGAGCAACAGCTACTTTAGAAAAATTCGCCCCCAGCTTTTATTGCTGAGCACAACGCCATATGGTACAGGGTATCTCTTTGGTCAGTTGGGGTCAGCTGTCCCAGCTGTGTCCCCTCCCAGCCTCTTGCCCAACCCCAGCTTACTTGCTGGCGGGGCAGAGTTAGAAACAGACACAGCCTTGATGCTGTGTAAGCACTGCTCAGCTACAGCTAAAACACCTCTGTGTTAGCAAGACTGCTTTTGTCACAAATCTAAAACACAGCACTGTATGGGCTGCATTATCTCCATCCCAACCAGACCCATTACACAGAGCCAACCAATTCTTTCTTTGGGAGGAATACCCATTAATGACTCATATTTTTTTAGTCTTTCTTTTCAAGTCTTTCTGTTCTGATGATGAGCAGGTCAGGGACTCTTTTAATTATATATTTCTTAATTCCAGGTAATGAATAATAGTGGGTTGTTTTGGGGTTTTGTTTGTTTGGTTGGTTGGTTGTTTTTTCCTTAACGAAACAGTGACAGAGAAAAAGGAATAAGATACTGAAGGTAAAGGTAGACAACTTTTTTCACGTTTTCAGGATCCCAGCGGGCTGGATGGTACAGGTGATGTTCTGTGCAGAAAGGACAGGTTACGCATTTGCTTTCTAGATTCTGCCCTAAGTCCCCAAATGGGCTATTTTTTGCTTAGCCTTGTTATCGTCTTCTCTCTGTCATTCTCTTAGGTTGAGGCTAGGACTGATCAGCATTCTTCTGTTGTATTACCATGGTTAATTTTGTCTGACATTTTTGCTGATACATACCCAAAATTCTAGTAACCATTCTCCTATCGTAATGCATGAGTTTCATAAGGACATAACGATTTATTCAATATGTTATTTCATTCATCTTAGAAAGCTAAACTAAATAGCATCCTTTCCTGTACCAGGGTTAAATAGCATGATGTAACCATTACTGGGGAGGAGAGAGGAAGGACAGGTTAACCATTACACTGCAGAGTGAAAAAGCAAAGAATGGTCTAGGAAAATTATTTTTTCTATTTCCTTATTTTGAAAATACTTTAGAATACTTCTGAATTTTTTTTCTTTATAAAAGAGGGCTCTTATAACTTGTGCTAGTTTCAGAATTGTCACCTTTTTCTGCTAGGCCTTTTATGACTAAAATATTACACATAATATAACAAATAATTGAAGTCTTTAACTAACTTTGTAAAGGCTTCCATGAAAAAGTGAAACAAATGATCAGGCCTTCTATAGTAGCAAATGGCTGGACATTCTCAGGAAGCTTGCTATTAGAAAAACATCTAAATATACCAAGATTCTCAAAAACCCAGAAGAATTGCTAGAATTAATAAAAATAAATTTAACATTTCATAAATATCAGAGAAAAATTAATGCTAGTGTATGGATCAGCTGTAAATGTAAGGAGGAATTCCTGGGAAGGACCCCTAATGATGTTCCCTGTCATGCAATCCTTCCAGGTACTGCTTTGCAAGAGTCAGGTATGTGGCAGATCCTGGGAAGCCATCTGCATAACTTCTGCTTCTTCAACAGCTCTGAGTACCAGTGAACTCAGCCCTCTTCCTGGACGAAGAGTCAACACTGGTATCTCATGGATGTGACTGCCCACAGAAGTTTCAGTAAAAAGACTTCTCAAAAGAGCTAACATCATGTGAATGTGTTACCCTCTATTTCCCTAAAATATTGAGTCCACTAAAAACTGCCTTGAAGTAGTTCTGTACTCTTTTGCTGTATAAATACTCAACGTATCTTCTGTAAGCAGTAGAGTGCTGAATAGCATTTCTACAGCTGATTTGATGGACTTCTTTAGAAAGAAGGCTATCCCACTGTAAGTTAGGATTTTAGAGGTATACGAAAAATATGACTTACAAATTGCATAAATGAATTGTAACTTGGGGCAGGAAGTTGATAATAGAAATTTTAAACTACGCATCAGGTAATCTTTTTGGTAAGCTGAGCAAGTTTCATGTAAAAAATGCTGGACTTTGTTACCAGGCAACTTTGAAATCAAAGCAAAAAAATAATCATTACAAATTCTCTGTTAAGAGTGATTGTGCAGTAGCAGCATGAAGGACTGAATGATTTCCTAAACATTTCCTGTCTGTAATCTTGATGATTTACTTTATTTTTTGAATCACAGCATGCAATGCTTTTCCTAAGGCCTCTTCCTGGAGTGAAAACTTTCATGTATAGGCTTCTACTTCATAATAAGGGTTGCCAGAAAGGTTTGAAAGAAAGTATAGTCTTATTTCATGGTACAGTAAACTTTAATAACAGCAAATCTCCCGAAGTGGAAGAATTTGATTTACAATTTTTCTGTGTGTGAGTTTACTCTTAATCAGAAGTACTGCTCCTTTGATTCAGTGTATTAAGTTGAACAAAAATTGATTCTAGGTTGAATCCATCAATCCAAGCATCTCAACTGACAGGATTTTCTGCCTCAAAATCAGTCTACTTTAGCAATCATGCTAATCATCCACTAATCCCACTGAAAAAGTAAATATTTATGTATTCAGTTAGGTGTAGCAGGGATAATACATCACTGAGGCATGAATGGGGATGGAAAAGAAGCTCTGTAGTACATGTAAGGTTTTGTAAAAGACAAAAACATGAGAACGTCCTGTAAGAACCTAAGAAAGAGCCTGTGCGGTCGTACAGGTTGCAGCCTGTGCAATAATACATCTAGCCTAGAACTGTCTGAGAGCAGAAAAATAGAGGCGATTTAGGGAGAGCATATTAGTTTAGCCACTTCCAGCAGTCTGTTCCCTGTGAAACCTCCAAGCATTCAGGTGTATTAAAGAAGTCAGAGGATCCTTTTGTATCCACTTACAGCCTTTTTGGTTGTGAATTTGTCTAATCCCTTACCAAACCTTCTAAATAAATTCTCTAGCTACATCACATTCTGTGGTAGCAAAATAAGAAATGTAATGTCATCTGTTAAAAGTTATTTTCTGTGTTTTAGTCCAAAATCCCCATAGGTTCTTCAAGTAACTTCTTGCTTCTTGTGAACACAAATCCTTTAACCATGGTGGTCCAGCCAATTTTGAGCCCATCTTACTGTCTACTTTTCCAGTCTGTATACCTCATTTTGACAACAGCTTTATTCAGTGAGGTCGTGTCATAAGCCTTGCTAAAGTCAATTGCATCCACTGCTCTGAGCTTATCCATAGAGCTGGCTATTTCATGATAGAAGGCTACCAGATTGGTTAGGCATGATTCACCCTCCATAAATCCATGGTGACTGTTTCCAGTCACCTTCCTGTCCTTCATGTTCTTGCACACAGCTTCCAGGAGCATTTGTTCTATAATCTTCCCAGGGACTGAGGTTAGGCTGACTTGCCTGTAGTTATCTGAATCCTCTCTTTGAGATGGGGCTGCTTTTGCCTTTCTCCAGTCATCAGAAACCTCCCCTAAACAGTATGACTATTCAAAGATAATACACAGCGGTCTCACAATGATGCCAGCCAGCTCCATGAATGCATCTCATCAGGTCCCACATACTTATGTATGCCTAATTTGCTTAACTCCTCCCTAATTATTTTCCTCTGCCATGCATAATGCTTCACTCCCACAGATTCTGCCTCTAGGCAGAGCAATCTGGGAGTCACCTGAGGGTGAATTTATCAGTAAACAGAAGCAGGGAAGCCATTAATAACCTCTGTCTTTGTCACTACATGCACATCATTCATTAATGGGCCTGTGTTTTCTTCATCCTTTAGCCACACCTGCTCAGCTTCCTGCACATTGGAATGGACTGTTACTACATTTGAGAAAGTTGTCCTGGGCTCCTTTGCCTTCCAAGGGTGGGGATCCAGTGGGCAGATTCCTCAAACAAAATGAGCTTTCCTTAAATTCAGGGCTGTGATTCTGCTGTTTTAGTCTTCTCACAAGATTTTCAACTCAGTAACTGGGGCCAAGGCTGCTTTACATCCCTCACTGGTTTTTCCTTGTTTGTGAGCAACAAATCCAGCAGAACATCTCCCCTGTCATCTGGCTGATCACCTGTATAAAATTTTTTTTCTCAACACTGCAGTTGTCTCCTGGGTTGCTTGTACCCAGCCCTATTAAACCATCAGCAAATACTGTGGTGATTGAAGTTGCACATGAGTATGAGGGCCTCTGGTGGTGAGACTTCTTCAGGATGTTTAAAGAAGGCTTCATTTACTTCCTCTTCTTGATCAGGTGGTCTGTGGCAGATGTGGCCACCTGTGTGGGTTGCCCACTAGTCCTTACCTATAAGCTCTTGACTGGTCCATCATTCATTCCAAAGCAAAGCTCAGTATATCTGAGGCTTTCCTATGCATAGCGTGAAACCCCTCCTTCTCACCTTCTCTGTCTTTCCTAAAGACCCAGTATCCTTCCACTGCACCACTCTGTTTATGTTGGCTATCCCACCATGTCTCTCTAAACCCCATGAGATCATTGCTGTGCAACTGCACACACACTTCTAATTCCTCACATTTCTAACACGTTGCATGCATTTCTGTATATGTACTGAAGAGGGACTCCCTCAGCCATGCTGCTTTCACAAGTGTGAGAGCCTCCTCAACTACTCTGTCCCCTAGACACTTTTTCATTGTCTTCTCTTCCTGTTAAGGCAATCCTCCTCTGGTGTATCTAGTTTAAAGCCCTCTCATTAGGGTAGTAAGCCTGTTGCCAAAAATGCTTTTATTCCACTTCGTCAAATGGGTCACATCTCTCACCAGTAGTTCTTCAGAGAGGGTGCTGAAAGCTAAAGATCTGTCTGCAATACCATCCAGGCAGCCAAGCGTCCACCTCCATGACATGCCCAAACCTACCTAAGCCTTTGACTTTCACTGAAAAGACTGAGGAAAACACCACATGGTCCAGGCCCTTTTTCACTTTTCCTAGTGCTCTGTAGTCACTCTTCGATTTGTTCCAGGTCTCCCTCGGTAATACTGTTGATTCCCATTTGGGAGGTAGCAGTCTGAGGGCAAGATGAACATCAGCAGTCTCTCCAAAGGATCTGAGATGCAAGCTACCAGCAAGCAGGAAATATTCCAAGAAATGATGACAGCTAGGCAGATGGGTTCCTCCATCCCCTGCAGAAGGAAATCTCTTCTATTACCCACCACTTGTGCTTGGTGCAGGCAGTTGGCTCAGGTTCCATTGGCCTCAGTGCCTTCTCTGATAGATATGCTTTGTCCTCACCTATTCTCAGGGCACTGTGCCTGTTCAGTAAGTGCAGGTGTGCAGGCAAAGAAAGAATATTACCTCTGTTGACAGAGTCATAAATTTCCAGCATCCCCTATCTTGGGAGTCTCCATCCACTACTCCTTTAAGCATAATCTCTAGCTGTCATTCCTTGCATCATGTGGCTCAGGCTTTTGCCTCTACAAGGTATGTGGAAAGACCTTATTGATCTCCTGCCTTCATCCTCTGTGAGGGTGTGCAGCCTGCTCACCTCTTTCAGAGGTGAGGCCACCATCACCCCCACCCCAGAAAAAAGTATTGTCTGCAGCCCAAAACCTACATGGCAACGTCATGCTTCAGGACTACTGCCTGCACCAAGGCTTCTGTTTTGTCCAGGGTATTTGATTCAGTTCATGCTGGACACTGTCCTATAGCACATTACCTCCATCATTGCATAGATCTTAGTCTTGAGCATAGTTTCAAGGGCCATCTTGCAACAACTGCCAGGCCTCTATTTTCTGCTCTCCGGGAACTGTGCTTCTACTTACCAGATTTATATCTGCTCCCCAAGCTTCAGCTGAGTAGTTGCTTGACACTCCCTGATTAGCAGTCAGATGAAAATGGTGTGTATAGGCACTCACTAAAAAGGAGACAGCTAACAGAAGCAAAACCCTCCAGAAGCTATTCCGTAGCAGCCTGCGAGATGTTGCTCAAAAAGGAAGCTCCCAGAAGATACTTCCTGCAGTTCATCAGAGAAGCTTGGAAACCGCCATAACAACTGGTAGGTCTATGTTAACTGTTCTGTTTTCTGTGCTCATAGTCCTTATGATACATAATTATTATATATAATTTGTCTTTTATGTATAATTCCTCTTGCTTTCCTCTTTCAAATCCAGTACCTGCATGTGTAACCTCTTACCTTCCTAGACTAAATACTGTCTAAATCATTCATGTTCATCCTGTATTTTGTAGATGTGTTAATTCTTCACAAAGACTATCTAACAAGTGTTCAAAAATATTAATGGAAAATATATATAGTCTGAGAATTCATATATGTACTTCTTACAGCATTTTAATAATAATCATATGCATATGATCTCACTTGTTCAGTTCTGCAAAGTGGGCAGATGTTTTCATACTTGTGTTTGTGATTGCACAAAGCAAAATACTCTTTCACAAAATGAGGTGTGACATTTGGTTTATCCACCATGGAAAGACTAATGAAATATAGTCATAGGCTTTGCAATGTAAAAAGTAAAACTAACGTATTACATCAACATATAAGAACCCAGTCTTAACAAATTAGCCATAGTAATTAATAATAAAAACAATAAAAAAGACAAAACTTAGATATTCTGCATCCTGAAAGTCTATTGGGAGACTCTGAGGTCTTAAAAGAGGTTGTATGTATATGTATGTACATGTATAATACATACATGCGTATACTTCTATATATACTAATACCTAGATATATTTACATATATATTCAAGGTATTTTTAAGCACATACACCATGATTTAGTGGCAGTGCTGGCTGTGAGTGCTATTTCTATGTTTCACACTTCAGTAACTTTCAAGTGATTTACACATTAGACCTAAAATAGCTTGTATACATTTTGAAATCTCTTACACAAAAATATATATAATTCTTATAGGGACATACTAATTTTATCTGCTTGTTTTTCCTATCCATTATAAGCAAATATTTCTATACAAATATAAGCTTGATCCTTTTACCATTATATTGCTAGTTTGACATGATGAAACAAGGTTTAATGCAATGTAAGTGACCTAAGAGTATGAAAAAAGTGCAACTGAAAAAGTACTATTGTTTCATGTTTTACTTGCTACTTTCCAATCAGATGATGACTAGTAGACCCATAATAAAGATAGCAGGGGAAAAAAAAATCAACAATTAGTTAGACTATACAAGTATCATATATTTAAATTAGCTGGTTATATTAAAAGATATTACATTTCAATGTATAGAAGCTGGCCTGTTGCACCAACCTAACTCTAGAGAAAAAGTCACACTGAAGCATCTAAGTTTATGTATTTGTAAGATACTGTATATTTGATAAAAATTATGTATGCCAAATGAAGGCAGAAAAGTTGTCTGATATTATTGACGACTTCAGCTTCTCTCATCACTGCAAGCAACCCTTATGAAACTACTGTATAAATTCTCCCCATTTTTTTCTTCAGTGTAGAGTAAGAAATTTAAAATAACTCTTGCTAGTAGAAAAGAAGGAAACAAAATCATTCTACCTTCATTAAAGGAAGAAAATGAACTTTTGCAAAGATTTAAAAATTCAGAATTTCTCAAAGATTCTGGGGTGAATACCATGGACAATGTTGGTTGATTTCTAAGACTCTTCATTTATCAGTTTGCAATGCAGGACTTCTGATACACAAGCCAAGTTTTGTAAACCAATTCTGCTGACACTGGCTGCATAGCAATTGTAGACTATGCTTAAAGAATACTTGCTCAGTCCTTCTGTCTTTTCAAGCAAAATAAATGACTACTTAGTTGTGTGTTTATGAAAAACTATTTCTTTCTCAAATACCACAGAACATTTCTCTCCTAAATGTCACCTGACTTCTTACCTGGCAAACAGCTACAGTAAAATTCACCAATCAAATCATGGCAATGGCCTCCATTTTTGCAGGGCTTGAAGGAACATTCATCAATATTCGTGGAACAGTTTTTGTCTGACAGAAAAGAAAATGAAACATTAAAACTATAAATCATGCTGAGTTTGGGAAAGCAGAAAAGCTACTTCACAGTACAAGTGACAACTGCATAATTTAACTTTTCCAGGTTGGAAACACTATTTTATTTCTGCTTGACAGCTTTAAAACTAGAGATATTCATAGATCATAGCGGATAGTTAACAAATTAAATATTTTAAAGGAATAAGTATGAGCTACATTTGCAAATATATTCTTTGTGTATTCTAGCATTATATCTCAACACCATAATTACTAGAATTATATGCCACAATTTTAAAACTATTTTAGAGAATTAATAACCTCAGTAACAATAATAAGAAAAATATTTCTCAAGGTTGCTTCCATGTTTAGATGAATAAAGTCACTTCTCAGATCCCAACAGAAAACCACAAATTGATTCAGATGTTTCTTAATTTTTATTCTTTTAAAGAGATTTAATTGACCCGTAAATCAAATTAATTCAAATCTGAAACAACAAAAATACAGGAGAACATACAGAAGACATACAGAGGAGAATATTTGGAAGGCTTATAGGTGGTTTATGAAAACAATTAACTCATTTGGCATACCAAAGAAAATCCAGAGTCCTTCATCTCTGTTGTGCACTGCATTAATTTAGAGCAAGCTCTAGCCTGGTATAAATTATACTGTGGTCTTTCTGACCCAAAATTCTTCAAAATCAAGGGACAACTGTAGAGATAAGAGCTCCCATGAATACCAGAAGCTACTCTAGTGACAGAGAAGGAATACTGTAGCTGTCGCTGATGCGAGTGAGAAAAATGGTCGTTAGTATTCTGTCCAGAAAGTGATGGAAAACAATATTTTGGAAAGGAATCATCATTCAAAAATACAAAGTTTTTTGAATGTGCTATTGGCAATTTTTTTTCATGCAATAGTGGAAAAGGCAACTACAAACAGAGATTTTCCGGGATTTGATTCTAAATGAAAGGGAAGAGTAATCACTGAGTATGAAGAAAGGAATATGAAGAACTTGGGTGAGATCAATAAAGATCCATGGGAAGGGAGAGGAGAGGGTGGTGAACAACATAAAACCAAAGGAATTCAGAAAAATTGCAAAGAATGCAGAAAATTTCTGATGTGAAACCTGATGAGAGGCTGAACTAAAATAAAAAGGTAATTAAGAAAGTTACTGCTTTCTTTAAGTACACCAGGACAAACTATCTTTTTGCGGGGAAAAAGACATTGGGTATTAGGAGACCAACTTGGCACTTCCTGTTTTCAAAGGATGAAAATGCCTAACTAACAAAAAACAGGTCAGGTTACTAAGGATAACCTAAGAAGTATGGCATAAATATGTAGGCATGAAATTAGACCAGCAAAGGCACTGAATAAGATGTAACTATCATGAGCTGGTCAAGGTAATGAGAAATCACACTGTAAGTACTTCAGCATTAAAGATGAAGGGAAGGTATGGTTTGCCATTCAATGGAGAAGGATGGCTACTGATAATGGTAATCATGTCAAATTGTTCAATGCTTCTTTTGCTTCAATCATCAGTAAAAAGGTCAGCTGCAAGCAGTTCGTTATCGTAATTGATACGTATGATTAAAGGGCAAAACTTCAGTGTTGAATAGAGAAGGCTGGAGAATTGTCAGATGAGTTAGACATTCAGATAGGCTGAACTTCACCCTTGGGTATTTCAAGAGCTGGCTGATAAAAACTCAGTAGTTTTCTTTGTGAACTTGTGGAAGATAGGTAAAGTATCTGAAGCCTCAATAAAGTCAGCCTTTAAAAAGGAGTAAAAGATAGAGCCTTGAAATTACAGATCCATTTGTGTAATTTCAGTTCCTGGAGGAAATATGGGAAAAAGTTACTACACTGATTACTTGTAAGAACCTATAAGTATAAAATAATGTATTAAAAATGAGCCTTATGTACGCAAACTAATTCCCTTCTACACCAGAGTTACAGGCCTTGTGGATAAAAAAAAAAACAAAAAAAAAAAAACAAAGCAAAAAAGCAGCATATGTCTTATTCCTTTACTTCAGTAATGTTTCTACTGCTATCTTGTGTGAAATCCTAATACTTGGACTAGATATGAACAAGAGAATATTATCAGATGAGTAAAAATTGTTGGAAAGCCATATTCATACAATAGTTATCAGTGTTTTTACTATGAAAACAGATGAATGAGCTGCACAGATTTTGAAAGAGGTCTACTGTCCATCTAGTTCCACTCAATTTTTTCAACAACAGTCTGGATGGTGGACAACAGAGTAAGCTTATAGATGGCAACACAAAAAGTTATGTTGGAGGACAGGATTAGAAGTCTTCATAAATTTTGACAAATTAGTCTTTGAAATAACAAATGTTATCCAATCAGAACAAATGGAAGATATCATAATACAGCAAATCGCAAGTCAAGTAGGAACAAACCCTAGAATTTTGTTCCAAAATAAATAGTGTGCTGGGATATAGAAAAAGGAACATAGCCAGTTAGAAGCATAAAGTAATCCTTCCGTTCTCATCCAGGTGCAGTAAAGCTGCATTTGGAGTGCTTTGCACTGTGCAGTGAGCTGCATTCAAGAAACATGTGGACCAAATGAAGACAGTCCAGATGAGCATGACAAGAATGACAAAGAACTTGAAAGCATGACTTCTTAGGAAAAGCAAAATGAATGGGACTGTAAAGCCAAAATAAGGAAGATTTGAATAGAAATGTGATGACAGTCATAAAATAAGAAAAGGCTGTTTCAAATGTCTTTAGTTCTCCGTGTTCATAGCAGACAGGATAAGAAGTAATGCATTTAAACTCCAGTGAAAGTCAGATTAGATGTTAAGGAACTCCTTCTAATTGTTAGCATAATAACACACTGGAAAGATTGCCTGAGGAAAATAAGTAATGGCGCTGGACTTCTTTAAGGTGAGATAAACATACCAGGAATGATGCAGTATAGTATATGTTTTCTGCTGGGATGAAGATGGAATAGATGATCTTTAGTGTTTTCTTCTAGTGCTATGATTATATAATATACAGGGCACACACACTCTTTATAACACAGAAGAAGGTCCAAAGGCTTTTATATTCATGTAGTGAGTTGGATCATTTGCAAATTTCCTATGCCTCATAGTAGGGTAAAGCAGGACAAGTAGTCCAAACCTGTGGTCATGTAAGGAAAGGACCAAGAGTCACCCATGTCAAAAAGTCTAGGAGATTTAAAATAGGATAGGAAAGGTCTTAAGTTACTTGGTGTGTGACAACAGAGCTCCCACTTTGGAACCTAGTGTTTCTGTCCAAATCTGTATCTCCACTCTGTCTCTCCATTAAAACACATTTCTGTACTAGTCAGATAAGACAGAGATGAGTACAGGCATGCAGTAGCGAAAGAACCAACGGACACTCCGGGTGTAGTAAAAATATTAACGCCAACAGGCAGAAACAAACACATTATTCAGGCACACCATAAATGTACATGGTTAGAAATACAGAGGGATAGATGGAAAACCCTCTTTACAGAGTCCAGTACAGCTTTTGGCACATTCAACCTATATTCACCCCTCAAGTATTTCTCATTAGAAAATCATAATGAGACAAACTTCATAGTTCCCTGAGCCTCTTTTTCCTGTAGGTGAATATGAAAAGCCCTTACTCTATTATTTCAACACTGACTTTTAAATAAACTCTGCATTTCTCCTCTCACTTCCTTTCCTGTACCTCCCTGCTACAGGAGAGAAAGCGTATGTGTTAACTGAAATCTTGTGATAACTTTTGTTTGGTTAAACAGTACATTTTTCAACATACTGCAGATCACTTCTGGTCACTTGCAGCCACCAGACACAAGCAAAGAAAAAGATATGTAGGTTATAGCTACTGAACTGTAGCTGAACTGTATGCGAGGAAAAAACAAAAGTGATCTGAAAAGGACTGCTGAAGACCTCAGCATATGAGCACTATTGCAGTGCTGTGACAAAAAAAAAAAAAGTTCTCAGATGTTTTTTAAAAAACAAGAAGGTATATTGATGTGTAAAATACCTTTGCATTAAACATTGACTACCATGTTCCATATTTAAAAATAAGTGGGAAGGATGCAGGAAAAGCTACACAATTTAGTCAACAACTGAAGAAAGCATGCTGTCGGCAAAGGCTTAAAGAGCTCCATCTGTTTCATTTAGAACAAACAAAAACACAAAGTGACTTGATTACAGTGTATAAGTGTCCTTACAAAGAGAAAGCACTTGGGTGGTAAGAGGCTTTTTCATTTTGTGTAGAAAAGGTAATGAGACTCAATAGCTCAAAGTTGAAGACAAAAATTTAAATAAAATATTTAATATAAACTTCTAAATCTGATGGTGATTACTACTAGAAAAAAATGCCAGTGAAATTCTGGCTTCTCTTCATGCATTCAAATCAGGATTGAACGTTGTTGGATTCAATGTGTGCTTTAATCAAAACTAAGTAATTAGGTTCAGTACAAGGTGGTTAATGGGCAACATTAACTGCCTTCTGGTATGCAAACCTAATGTAGATCATACAACCAGCAATCTACGGGTTGTTAGAAGACTTCCAGAATAAATTCACTCATCCTGCAGCCTTCTGTGGCTCTTTGCAGGGAAAACATCAAGACAATTTTGCAAGCCAGATATATTTCTGTGACAGCAATAGCCCACCTCAAGGCAGCTGGGCCCTGTAGCATCATTGTCATCATGTGGAATGTGTAGGCCTGTCCTTGGAGGTTCTAGAGGTTCTAAGGAAAAGTGGCTGTCAGGTGCTGCTCTGCTGTTACCAGAGCTAAAAATCTATGCAATTCCATTTGTTGCCTGACTGCAGAAGTGCCAAGGAAAAAATCATCTTATGAAAGTTTTATAAATATCTTTAGAAACGTCACTCTGCATTTAACATTCTTCCCCTCCTGCCTCAAGACTCTTCCGATTTGGGCAAGCAGTAGTCTCTGGTCAACCTACTGTTTAACTTTTTACTGTTTAAGCTTGTGAGTCAAGCTGTGGGCTAACGTCCCCATTATCACCACTGCAGCCCTGTAGCCCAGTACATATGACATTGCCATTGCTAGCATCAGGCCACAGGTTTGGTGTCAAGCTAACACCAGAGGCCTAAGAACTTGTCTAGTGGCCAGGTGGATCTTGCCTCATTTGGTTTAGTTTTCTTTAATTTTTTACAATTGCATCATGTTATGCTTATTGTTAATAAGATGTAGACAGGAATAACAAGTAGTTACGCTGTATAGAATGAACTAATTATGACCCTAGAGTAAGGCTGCAGTATGAAGGAGTACAGAGGAGAGAGAAGATGCCTTGAAGGTGCGTTTGTAGGATGGTACTGGAGACTCCAAGGCTATTAACAGCTCACCTGCAGCCAGTTACTGATAGTGAAGCAAACATAGGAGCTAGGCAAAAACAGTTCTAGCAATAAAAAAAAGGACAAAGAACAAATGCCTAACATATGTAAAATGCTTCAAAAACAGCAAAATCAGTAGTCACAGGGAGTTGCAGAACTGAGAAAGACAAAGATGTAAAAAAAAAAGGGGAAAAAAAAAGAAAAAAATCAAGACAAAGAAAAAGTCCAAAGAGTGAAGAAGAAAAAAAGTCAACTGTGTTACTGAAGATGGCATCAAATATGGCTACTACTTAGTGTGGTCATACTAAAACTGATAGTGTCGTACCTTTTATAGTATGGCTCTGTCAAAGAAGAGGGTGCCCAAAGGTAAATTTTTTTCACTTGTTAAAAACACAGCCCACTATAGACTGGGAAATATAATTTAGTATCAAAACCTCTGGTACAATGCTAGTTGGTACTGCAAAGGCAGTGTTGAACAACAGACTTTTTCCAACATCAATGATTTGGTGGAATTTTTTTCGGAAGAGGAACCATCCACTACAAAAAAAACTAGAGGAAACCATTCTTAAGTAAGATGCCCCTTCTGTTTCTCAAATTCATTAACAGAATATCTGGGAGAGATGGAAAATGTGCACTGGGGAAGTTGGCTGGAGGCAAGTTTTCTTATGTCAGCATTCATTCACTGATTGCTCATGTCATAACAGAAAATTTAGTCCTAACAGGTTAATTGAGGCACTTATAATAAAAATTTTGATGCAGCAGGAAATTCTGTCTTGATATTCATATGTTATTTTTACAGGCGCACTCAGATATAAAAACTGTGCTCACTGTGCTGGCATATTACTGTTCATAGTATGATGTCATCCATGACCTTAACTGTTTAGAATATAAATAGAAAACACATGCAAAGAAAAGAAGAAAAGAGAAATAGTTTACGGAAAACAATGGAGTTAAGGAAAAATTTGGTTAATTTCCCACAGTAACTCAGGAAGACTAAGATTTTCAACCATGTTTTCCAGAGTCTTCTGTGTGTGCTTTAGTCACTGTACGAGCTTTTCTAGACATGATTGCTTTTCATTTTTTATTTGATAAGGGCCTCCCAGCAACCAACAACATTATTTTTATTGAAAAAGAAGACTATTCATATTAAATGATTATGTTCCAATTTATCTAAGATTAATAAAATACACAGTCACACCCAGAAAGATATTAATGTACGTTCTACATACATTATATTATGCATGACAATTGGCATTACTATTGGAAAAAACTCATTATATCTAAAATAAAGGGGATAAACTGAAATACAAAAATAATCTCATAACACCTGCAGTAGAGCAATGATAAAGTAAATCCCATATAAACTAATTACATTTTTGATTGAAGAATTAACTTATCTTTTTTCAGAGGGTTCCAACTTTTACTATTCACCTTCTAATTTAAACACATCATGCTTTGTAATTGCAGATGGAAAACTATCAGAGAAATGTGCCGTTTGATTTTTCACAAAAAAAGAGACTTTACTTATTTTTGGATGACTGGAAAAAACATTGCTACTGAACTATAATTGATTTGTTTTTCTTTAATGCAATTCAATAGCTTTTATGTGTTAGTTTATCAAAATTTTTATGTATGTAATTTGCAACATGATGAAACTTAAACAGTCTTTTCTGCACTCTACTGATCTGTTTTTTTCCCACTCAGTGTTCTAACCTGAATTCCTTCCAGGGGAAGCTCACACATTAGACCTGACAATAAACATTCTCTAATAACCACAGAAATACATATTGAATACATTTCCATGTATGCATAAATAGTGTTTATTTTCCAGCATGTTAAGTTCGCACGCCCAACTGTGGGAAGCCTGCCCTCGGCAGCCCACCTTCTGGAGTGCTTCTGAAACCCAGCAGCCCATCGGCACTGTCCCCGCTGAACAGAGGAAAGCCAGTCAGCCTTTCACTCTCATGCCACCATGGGCCCACTGTGAGTCAGAGCCCTGCCGGCCAGGAGCTGCAGGAACCATCTCGCCCTCTTCGGTCTTCAGCTTTCGGATTTTGAGTTGGTTTGAAAAACCTTAGTGCTTTGACTAGAGATCAGATACAGGCACGTTGTTTACATGAACTCTGTCATTAGGGGACATCAGAGAAAAGAATACCTGGCTTTTGGGCTGCTTCTGTAAGGACCATTGATGTGGAGCAATAATCTGATGCATGAGATGCAAGCAAGACTGAGTAATCTGTGACTGACTCTAAAGATGGGTAAGCACCAATAGATTTCTCAGGCCAATTCTTTCCTTTGAAGTGTTGAGGTCAGGACTGGAGATGACTAGCGTGGAATGGAGGATGGAGTGACTCAATGATTTTACAATATGAAGTGGTCCTGACATTAACTAAAAGCATCTAGGTCAGCCAAAAGCTGCCTAAAATAGAACAGCTTTTGCAGGCTTATTGAAAACAAAGCTTAGAAAGTCACAGAAGAATAATGCACAGATTTTTGAAAGCACAAAAAAAGGTGCCACCTTTTGCCTCGTGATGGAGTGAGTTGAGCTAGAAGACACAGCCCATTATTTTACAGTTTTGGTTTTCAAACGTTCAGTGTTGCAGGGACCACTTCTTTAGGTACAATAGCTACTACAGGATTCCAAAAGCTCATGGTATGAGACATGTCAGAGGAAATTATATAGACTTGATCTTCAGAAAGCATATTAAAAGGCTTGCAATTTTTTTTAGTCTGCTGTGTAAAGCCTAAAGTCAATATGTGACTAATGGTAGATTTTGACTGCTGATTCATATTACCTCATGATAATGATAAACATGAATGAGACACAGGCAAAACCTAAACCAATGATCATGTTACACATAAAGAATTCATATGGACCATTATATAAGTGAGGAAGTCAAATTAAGAATCTCATGTGTATAAAGTACAACAAAATTCAGTGCTAAGTGCCAAAGTAAAAATCACCTTGGAATCATGTTTTTTTCTACCCAGTGTACACTGGTGTCACCTTACTGGCATAGAGATCACTTCTGCACTCAGGCACATGTGCACAGTTCTGAAATCCATTTAATTAATAATCTATTTGAAAATTTAAAATAGACAAAGGGCTTACAATGGACAAAATATAATCCCATCACTTATTCGACTTGAAAAAACCATGCCTTCTCCTCCCAAAACCCTACAAAATTCTTGGGTTCCAGTGACTTACACTACCAGAAGAAACTCACCCAAATAATGAAAATGGTCAGTGCAACACGTCATAAAATTGCCTCCTCCTTCTGTATTACTGGGGAATTCCATACCAGCCCACCTGATTGATGCTTTGATTCAAAGTATCTTATTACTTAAGGTACTAAAGGTGTCCTACTGTTCAATATTAAAATACCCTACTTTACCTACCTTCAGGTTCTGATAATGCCCAGAATTAACTAGTCTGGATGTGCTGAGCAAGTCTTTTTCTAATTTTTGAGACTTGTCAGGTTAACAGACCTGGACTGCCTTTACCTATCTCAACTGCCAGATGTTCTTGAAACCCCTCTAATTGACAAAATCGAACAAACCATTGTGAGGGAAGGAGGTGGCAGTGCTGCCATCTGTCCAATTGTCCAGTAGCTCTTTACTATGGGATAATTACAGTGATCCTGTGTATGCTGACTCCCACAAGAGGGCATTTGAGAGCAAGCTTTGATTTAATAGAAAGAAGGTTTTGTCTTTGTCTTTCTCAGGAGCTGCTTCTCTCCATCTGCCTATTTTGCTCAGAGTAAAGGAAACTCCATGCCACAGGTTGCAAAGCTGCCAGCACTCAGGTACTCACCCTTTTAACAGTATAATCTGCACTTGGGAGCAGAAGCCGCAAGAAGAATCCCTACTCCTCTCAGGACTCTCTCAGTTGGGTGTTCATGTCCTGCTGGCTTTCCTCAGCAGGAGAGAGCTGCTTCCTCCATCCAGGCTTGCTCCCTGCCGCCTGTATGGTACTGCGTCTTCCCAGCTCTGCTCCCAGGAAAGGAACAAACTCCTCAGGCTGGAGAGGGCTCCATCACCTGTGGAGCACCACAGCCAAGGCCATTTGAACAGGCAGCTGTCTCCCTCCCATCCAATGCTGCCCTTCCAGCACAGTGTTCATGCATAAGGCATGCGACACCAAACCAGCGTGATGCCACCTGGTGCTAATAAATGACAAGACAAGCAAACAGCTAGGCCTAAGACAGTATTTGTAGCTGACCAGCTCAGATTGTAAATTTATTTATTTGGAAATGCCTTTTAACATGCTAGGAAAACAAAAGTATGTTTGAAAAAATATGAAAAGAAAAAATCAGCCCTATATGTTTACTGAAGTTTTTCAAATTTCACTTGCTTGATCAAGAATACAAGATGTGATCAACAGGGAGTTAGCACATCTGTTGATGAACTTTCTAACTTGTGCCCCCTTGTTCATAGCTAACTGTTGTAGCCCAGTAAATAAGATTTCTGCCCTCAGCATGGGGAAGCTTGGCTGTGCGCCGACCTGGATGTGCAGGGGCTCAGGCTCACCCTGGCCTGAGCTGGGAGTCACTGGTTTAACCCCTGTGCTGGGGCCAGTGACTGCTGCCTCCCCTGTTCCAGCTTCAGCTCTGGCAGTGGCCCCGCTGGGCAAGGGTGACACCTCCCTGCCTGCCACTGCCTGACAAACCATAGCCCTTTGTGTGCCTGGGGCTGTTGGGGCTGGCAGTGCAGGAGAAGGATACAGATTGGATGAGCCAATGTATAAAAATGACCCCAACTGGACCCTTGACTAAGGAGGAAGAAACTGCCACTAGGAACATCTTCGTTTTCTTGGGTAAGGGCTCAAGATGCTAATAACTAATGCCTAAACTCCTCCACTCCTTCTTGAGAAGACTGTCACCTGTAGCACCCAGAGGGAGACTGGAAAGTTGAACATAACACCAGAGAAAATGGGTAGACATTAGTAAGTTTTCCATTATAACAATTTTGACTGTGCTGTTAATGGCGATTTTCTGCATTCATTAAGTAATACGGATTTCTACATTGCTTAAATATTAACTGGATAAACAAAAAATTCCTAGATATACATTAGGTTTCCTTTTGCCCTTAAAAAGTCTTTGAGTGTATCACTGTTACTATGGCAATATCTTCTTGGCCCATTCACATCAGTCCTAGAACTCAGAAGCACATGGAACATTCTTTTACCGCTGTTTGCTTTTCTTAGAAGACAGAAGCTCAAATACTCAGCATTTTGCATCAAAGACTCTTCCTAGGGAGGCTGAAGCAGTTGTTAGAAGGCCTGGAGAGAGAAGACCTAATGACATCCATAATGGCTGACTGTGTATTTATTATACAAACAGCATAAGCACAGATGAAAATATTCAATGTAATCAGTAGGATCCTTATCCCCACTTCCAATTCCAGTCAGTAGACTGGCTGATTTGTTTTCTTGTAGGAGCTGTCCTGTCTCACAAAAAAAGTCAATATGAAGTGAGATCAATAGCACGTTCATGATTAAAAGTCTCTCACACAGGAGATGTGGGAGGAAATAGAGCTTTTTCATAATGGACTATTATGCAGTCATGAGAACTTCTATGACTTCAACACAGGCCTCGAGATACCCATTAAAATCTACCTATAACTCACTGGTAACTGTTTTACTGTTGACAGATCTTGACTCCTTTTTGTCTTGGAATGAAGAGATATGTTATTGGCAAACTGTTTGCATCAGTCTGAATCTAGGACAAAGTGTTGCTCCTATGGAGAACATACTCTGTTCCAGGCTGCCTTGGTGACACTCACACATTAGTTTGTAATTCTGGTTCTGTAATGTGGATCCATCATAACCGAAAGTAGCGTAGCTGTATTTTCAAAGGAACAGCTTTTCCTACATTCCCTAGTTCAAACTGACTGTTTGCAACCTACTACAGAAAAGGTAAATGGTTTCCATTTTGATCCCTGCAGTATAGCAGTAAGAGTTTTTAAAGCTCCTTCTTTTAAAATTATTACATTAAAAAATGCTTCTATTTATATGAACAAATACCTCGATTATTTTCATGATTGACACAAAATAGGCATATACTATGCAAACTCATGACAGCAAAGCCAATTATCAAAGAAAGAAGAAAAGGAGATCTTGTAGGAAATAGAGCATATCTCAGTTTTGTCATGCTGAATAATATTAGAATATGCTGGCACGAATCATGTAAAATCACAGACATCTCTGGGAACTGCAACTATTATCACTTTCACAGATTCTAAATCTCCATGTATCATCTTACATTCCTTATGTCCCATCTGCCTATTTTTAACCATTGACAAAATATGTATGAGGTGCACCTAAACTGGATGTCACTGTTGTTACTATCACCCTGAAATGCTCTATTTAATTCTAACTTAATGTTGCCTCCTCATCCTTCACTGCTCTACTCCTTTAACCTTTCATTTCTCCATAATAGGTCTCTTTCATTTTTCTTTCCTCTCCATTGGTCACCACAGATTTTGAGCTCTCTGAACATATCTGTTTGGCTTTTTTATTAAAACACCAACTAGCTTTGTATGATTTCTGAGACTGACACTTCTTGTCTTCCAGTTACTGCTTATGACTAATGCTGCTCCATTTGCCTCTGAAATCAGCAGCTGAAAGTCAGTGTGTTCCAGTCCCTGACATCACAGCATATTAGTTGTTAAGATGGTATATTTTTTGAGACAGTTTTATTGATTTCTGCATGATCCTGTTAGCTGCTTCTGGCAGAAAGCAGGGCCACGAGGACTGCTCCTGATGCAAGAGCTACTTTCTTAAACCTGTTAGACACACAAATAATTGTACAATTTACAAGCTATTTATCATAAGGATCTGATGGTATCTTTCTTGAAGAGAACAAAGTGTCCTCTTGCTAAAATTGTATTCTCATTTCTATCTCAATCACAAGAAATGTATGACAGTGATACGATCTTCTGAAGACAAACAGCACCAGCTATAGCTATCATTGTTCACCTATTTTCATAGAGTAGGTGTTTTCTGAATGCTTTTTTTTCGAGGCAAAATATAGTTTTTCTCTACATCGATAAATCAAACAACATACACACTGCTTTCAATTTTTATCATATTAGTAGGGAAATTAAGGCAGATTATCAATAGCACAGAACACTGAGTTGAATTTATTTTTATAAATGCTAAAACACTGAACAAAATGCATTTAAAAAGAGGGGCTTTTTTAATTTCAGAAAAGGCAATAAAAAGTTTAACTATTTAATGTCTTATCCAGAGTTAAAATAAATCTTACCAGTAAATCCTGGAGGACAAACACAACTGTAGTCTGCAACCAGGTCTAAACAAGTTGAATTGCTTTTACAGAAACCATAAGTGCACTCATTAAAGTTGATTTCACAGTTCAGACCTTCAAATCCTTAGTTGGAAAAAAACAAAGAGCTATGTATCTATATCTGTGCCTTCTTTTCCAAAGCATGCCTTTGAGTCCTTTTTTCTTAAAAATATATTGTTTTCAATTTACTCTTGTAAAAAAATTATCTTGAAGTCATATGGAAAGATCTTTTACAAACTTTTTCTGTTCTGTCATTAATAGGAAAATACATTTGACCATCAAATATACTTTGAAAGGAGATAATAATTAAAAGAACAAATTTAGGATTCAGTATTTTCATTAATCTAGTTGAACTCCTTGATTAGCAGAGACTGAAGAATCTGGATATCTTCTGCCATTTCAAGAACATTGCAGATGAAGAAAAGTGGTGCTGGGATTTGGACATGTGATTATAGTTTTAAAAATAAACTCTCAAATAGTTACTTCTCTACTTTTTCCTCTATTTGTTTCTTGTGTCATAGTGACTTTTAGCAAACTCAGAAGACCAATGGTGTTTTTTGTACTTGAAATTGCTGGAGAATCTTCACTCCAATATCTGACATTTTACACTCTTTTAAATGTATTCTAATTCATGGTCATGCTACAAAATTACTATCATTAGCGCTGTCACAGGCCATGACTGCAGGAGGACCATGACTAATGCTAAGCTATCAGCACCCTCAGTGCAAGGCATTTTCCCATAATTTCTCAAACTGACCATGGAACCAATTTCCACTGATCCCTAAGTCATAAAACTTTAGAATTACCCTGAGTTCATTAATAATGTATACAGTAACAGTTCTTATTTGCATTTAGAGTTTAATCAGACCCATGTCTCACAGGTAACAAGTAAGCCACAAAATTATCAATGTGGATGCCAAGACTTATTTTTTTGCAAGTTGATCAGGCGGAATAAACAGCAGAGTGATCTTTTCCAAGCTTAATTTTCAACTGCCTTCCCGTATCTGTTTTGGCTTCTAATTTAAACTAACTAATGATGGAGGCTGTACTTAAGAGAATTATTTGTAGCAATTTCATCTTTCATTATGAGTTTCTGAACTTATCATCACCCCTAGAATGCTTGTATTAATATATTAATACCTGAAATATTGTAAGCTATGAAATCAACTCACCATCAGTCTGTACTTAAAACATAGTATTATTTGAAGATTGAAGTCAAACAAGTCTAGGAAAGTTTAACATGCAGAAACAAAGTACCAGGTTATAAACCACAACCTTGACTTTATTTTTAATAACTAAAAATCCAATTTAAAAAAAAATACGCATATTCAGAAGAAACCCATTTGTGAAAGTATCTCAGAGACACTATAATTTTAAATGTTTTAAAGCATTTTTGTTTTTCCTTGAACTACTTTTTTTTTTAAACCACTCGTTTGTTCATACAGTTCTGATAACACTGGACAATATACATTTTTACAGAAACAGGCCAAAAGTGCCGAAAATCGTGTTCTTTTTGTCTGTGGAAGTTTTAAGAGATCTTTGTACTGAAGATATATGACAGTCATTATTATGACCACTGTAATTTGCTTGCTATGCTCAGTTACAAAGCTGCAAGTTAGTACATCAGGATCAAGTATTTTCTTTGTAAGTTTATTGATTACATTTTCTATGGATTTCATGTACTGCACATTTGTGTTTTCTCCACTCCTTCAGACCTTGTTAAAATAATGAGGTTTTGTCTGAAAAAAAGTAGCACTTACAAATATATCTGTCTCTATAATTTATGAGCATGCTTGTTTTATTGGTTGCCTTGGTGGACCAAGATGCAAAGAAACAAATGAATAACTTTCATAGAAAGGAAATATTAACAATGGTTTTGAAGACTGTCAGGAAGATATTTTGCAGACTGCAGGCAATTTTGAAAATTTTCAAAGATAACAAAAATAAATTATTTTGAAGAACTTACCTTCAGGGCAAAAACAATCATAGCTGTTGACATGATTCTGACAGACAGCACCATTCAGGCAGGGAGCTGAATCACACTCATTCACTTCTATTTCACAGTACTGGCCTGAAAAACCTGCAAAGGAAGCAAGATAAGCTTTGATTTTCTTCATCCTTATGTGTGCTATTAATATGAAACTTTCATTCCAAATGTTGTTCTGTAATTAAAACCAGTAAGTTTTAGGATGCATATTCCATTGAAAAGGGAAGCTGGAAGTCAGAACTTCTGTATTTTATTAATGAAGAATTAAATTTCAGCCATTTCTAATTCAATATTACAAATACATGTCTTTATTGCTGGAATAAAGCAATAAATGAACTAGGAAGTACTTCCAGAAAGTAAGATATTTGTTGCAGTATGCAAACAATATACATATTTTCAAGTGTTTTGCTTGTATTAGAGTCACTTCAGTATTTTCATACCTTTTTTGAATTTTGCCATGTTAGTATGAGAGACAGTGTATCAATTATCTCTCACCCATTGTCTGGTGCTATCTACTGTGGGGAGGAGCAGATAAAAAACGCAGAGTACAAAAACACGGAGGCATAACAAATACATGCCATACGAGTTAGGTCTTCAGTATGTGTAAAGTGCACAGCTTAATTACAACAGATGAGGATGCTGTGTATGTTGCTAAAAGAAGGAAAGTAGACATAATTAAAACAAAAATCCAAAGACAAACTTACAAACGGAAAGGGTAAATAATTTTTCTCATTCCTTACAGGTCCCTTGACACCCTGTGTTTGGTGCAGTGCCCAGGTGCTGGCAGGAGCTGCACGGCGGCCTCTGTGAGGGGAGGCCGAGGCTGCCCCGGGCTGGACACAGCCGGTTCCAGCCGGCTCCAACCGACCCCCTGCAGGGCAGGGCTGGGCCCTGCAGCCATGGTGGGGGCACCTTGGGGGAAAATGTATGTAAGCCAGGGCAAAACACCGCAAAGGTAGAGTGAAGAGTAAGGGGGAAAAAAAAAGAAAAGTTTAGAAACAATCCTGTGAGCACCAAGGTCAGAGAAGGGAGAAGAGGCACTCCATGCCACCGAGCAGACTGTGGAGACCACCAGGCCAGAGCAGATGTCCGCCCTGCTGCCTGTGGAGGACACCACGCTGGAGCTGCTGGATGTGCCCTGAAGGAACTGCAGGCCGTGGAGAGCCCATGCTGGAGCAGGGGCAAAATGTGAGAGAGAAGGAGCAGGAGAGAGGAGCTGTTACAGACTGATGACAGCCCACTGTTCCCCATCACCCTGTGCTGCTCAGGGTGGGGAGGAGGTAGAGGAGTAGGGAATGAAGGAGTGAAGTTGAGCCTCAGAAAAAAAACAGGGGTGGGGGAGGTGTTGTTTTGTCTTTGTTTCTCACTAGGCAAATCTACATTTATTGGCGATAAATTAGATGGATTTTCCCCAAGTTGAGTCTGTTTTGCCTGTGATAGTAATTGGTAAGTGATCTCCCTGTCTTTATCTCGACCCATAAGCTTTTTCATCTCGTCTTCTCCCCCCATTCTGGTGAGGAGGGGCAGTGAGAGAGCGGCTGTGTGGGGGTCTGAGAGCCAGCTAAGGTCGATCCATGACACATATATATAGCTCTGTTCTATGATATATATATACATATATATATATAGCTTTGTTCTATGTTAATTCCGGATATCATCACTAATCTTTGCACAACTGTTCCCGGCATTATTTTTAAAGCATCACATAAACAATGAATGGAAACTAGTTTAGTAATCTGTACATACCTCAAAAACTGAATATACATATATTTTAATTTTTTACATTAAGTTCTGCAGCTGATTTTTAATATATGACTGATGCAAACCTAGTGACTACAAGCAAGGCACTCCACAGTTTAATCGAAAGAACAAAATAAATCATATCTACTTTGTTACTAAAATTTAAAAAAAATCCATGTATAAAAAGAGTGTTCCTGTTGAATGTTTTTTTTCTATTCTTCTGTTCAATTTCTTTCCACATACCTTAGAGTAATTATTTGAATGGAGAAAAAAAAATCTTTTTTTACATTAGGTTCTCAGGACATGAATTGTGAAAGATGTATAGTGAAAGCATGCCACATCGTGAAACAGATGTTTATTTATCTAAAGCAAAAAATTCCCAATGTTTGTATTTTATTAAAAAATTATATTTAAAACTACCAAATAAAAATAAATCAATAAAAACAATAGTATAAGTTAGGAAATGCAAATGATTTTTCATCTTTCTTTCAAATTTTTCATTCATCTTTAATGTCCCTCAAACTTTATCTTATTTAGAAAACAAATTCAAAAAGTCTTCGGAATCATCATGAAATGTCAAGCTACGAGACATTCGTGAATATCAGAAAAAATAATTTGTCTAGAGTTGATATTTGTGTCAGCAAAATAATAACAAATGCAGATAAATAATGGAGTGTCCCAGTGCAATCAATGTGTGAGTTCTTTTCCCTCTTTCTCACAGAATTTATTTATGAATTCTAATATACGGTTGGGTTCTCACATAAAATACCGAGCACAACCAGCACAGAATACAAGAGAAGTCAGATATCAGACATGCTTTCAAAGGATCTCCTCTTGAGTCTTGTCTTAAACGGAACTTTTTTAAAAGGCACCACACCATCATTATTATTTGGATTATTCTGAATTAACTCTTATCATATATTTCCCATGACTCTACCTATCAAAGAAATTGTAGATAATCTGTAGTAGTTAATATGTTCATGGTAGAGGGTACAAATCATGCAGTTTAATACAATTAGTCCTTACTTTTTGAGATGGTACATGAGGTTATATCACTCAAAACCCAAAGAGAATTGCAAATTCTCACTGCTTGAAAGAGTCCAACAAATGTTGATATCTTCTTCTGGAGTAATTTTGGTATGATCCCATTGACTAATGTTTGTTTTGTGGTCTTCCAAAACACAGAATCTTTTTTGTTGAACTGAGACTTTGCTAGTCACTGTCCAACTTATGATTGCATAGTTGGTAATTTTGAAGGGTTGTTTTTTGCATATTCCATATTGACCTACTTTTTAGTTTTAATTTTAAGTCATTTATCATAACAACTTTGTATTCTTCCAGAAATAGAGCAGAATATCACAAACTTAACCCTGTTTAAACTGCTAAAATCGGGAATTATATGCGACATATTTGGTGATCTAATTGCCAAGACAAGTGCCTTTCTAACACTTGGCCACTATCACTGGCCATTGTAAAGGAAAGAAAAATAAAAGAAACTCAAACCAACCAAATATCTCAGTCCCTTTGTAGTCATAAGTGACTTCATATGTAAGTACTAATGTTAGGAAGTGTGTGTCTCCAAACCCCTTCTAGTAATGGTCACTAGCTGGAAGGAAAAACAACAGTCAGCAGGTGACCAATGTGTCTAGTTTCTACAAAACTGAAGATTGCTTAGGAAAGTTCCTCAGATTTCTTAGGATTACAGGCCATGAACGGGTCATTACATAGAATCACAGAATAGTTTGGGTTGGAAGGGACCATTAAAGGTCGTCTAGTCCAACCCCCCTGGAATGAGCAGGGACATCTTCAACTAGATCAGGTTGCTCAAAGACCCATCTAACCTGATGTTGAATGTTTCCAGGGATGATGCATCTACCACCTCCCTGGGTAACCTGTTCCAGTGTTTCACCAGCCTCATTATAAAAAATTTCTTCCTTCTATCTAGTCTAAATCTTCCCTCTTTTAGTTTAAAACCATTACCCCTTGCCCTATCACAACAGGCCCTGCTAAAAAGTTTGTCCTCATCTTTCCTGTAGGCCCCCTTTAAGTACTGAAAGGTCACAATAAGGTCTCCCTGGAGCCTTCTCTTCTCCAGGCTGAACAACCCCAACCCTCTCAGCCTGTCCTCACAGGAGAAGTGTTCATCCCCCTGATCATTTTTGTTGCCTTCCTCTGGACGTGCTCCATATCTCTCCTGTGCTGAGGTCTCCAGAGCTGGATGCAGTACTCCATGTGGTGTCTCACCAGAGCAGAGTACAGGGGCAGAATCACCTCCCTTGACCTGCTGGCCAGACTTCTTTTCATGCAGCCCAGGATACAGTTGTCCTTCTGGGCTGCAAGTGGCACACTGTAGGCTCATGTCCAGCTTTTCATCCACCAGTACCCCCAAGTTCTTCTTGGCAGAGCTACTCTCAATCCCTTCATCCCCCAGCCTGTACTGATACCGGGGGTTGCCTCGACCCAGGTGCAAGACCCTGCACTTGGCCTTGTTGAACCTCATGAGGTTCACATCGGCCCACTTCTCAAGCCTGTCCAGGTCCCTCTGGATGGCATCCCATCCCTCAGGTTTGTCAGCCGCACCACTCAGCTCGGTGTCATCTGCAAACTTGCTGAGGGTGCACTTTATCCCACTGTCCAGGTCATTGATGAAGATATTGAACAGTACTGGTGCCAATACAAACCCCTGAGGGACACCACTCGTCATTGATCTCCATCTGGACATTGAGCTGTTGACCACTACCCTCTGGATGTGACCATCCAACCAATTCCTCATCCACCGAACAGTCCACCCATCAAAATCATACCTCTCCAATTTAGAGAGGATGTTGTAGGGGACTATGTCAAAGGCCTTGGAGAGGTCCAGATAGACAACATCTGTAGCTCTTCCCTTGTCCACTGATGTAGTCACTCCATCATAGGAGGCCACGAGGTTGGGCAGGCAGGACTTGTCCTTGGGGAAGCCATGCTGGCTGTCTCAAATCACCTCCCTGTTCTCCATGTGCCTCACTATAACTTCTAGAAGGATCTGTTCCATGATCTTCCCAGGCACAGAGGTGAGGCTGACAGATCGGTAGTTCCCAGGGTCCTCCTTTCTACCCTTTTTAAAAGTGGGTGCAATGTTTCCCTTTTTCCAGTCACCAGTGACTTCACCTGACTGCCATGACTTTTCAAATATCATGGAGAACTACATTGACAACTACATTATTATTCTTTATGTCCCTTGCCAAGTTCAGCTCCAGCTGCGCCTTGGCCTTCCTGACCCCATCCCTACACAACTGGGTAGCGTCCCTATACACTTCCCAGGTTACCTGTCCCTGCTTCCACTGCCTGTGCATTCCCTTCTTGCCCTTTAGTTTGACCAGCAGGTCTCAACTCATCCATGCTGGTCTCTTGCCTTTCTTTCCTGATTTCTTACATCTGGGTATCAAGAGCTCTTGCACTCTATGGAAAGCCTCCTTAAAGATCTGCCAGCTCTGTTCTGCTCCCTTGTCCCTGAGGGTAGTTTCCCAGGGGGTTCTACTGACTAACTCCTTGAAGAGCTGGAAGTTTACTTTCCTAAAATTCAGGGTCCTGACTTTACTCTTTGCCTGACCCATATCCCTCAGGACTGCATACTCCACTGGTACATGATCACTGCAGCCCAGACTGCCTCCAATCTTGACGTCAATGATCAGCTCTCTTGTGTTGATGACTAATAGGTCCAGTATCACATTCCCTCTGGTGGGCTTGTCTATTCCCTGGCTTAAAAAGTTATCCTTGATGCTCTCCTGGAGTCTCTTGGACTGCCTGCAGCTCACCGTGGTACTTTTCTGCAGATGTTGGGGTGGTTGAAGTCCCCCAGCAGGATGGGTGCCTGTGAGCACAATACCTCCTGTAGCTGGAGTAAGAAGACTTCGTCAGTTGGCTCCCCTGGCAGCCTGTAGTAGACGCTAACCACGAGGTTCCCTTTGTTGCCTTGGTCTCTAATTCTTACCCATAGGCTTTCAGCCTGCTCGTGGCTATTCTTCAGAGACAGCTCTTCATACTCTATCCATTTCTTGATGTAGAGAGCAATGCCTCCGCCCCTCCTTCCTCACCTGTCCCTTCTGAACAGTCTGTAGCCATCAATAGCCACACTCCAGTCATGGAATTTGTCCCACCAGGTTTCAGTAATGGCAAATAGGTCATAGCTTTCTAGCAGCATGGTGGCTTCCACTCCTCCTGTTTTTTGCCCATGATGCATGTGTTGGTGTAGAGGCGCTTCAGCTGGGCTGTCAGCTGTGTCACTTTCTTAGGGGAACACCTCTTAATGTCTTTGAGGTATTTCACTGGTGTTTCCTTGTTAGCTCCTATTACCTCAGGAGCATCTGCTCATATCTGTAAGAATAGTTTGAGTTGGAAGGGACCTTTACAGAACATCTAGTTCCAACCTTCCTGCTGTTGGCAGGGACATCTTCCACTAGATCAGGTTGCTCAAAGCCCCATCCAACCTGACCTTGAACACTTCCAATGACAGGGCACCCACAACTTCTCCAGGCAACCTGTTCCACTGTCTCACCACCCTTATCATAAAAAATTGCTTTGTTATATCTAATCTGAACCTATCCTTTCAGTCAAAACCCATTGTCCCTTGTCCTGTTACTAAAGGCCTTGGTAGAAAGTCTTTTCCATCCCTCTTATAGGTCCCCTTTATATATTGAAAGGCCGCAATAAGATCTCCCCAGAGCCTTCTTTTCTCCAGGCTGAACCACCCCAATTCTCTCAGGCTTTCTCTGTAGCCATTTTCATGCCAGTCTTCTGGACTCACTCTAACAGGTCCATGTCTTTCTTGTGCTGGGTTCCCACACCTGGGCGCAGTACTCCGGGTGGGGCCTCATAAGAGCAGAGTGGAGTGGAAGAATCAGCTCCCTTGTCCTGCTGGCAACACTTCTTTTTATGCAGCCCAGGATACAATTGGCTTTCTGCACTGCAAGCACACCTTGCTGGCTCCTGTCCAGTTTTTCATCCACCAGTATCACAAAGTCATTCTCCACAGGGCTGCTCTTAATCCATTCATCACCCAGTCTGTACTGATACTGGTGACTGCCCTGACCCAGGTGCAGGACCTTGCACTTGTCCTTGTTGAACTTCATGAGATTCACATGGGCCCTCCATTCACTCCTCTCCTTTAAGCTTCTGCCTTCAGCCTGTTGGGGTGAGGATACAGGATCCCCTTGATCTTGGGGTTTTTTTCTGGTGGCTGTTCCCATTTCTGTCTCGGGGGGGGCAGAGCACGGTTCCACCAGTCTATCTCTTTCTCAGACTCCCTGAAGTTCCTTAACCTTCCTACTTCCTCTTGTAGTTCTGTCACCAGACTGAGCAGATCGTCCACCTGGTCACACCTCACACAGCTGTTCTCACTACTGCCATCCTTTACTAGCAAAAGGCTCTGGCACTCCCTGCAGCCCGAGACCTGGACAGCTGCACGTTTTGTGGGAGCTCTCTGGGTTGCCACATCCCTTCTGCTGCGTGCAGAGGACATGGCTTTCTGCTGGGTGGATACCATAGCTGTGCTCCTTCTGAGAGGGTGACCACCACCGACTGAACTCGCCCCTTGAGCTGGTAGGGTCACTACACCCTTCCTGTGTGAACTGCCGCGCAATCTGCCATGCCATGCCCTGGCTGACGTGCCACACCCTGTTTGCCTGCTCTGTTAGCAGCGCTTCTGGTCACTCGTGCTCCCCTGGCTGGTTTTTATAGGTGCAAGGGAGGTCACGGTTCCTCTGGCAATGCCCACACCTCATCAGTATCTCCTGCCCAACCTGCCGGCTCCTGGTGGGTCTCTCCGCTGCCCTGGCCTTTCCCTACCTCAAGAAACCCCCCTGTGCACAGAGATCTGCCACTTCGCTGTGGGTTGGGCCAGCTCTGGAGCAGCTCCTCTTGGCAAATGGCCAAAGAGTAACAACTCTGAAATTTTCTTTCCTGAAGATCCTCTATTTTTTTTTTTTTAAAAGTAGTTTCAGAAGAGCTTGTATATGTTTCAGTTGGGGTAATTTGGCAGCAGAGCTATAGCCTATTCAAAACAGTCTGACTATGCTTTTGAACTTATTAGACCTGATACAGACAGCGGACAGCAAACAGCACAGCTGCAGCAGCTCACACCTCTTCATGCCATAGCTGCTTATATGAAGTGTGTAAGCAAATGGTAGAACACAGGCTGAGCTCTATGCTGTTATAAGAGCTTGCTGTCTACCTGGTTTAAAGATACCATGATCTCACAGACAGACATTGTCACATTTATTTCCAAGGCTAGTCCTACCCAATCTGACTCTCTTCCACCTGAGAATTCAGAATAGACAACTTGCCTATTGTGATTTGTATCAGCTGATAACCTCATGTCAAAAGAAAGTGGAAAATAATTAAAGAATGAGATTAATTTGTGTTGAAAAGACGTCTTGAGAGTCTTGCAAACTAGTAAGTTTAACAGCAATGTCCTTTAATATAACTGTTCCACAGCATATCCAAATGCAGAACTGCGTATTTGTTTATTTCTTATGATTTTATCATCAGAACAGTAACTTGGGACCAGCTCTAGAGTGAGAATGTAAGTAAAAACCCTCATGATGTAAAGTGGTAGCTGATAGCAATTTTATCTGTGCAATGATGGAAACGTGCTCAAGTACTCAGCCTGCATACTTTATTTGCATTTCTGTATATGAAGAATTTTGCCATAAAAGAAAAAAAACTAAAAAAAAGAACAGAATTGTAAAATTAGAATCGATTCACAAACTACTAGATGAGTGCTGTTGTTTCAGACTTCCAAAGGAAAACATGACGAAATGAACTAGGTTTAAAATCTGCTTTACATGACCTATCTAACTGCCTAATGAGTGAAGGCATGTAAAATGATTCTTCATATTTTTAACACAGTCATTTAGAAATGTATTATGAGATTAAACACCATGAAAATGAAAAGCTGAGAGGCAAAATTAATTAATATAAATCCTTTATTATAAATTCTAGCAAACTACATATATGAATCATCACAAGTTTAGTTTTTCTTTAATTAATATAGAGTTATTTCTTTAATGTATTGTAAACTGGGAGCTTTGAAGAACATATAAGATTCCTAGGGAAGTTATTAGTTGTTTCACAGGACTCATCAAAGTTCCTAATTTAAAAGTCCAGAAGAGTGAGTTTGGAGAGACAGGCAGTGCCAATTGCTAAAATTTAATATTTTAAGTGCTACAACATCAGTTGGCACTGCAGAAACTGCAAAACTCTGAGACCAGAGCCTTTCTCAAAGTATTAATGAGAAAAATGTGTCTTTATAAGCATCAAATATGTGAGTTCAAGGTTTTGTTATTTGTATCTGATTGCTCTGTAGATGCACAATCAGACATTCAGGAGGAGTTCTAACAAGATAACTCCCGCCAGCTTCAGATGACAGAATAAATGTTCAGGAAGTTAAATTGTTAAAGACAGATGGGAACCATTATTCACTCCTTTTATAGATATACAGCTTTCTCAGAAACCATTTCAAAAATCTTTTCTCCAGGGACTGGTAGAGAACAGATATCCAATACCTGATTTCTCAAGTCTTTCTTGTTTTATTATATTAATCGATTAGGTAGATAAACCATTATTTCTCTAGCAAGTTTATATTTAGTATCTTTTGCATTTCCTTCTGTGTTTTCTATGAAGTTTGGCCTAAACCTTAATAATTTTCCACACAGCATGCTTGAAATGAGGAGAAATGAATCATTTGCCACTTACTCTCTTTAAGTTAAATATTATGAATCATTAACCAACAATTGTTACTGTCACAACTTCTTGCTGCTTTTCTTTCCTGCTAGGAGGAAGGTAAGAATTTCCTGATGTCATAGAGCAAAAGAGGAGGGATGGGAAACAAAGCTGTAATGAAAAGAGATATTCCTTTAACATGGTGAGAGAGAAAATTCTTCAGTACGTTAGCTGCTGTTGTTAGCCACCAAAATGTCAAGTTACCATCACTTTTATTTCTTATAATAAAGAATCTTCATGATTTGGCCTCTTTGAACAATTCTGTACGGAAAAGATGAGAGAACACTACTGTTCTGATAATTTCTTATCTTTCACAGTAGCAGTAGCCATCTTTTATCTTGTGTCCAACAAAGTGGGGTCACCCAACTAAAAGAAAAAGAAATAGATGTACCAACTTATTAGAAGTGCTCAATAATGGAAGAAAAAAGAAAAAGTATTCAAGATCTCACAACATTTTTCTACAATGTGGCATTACATCGCAGAAAAAGAAAAGGAAAAAAAAAAAAGAGGTTTTTTTGGACTAACAAGAGACCCACTCAAATCACAGGGGAAAAAATGTCTCACTTTCTGAGAAGCCCTAGTTTGGAAAGCAATCCTGTTAAACTGTGATTGACAATTTTCTTCCCTGCAAAGGTATTCTGTACCATCACTTCCACATAGCTCGCAAGAAGACACACAGCTCAGTTTACCTCCAAAGATTAGACAGCTGAGATCTCTTGTTAGATTTCTTTAAATAAAGATTGAAAAGACAACCATCTGCTTCCCACAGAATGGAGAAAATGCCAAAGATGAAGAAAGAATTAAAAATATCAGTCAGAAAATCTAAATAAGATTTTTCTTAGAAATACAATCTGAAGATTGCCATCTCTGGAGTATCATCCCAGTATAAACAGACAATGGCTTGGAATTAAGTTGGATATTGGATAGGTATTGGCAAAATTTATGGTAAGAGAAGTTGCTACGCTCTTTGTTTTATTTTCAGAGTGATAGGAAATTTTTAAGAATTCAGAGAAACACAAGAAAAGTAAAATTGAATTATGGGAGACATTTAAAAGAATTCCCTAAAGGAAGTTAGAATATGTTCATATCTTACATTTATATTGTTCTAAGTTATGACCAGGATGACCTTATCCTAATCATACCACTAGCTATACTTAAGGAATAATCACAGAATCACAGAGTCACAGGGGTTGGAGGGGACCTCTGGAGATCATCCAGTCCAACCCCCCTGCCAGACCAGGGTCACCTAGAGCAGCTTGCACAGGATGGCATCCAGGCAGGTTTTGAATGTCTCCAGAGTCGGAGACTCCACCACCTCTCTGGGCAGCCTCTTCCAGTGTTCTGCCACCCTCAAAGGAAAGAAGTTCCTCCTCATGTTCAGATGGAACTTCCTGTGGTCAAGTTTGTGCCTGTTACCTCTTGTCCTGTCATTGGGCACCATTGAGAAAAGACTGGTGCCATGCTCCCAGCACCCTCCCTTTAAGTATTTGTAAGCATTGATGAGATCCCCTCTGAGCCTTCTCTTCTCCAGACTAAAAAGGCCCAGGTCCCTCAGCCTTTCCTCATAAGAAAGATGTTCCATTCCCCTAATCATCTTTGTAGCCCTCTGCTGTACCCTCTCCAGCAGTTCCCTGTTCTTCTTGATGATGATGATGATGATGATGATGATGATGATTATTATTATTATTATTGTTGCAACATAGGAATCTGCAGTTAGGAGTAAAATAGAAAATGTTTTCAGACTTTCATTAAAAGAAAGGAAAAGAGCTTGAAAGTGTAGTTAATTTTGAAGACATGAAGTGGAAATCCCGTAACTTTCTAAACGGTCCATATATACTTGGATTAGACAAGCATTAAAAAAAAAAAAAAGAAATAGAACAAAAATTCTGCATCACCAAAGACATCAAATCAATAAACTAGGAGACCTAGCTGTTGTGGTTTAACCCCAGCTGGCAATTAAGCCCACACAGCTGCTTGCTCACTCCCCCACAGCAGGACAGGGGGAGAATTGGAAGGGTAAAAGTGAGAAAAAACTCATGGGTTGAGATAAAGACAGTTCAACAGGTAAAGCAAAAGCCACACACTCAAGCAAAGCAAAACAAGAAATTCATCCACTCCTTTCCATCAGCAGGCAGGTGTTCAACCATGTCCAGGAAAGCAGGGTTCCATCACGCATTATGGTTACGTGGGAAGACAACCACCGTAACTCTGAACATCCCCCCATTCCTCCCTCTTCTCCCAGCTTTTTATTGCTGAGCACGATGTCATATGGTATGGAATATCCCTTTGGTCAGGTGAGGTCAGCTGTCCCAGCTGTGTCCCCTCCCAGCTTCTTGTACACCCCCAGCCTGCTCACTGGTGGGTATTGTGAGAAGCAGAAAAGGCCTTGACTCTGTGTAAGCACTGCTCAGCAATAACAAAAACATCACTGTATTATCGTCACTGTTTCCAGCACAAATCCAAAACATAGCCCTGTACTAGCTACTATGAAGAAAATTAACTCTATCCCAGCCACAACCAGCACACTAGCCAAGCTTTAACTTTTAAGCTACTGAGAATATAAACTGAAGTGAGTCTGCTCATGTTTCTAATTTATCAGGAGATAGAATCACACTGCGTTAGGACTGTCTGTCTTTAACAATGCTTCCAACCTGAGAGGATCAGACAGTCTTCAGCACCTCTCAATCCAATGTACAATTCACTTTCTGATTGAATGTGTAGTATTGCATTTATGGAAATGTATTTTTTCAGTCCTGTGAACAATACTAAGATGGAGAAAATTATTCGTGACAAGAGAATAATTACCTCATGTCATAGATTGTCCTCATTTACTTCTCTTATATTTTAGTTTACTATTTAACTCCTTTAGTTATTTTGTTCTGTTCTTTATATATTACTTGGGTCACCTGTTCACAGGCATTAGTCAAATGACCAAAATGCAACAGAAAAAATGTGGTTCTTTAATTTTTAATTTTGGATAAATAACAGAGTTGCACTGCACACATCAAATGTGAGGGTCAAATTTCCTTCTTCACACACTTTAAATTTTATATTCTCTGTTCAAAATTTTTTCTAGGACCTTTGCCAAGTCAAAGTAAAACTTCTTTATTTCCATTAGCAGTCTTAATTTAGGTATGGATTTCCCTAGAGAATATTGGGAGAAAAAAGAGGAGGAGGGATGGATGGATCTTAGTCATTGTCATCTCCACAAACAGTAGCTGGTTGCAGCAGATGCCCCTGCAGCCTCCTGGATGATCCATTTGATTAAACCTGCATTTATCTCAGTTAATCTTTGTATTGCTGCATTCTTAAAGTAAACAGAAGTATATTGTATAGGGTAATAGCTTATGAATTCACTACCTTATGGATATAATGGAATGCGACAGGTTTATTGTGTATAAATCATGGTACTTTGATGACGTAGAGAATCATAAGATAGATCCCATTGCTAAAAATTGAACCACTTAAAAACACCATAAGGTTGATTCTGCCCTCACTTATGCCATTGTAAATCAGAACAACACAGCCGAAATTCAGTGCAGTGTCCTAATACTGCTGTAAAACTGGTGTATGTCTGTTAAACCATACCCTATGATTCTTCAAACAGCACGGTTTTTATGAGCCAAACACAATGCTCAAAAAATTCAAGGATTTAGAAAAATTTTCTTTCTTACAAAGTCTTAAAACTGCTGTCCTTGGAACCTGTAAAAATAGTAAGGGCATTAGGATGTGATAAAAGGATTTTAATAGCTAATTTGCTCATATCAGTATATGTCTAATATCTAAAAAAATGTTTTAAATACAATACAATTTCTACAAAGTCGGCAGATTTCTCAGTAGTAGTATAGTGTATTAATTGTTCAGGGAAAAGATCCCTCTGAAACTTACATACGTAGAGAGAGAGATATATATATTTATTCCCCCCCATATATATCTACACTTCCTGGCCACTGCTTCATAGGCTTGAATTCCATTTTCCCAAATTTATAATGGTTAACTCCATAGTAGCTGAGTCCATGGCTGTTCTTGTATCATGCTGCAATTTTGTCTAAACATCAAAGAACAAATACAGAAACATCATCACCCAGGATGTCCCAAAACACCATCCTTCTAAGGCATGGTATCTAAGAGTTTGACCACCTTATGTTCAGAGCATAAAATGGTTGCAAGCAGTGATAACACCTTCCTAAAGGATTTTTCAGGTAACTATTAGGAGGCAAAGAAATAGTGGGACAGGAGAGAAAATTGGGTTTCAACATGCCTTTTCTTTCAAGTGTTACTTTCTTCCTTGTTTCCCCTGCATCAGGGAGGAGCTATAAATTGGGAGGAAACAAGAAAATTCTCCCACCCACCCTGCCTATTGCCTTGCAAATCCCTGTTCTTTCAGACGTGCATCTGTACTGCTGACCCGCAGAGACATGCCAAATCATCAAGTAAATTTGAGGAAAGAAGGCAATAGAGATGACTATGATGCAATGTTAAAGGAAGATAGGAACAAGGACAAATTCTTTCAAGTCAAGTCTCCTGCCCTGTTTACTGTATCCCACATCTGGTTCCTCCCATTGCCTACCACAGTTAGCCTCCTTATTAGCTTCTGCCTTATTTCTCTGTTTTACTAAGCTGTTGGTCTTAAATGACCTGTTCAGTGCCTTTTTCCCTCTAAATAACCTCCCTTTAATCCATCTCTAAGAATTCTTTAAATAACTCTTTAAATGTGGCCCATAAAAGCAACTAACTGAAGTCTATGCTGGTAACAGCTTTCCTCAATAGACTGTCTTGTAGAGGAGAATGAATAGATGGAAATAATTTCACAGAAATACACCAAAATGTAAAAAATAATTTTGCTTTCAGGTGAAATTATTGAACATGAGAAATTTTTCTATGGATTATATTGTGCGATTAGAGACTCATCTGCACACCCGCGAAGGACCACAGGGGTACGATGGCAGGCAGGGGCACCGCAATGTCCCAGTCAGGGACACCAATCCCCACCTCAGCTCCCCGCCCCAAGCTGTTCCAGGGGACGCTCAGCCCCAGAGGCCAGGGGACGTGCTGCACAAGGAGTCAGCAGGGGCCGCAGCCCAGGCACCTCACGGACTGGAGGGGTCACTGCCCAGGGGTGCAGGGGAGGAGCATTTGGAGATTGTACAAGATTAGTTACAGGATTTTAAGAGGAGGAAAAATAGAGGAAATAGAGGGATAAGGGTATAAAAAGCATTGGTGACCTATAAACAGGTGCCGGTCAGTGTGTGTGTCTGACCATGTCCTGTGCCTGAGTGGTCTGTCTTTTCTTATTATTAAACTCCATTTCTAACTAATTTCCTGGATAGGGGACTCTATTCTGTGCGCAGGTGTGTGTGTATCTGAGTGCCAGCAGTGGGACCGTGGGTCAGAGGGGCCGCGTGTCTGGGAGTCAGCAACTGAAGAGACCAGGGTGTATGCACATGGTGTGGGTGCTTATGTCAGTGTGTCCAAAGATCAGATTGGAGCATCTAGTGAGCAGGCTAAGAGAGTTGGGAGCCAGGTATTGGAGCTGCCGTAATTCTGGGCTAGATACTGGAGAGACCAGAAGGCCTGCAAGTTGACTACTGGAGGGACCAGGACATCCAAGTGAGTGACTGAGGAGACCATGAGCTCTGCAGGCCAGTTCCTGATGAAGCTGTAGGTCTGGACCAGCTACTGGAGAGATACATTTGCATGTGTCTGTGCAACTGGGAGACCAGGGGGTCCTGGGGCCACCTGCTGAGTAGTCTAAAGCCAGCTAGGGGGTACATCCATGATGTGCGTACGCGTGTGCCTGTGCATGTGTGTGTCTGAGCATTTGTCTGTGTGTGTGTGTAGGTCTGAGTACCAGCAGCTGCCGTGGCACGTAGCCTTGGGCTCTTATGCCCAGGTACCAGCAGCAGGGGAGTGTGGAATCCAGGGACAGCTACTGGATAGGCTGAGTGTCTAAGCCCAGCTGCTAGGGGAATCCACATTGTATGTATGTACATATAGAGATATTTTTTTTTCCCCTAACTAACTTTAATCCTGGTTGGCCAGAGAAGGGAATAGGATGAGCTGTTGGTGCTGTTTGTGTTTGTCCAAGTCCTGTGTTTCCTGTCTGTGTTGGTCTGTGTGGCTGGCCATGAGTATACATATATATGTACTGTATTTGTATGTGTGTGTGCCTGTTGGGAAAACCCTCCCAGCCTCGCTACTGGTTGGACCTGGGAGCATGGGACTGCAGCAGTGTCACCACTGTTGGGCTACTGGCTTTAGCAGCTCATAACAGATCAGACCTGTCTCCTTAGGGAACGGTGATTTGTTCTCAACTTCAGCACTTTTCTGCAAACCACAGCAGCACGAGATTTGTGTTCTTGGATATAGAAATACAAAGTTTAAACCATCGATATTGTTGGGTAAGCTTTGAGCTACTCAAGCTTTAACTTAGCTCATATTCCACTTTGTGACAATTTTAAGTATATGGCTGCATGGCTAAAGCTGGAAACAGTGGAAGACATTTAACTGTCTAATTGTTTAGCCTAGAAACACGGAGCCAAAAATTCATTTTGGCAGATCTACAAAATAACAAAAAATTTAAATTAGCTTTCACTGTGGGAAAACAGGGCAGAGCTAACCCAGTTGCTACTAGCTTACATATGCCAGATGAAGACAAGATAAATTGGTATTCTCATAAATAGCAAGCAAAGGTGCAAGATTTAATCTGAAGTATAATGAAGTGTTCTAAAGGGCCTATAGTGTGAACCAAGACCTATATATTTTAATTTATTTTGATGATACTCAACACTGAAGAAACTTGAAAAGAAATGCAAAATACTAAAACCATTGAAATGAGCTGATACTTTCTACATTTAAAAAGTAAAATGCAGAGCAGAAGAAAATACAAATAGAAAGCTGTTTTGCATGTGAATGTATTAAAAAACTACAGGACAAATTCATTTTGCCTGTGCTTTGTCACATTTTGACCTTTAGAGAAACAAAGGTAGTTAGACACCGCTGCCAATCTATCTTAATGTAGTTGTTACAAGCCATTTATTTAAAGTTTTAAGTAGTTGGAATTTTTTTCTCCTAACAATTCTGTCCTTTTGAAAAGGTTAGCTTCTGACACTTCTCTGAAGTTAATTGAGAACTAGCTAACTACGTGGAAACCAATTCAGATTGAAAACCTAGTTATCTGTAATCTGGCCCAAACAACTTTTTTTTTTTTTTTTCCTAAAAGGACAGATAATTACCAAGCACAAAGAAAGGTACCTCACTCTTAAAAATGGAAAAAAAAATGCTTTTCAGTACTACTCTACTGTTTCTTAGCATTCCCTATTTCAGAAATTATCTCCCAAAAACACCACTTTGTAGAGAGCTTAACAGAGCTACTAACAAGTGTATTACTCAGGTCATTTTTTAAAGTACTTAACCTTCTTACAGTTTTTGCTAGTGGTGTGAAAATGTTCTAGGAACTACTCCTGCCCTTTCAGAACCAGAAACGCCCCCCACATTTTGATCCTACTATTGGCAACAGTCCTACCATTGGAGACAGTCTGAAATCTGAGAAAATTACAGTGATGCAAGAGCTCCCAGCCCTCAACATGTCTGGTCGGGATGTTGCAACTATTCCCTGTGACAAGTCATGGCAGGGACACCCTTTCTCAGGAGTGTCTGTACCTGACATTCTGAGGATATTTGTTGCAGGACCACTAGTAGGCAAGGCGAGATATCACTGGGGCAAATACAGAGCTGCAGATAGAAAAGACTTTTTTTAAAGGTTTTTATTATATAGTTCACTTCATGCTGTTGCAGCTGTTTGGAGCTGCCTTTGGTATATTACAAACACAAAGATTGGTAGGGAAGAAATTAAAGGTATAAGTCGAATCTGTCTTTAATAGAATTGTTTGGTGTACACAATGCGAATTATCCACTCTGAAAGATTTGAAAGGAAAATATATTGATAGGTTTTTATTTCTTTGTCTCTTCCTTCTCACTTCTGTAAGAGAATTTGTCCTGCAGACAGAAAACGATTTAAATGTAATTTGTATTTATCTTTATTTTTTTCTGTCAAAATAAATTATTCATTTTCAATATAATATTATATACTTTGAGTATGTTTATTTCTCGCTGATCAGAATACCAACAAATGACACCTCTTTCACAAGCATCAATTAACTATCTTAATGTGCTGGAAAAACATGAGGAAGAGTAAGCTTCCTTTGCATTATTTTTAAATCAAGAGTTAGTTCAGAGGGATGTTTTTAACTACATTATAATCCATGTATGCACATTTAATTACCTACTTTTAATATAATAAAATTAAGTTAGACAAGAATAAAATATAAATATATCTGCATGGTTGAAATTGTACCAGCTTAATATGATTTTAACTGGGATACCACGCAAGTTTCTCTAGTTCCATACACATGAAAATATGAAAAGAAATTGATGTGAATGTTAACACAGAACATAAAATTATTGCTAGTGGGATAGTACATGAAATGCTGTGAGGGGAAATACTGTATTTGTATTGATTAGTTTATGGTAATGAACCCATAAAACTATATATCTAGTTAAAGTTCGTAGGTATAAGAATATGAATGATAATTCAAAGATGAACATGTGTATAAAATATTCCTGTTTTACATTTTATGAGTATCACCAAAAAATTCAGATTTGGAAAACTAAGGTAACTTGATAATGGACATAAGACTACTACAAGAAGAAATACAAAAAGAGAAATTTAGTCTGTGCAAAATGCAAGGAACATTAAGAATCAATTTTGAAACAGTTGAGATCAAACCCCTATTCTTCCTGCTTGCAAAGGCCACAGGAATGAAACATGCAACTTTGTGATATGAATGCATCCATGTCAGTGCTATGCTGTACAACTGTGTCAGCAAAGTCTTTCAAGAGTACGCTGAGCCTACGATTTCACAGTCAAAATCACAGAATCACAGAAAGGTTGGCATTGTCAGCTCTGGAAGAGGTTGATGACTCTGGAAGTCATCTGATCCAAACCTTCTGCTCAAACAGGGTCACCCAGAGCTGGTTGCCCACGATCATGTCCAGATAGCTTTTGAATATCTCCAAGGATTGGAGACTCCACAACCTTCCTGGGCAACCTGTGCCAGTGTTCAGTCACCCTCACAGGAAAAAAGTGTTTCTTGGTGTTCATATGGCACCACCTGTGTTGTGCCCATTGCCTCTGGTGCTGTCATTGGGCACCACTGAAAAGAGGCCAGCTCAATCTTCTTTGCACCCTCCCTTCAGGTATTTATACACATTGATAAGATCCCTCCTGAGCTTTCTCTTCTCCAGACTGAACAGCCCCAGCTTTCTCAGCCTTTCCTCACAGGAGGGATGCTCCAGTCCCTTAGTCATCTTTGTGGCCCTTTATTGTGCTCTCTCCAGTAGTTCCATGTTTGTCTTGTACTGGGGAGCCCAGAGCTGGACATAGTACTCCAGGAGTGGCCTTACCCGTGCTGAGTAGTCAACATGATGTTTCTTTACCAAAAAAGCCCACAAAACCATGAGTCATGAATATGAAGAAGACAGAATTTACAAGCACAAAACCAAAATAACTTTGTATTCAGATTACCTGACTTTAAGGAATCAAACGTAATTTTCATTTTTGCAGTGGTTATAAGTTTATTGCTGTATTTTAAAGGAGGCTTTTTAGTGTTATCAAACATCAATACTGCAGTAGCAATTAGCATATTGTATTAAGGGAGTTATAAAATAGAACTTCATTTATTCAAATATAACATGTAACAGTGGCACTGTCAGTAAGTACCAGCTGTTTATTGGTTCACATGCAGATGCAGAATAAATACTTCCTTTCCCTCCTTACGCATGCTGCTATAACAAATATTTGCCTTTCCTCTATGCGAGTACTCCAAACCTTTGTCCTCCCCTTCTTATCCCATATGATGACTTTGGCAGCCCCAACACTATGGTCTCTGAACTAGGAAACCTGTTCCTTCATCCATCTCAATCCTCTCTCCATAAACCAATGATAAGCGCTATCAAAGAGATACTTGGCCTATGAATAAATATTTCCATGCAGTCCAGTGGAAAGGCATGTGTCCCATAAGTAAATGCTTTCATGCAATCAGGAGCACATATATGAGAATCTTTTACGTAAAAATGTATTGATGTAATTTATGGCTTGATTTATAATACTCCCCCCAATATAATGTAATGTAATGTAATGTAATAGTATAGTATAGTATAGTATAGTATAGTATAGTATAGTATAGTATCT
>VFFE01007237.1:2824606-2857786 GCA_008921705.1 Burhinus oedicnemus | reverse complement strand
TTGACAAATTCTTCCAGTCACTGAGGTTTGGTTTGATGCTTTTATTTTTCCTTTTTTTTTTTTTTTTAGAAATGGTAGGTTATAAAATTTGGATTGCAAGTGAACAACAGGAAATATCTGTACATGTTTGTGCTATTTATGATTTCTTTTCTTCAGAGAGCTCCATACCAACATCAGTGGTGCAGCTGTTTGACAAACAACACAGGATTCAGTTGTCTAGATGTAGCTTCCTTCTGCCATTTGAGGTATTCTGGGGTTTTAAAGACATCTGCAATGGACAAATGTCTTGGGGAGTCTTGGGGTTCAGAATGTTAGTAGTTGCCTATATTTGGGCAATGGAATCCCCCCTTGGAGTACCTGTCTAGCTGTAAATTTGACACATTGTCAATCTTAAAGTCAAACATCACAAAGTCATTAAATAACTTAGTTTGGAAGGAACCCCTGGAGGTCATCATGTCCAGCCCTCTGCTCAGACCAGATCCAATTAGTTCAGTTTGCTCAGGACTTGGCTCAGTAGAGCTTTGAGTATATCCGAGCATATTGATTCCACAACTACCCTGGGAAACCTGGCCCAGTTTTCAACCATTCCCATGGTAAAAAAAAAAAAAAAAAAATTAAAAAAAAATCAGCATTTGGAGATTGGAGAGGTCTGTTGCCTCTTCTCCAATCATTGACCACTCCTGAGAAGACTCTGGCTCTGCCTTCTCCGTAGCCTCCCATTAGGTACGTGTAGACAGCAATAAAATCCCCCTTACTCTTTTCCTCGTAAGGGTGAACAGACCCTGTTCTCCCAGACTCTTCATGTACAACCTGCACTAGTCCCTTAACAATCTTGCTGGCTCTCTGTTGGACTCACTCTACTATGTCACTGTCTTTCTTGTACTAGGGATCAAATATAACAACACAGTCAGGGAAAGAAAACTTATTTCCTTATTCACCAATCTTATTAAATTACCTAAAAGAATATTATCATTTGTTTCAGATTAAAATGCATCCAAAATTTTATATGAAGGTAAAAATTAGATTTGCTGCTGCTACTTGCTGTATACTTATGTATTCATTAGAACTTTTCACAGAATTACTCATCATCTCTTGTGATCTTCTTAAATCTGCATAAGTGAATTGTGATAGTATTGAGTATTATTGAGAGGATATAAAATTACTTACATGACAATTTTCATAGGATAAAATGCCAGGTTTGTATTAGCAACATATATCAGCAGCCTGAATGTGATAGAAGAAAATATTTTTCCAAAAATCAAGATTAGATTTATGATTGAATTATCACTGCACCAAATACTGTTCATAATAAAGAAGTCTCCTCAACTGTTAGAATCCAGGAAAAAGTAGAGAAAAGAGCTATTACCTCTTAACTAAAATTTTAAATAATGCTGTAAACAGAAGACATTCGTAGTATTCTGGAATTTAACTGACACCTAAGAATATTGGAGTATATATGTAGGAACATCTACTCTTGGGTTAAATGTATTGTGCATACTGTACACAAAAAGAAATTATGAATCTTCAGATTATAATAGATTTGCAGAGAGAGGGAGAGAGGGTACAGGAAATCACACTGGCAACATTAATTTTGGCTTTTCCAGATTTTGAAACCTTAATCAGTCTTTTAATACAGTTTGTGGGTATATACATAAAAGGCGCATTCAAGTATTAACAAGGAAAGAATAAAGTCTGCAATCGTGCAAGGGGTACGATGTGGGCAAATTATTCCACTTCTACAAAATTCCACCGACCTCCATAGGACAAATTATTCCAGCTGAGGGTGTCCCCAACAAATGTATTTAACTTTCTGGTTACAGTACTAATCTAAACCAAATGAATGGAATACTAGAGATTAATCTAGAAGCATTAAAGAACAGAATGTCATCTCCCAGATGTTTCAGTTTTCTAAATCTGCATCCAGATGATTTGTTTTACATCTCTGGCTGTTCAGGGTTAAGCCATTACTAAGTCCATGGGGTTAGGAGGGGAAGGAGGACATCTATAACTCAGCTATCTTGTCTTCTGCAAACCACCCTGCATCCCTATGGGATTTCATGTCATATTTTAATTTTTTAAGCACTCAGTAATCTGAGCCTAGGATACCAAAGTATCAGAAAACTTCAGAACAAGGAGAGAACAGACACATTAGAATTGTCTAGTACAAAGGTTAGAATTATTTGTACAGGAGATAAAGCTTTCTTGACAGCCAGTTCAAGACTGCTGAACAAATTTCAATAGGAATTAAGAACAAACATATAGCAGAGAGTACATGCATTCAATTATTTAAAAAAAAAATCCCTGTATGATTTGCCCTTGCAGAGAAAAATAAAGACAAACTTGCATGTGGGAGATGCTAGTCACACAATCCATAACGTAGGCCTGAATAGGAAACCATGCCCCCTGACAGGATGATTGTATAAAAACTGTGCAAGCTGAGGCTTACTGATTTTACTTGTGCTACAGCAGGAGATCTTCCAGGATTTTCTTTCAACCCATTATAATTTTCAAATGCCCCGTGAAATTTTTGTTTAAAGATGAAAAGCATCAGTGGTTTCTTCCATTCCTGTTAAGAACAGCATTTTTTTTTTTAACATTAGTATCTGTCTGTGTGAGAGGATGTCATTACTGCAGGCAAATTTATAAAGCCACATCAAAACTAAGGGTGTATGAACAGCACCTGGGTACCTCCCACTGATCAAAAGCTACAGATGCCAGCATGAAGAGCTCTGTTCCAAGTGAGATGCTGAACATACCTGTTACCACAGTCAGCACAGGGACAACTATTGTTTCATTTATATCTCTAGACCCGAGGAACCTCTTCCTGCATTTGTGATTTTCAGGACTTACAGCCTGAGTGAAAAGAATAACAGGATTTACAGCTCAAATAAAAGGAATAACTTATGAAGTGCACACAGAAGTAAGAAAACACAGCACACCTATGTAGGCAAAATTTTCCTTGGTATAAATGTACTAAAGGCAGTATATTTACAAGGATTTAAAGAACTGCTTTTGCTTGGCATTCTTTTGTTTGGGTTTCTGCTTTCCTTTCTTATTATGGCTGTTCTGTTTTTTTGTAGTGATGTCTTATTCTACATTTATTTTTTATCAGATTCTGAACTGAAATCAAACAAAAATATTCTTGATTAATTCACTGTAAAAGAAATGGAATGGAGAAGTGATATTAGAAAGAATAATTGTACATCTGGACTCTAACAACCAGACGGGAACTTTTCTATCCAAGAGGCTAAAATTCTCATGTACATAACTGTTATATGCTTGTTGCCCAGTAGATGCACAACATGGATGCCATTTTTTCCAGATAAATATATCAGGGGACATGGAAAATTTTTAATTTCTTTTAAATAATTCAACAGAATATTAATAATTCCACAACTCCTTAGATTCACAAGTCTGTTTAAATTAGCTGTCCTTTTAAGCAAAATATTCAGGACACAATTTTACCCTAGGAAAAACTCAAACATAAGTTTGGAAATAGTCTGAAGTCTAACCTTAAATTTAAATGACAAATAGTTCAGAATATGTAGCATTTGAACTAGGACTTGAATGTTAATTTTTGCCTCTTGCTGGTAAAGCCTGCACAAATTCTATCATATAAAGAATTAATGAAGGCTCCCTAATTTCCCATAATTTATAGAGGCAAAGCTGCTGAATATGACTTCCAGTGAAACTGGTTGAATTGATATCCTTGAAATTTGATAATCATTCATCACAAATAGAAATCCTTAATGTGACTGTCAGACTGAAAAAAAAAAAAAGGCAGAAGCTTAAATTGTAAATGCTAGCAGTCAGCAGGTAATTGTGCATGTGGATGTGGGTAAATACCTCAAGCAGAAGCCTGCAACTTGTTAGCTGCAGTCATCATGTGGCCTTATTGTAAATTTTGATAACACCTGCACCAAATAAAAGTTGCATGTCTTGAATCTTCCAGTTAATAGAGAGACATGAGAGACCATCACCCATCTGATCACCTGTTGTGCTTCTGCACAAAATCTGTTTAGACTGGGAGAACAGGGGGGTTGGGCTTTCAGAGAGACGAGCTTGTGCTGAAAATTATGAGCTCCTGAAAACAAGACCTGGTGGTGTAGAGAAGGGGCTTGGTAAAGAAGGAGATGAAGATCTTGGCTGGAGGAAAGATCCTCAAAGTGTGGGAAGATGTCGGAGATCAGAGAAATGTGTGGAAACAAATGCCAGGGGATGCACAAGGACCATGGTCGGTAATGCCCAAGATAACTTTGAGCAGCAGCTCAGCATGAACCAACATGACTCTCTGCTTGAGCTTCCCACAAAATCAAAACATGGTAAATGTAGTGCTGATGAGGTGAAGGTGAGTGAGTGTGTGGGATAACCAAGTATGGTAATAGCTCTAATATGGTTTGTTCTTAAATAAATCCCATTCAGATCCACTGTGGGCTGTCATTTACACTGTCACCAATGACAGTGGCTTGATTGGCACCAAAGATGTCATTTTGAAGAGACTGAAAATATGTGACTTCTCTTGACAGAGAGTGTAGCTTTCCTTACAATAAACAAGGAGTATATTAGATGGCAAAATTGTATCCAAAAGCGTATATCAAGCTGACTAGAGAAGTATTCTTTGCAAGGTTTTGGGGATTGTGTCACATGAGACACATTCATTCCCATAGTGATGAAACAGACCATCCAGAATACAGCTGCTTATCACTGTAAACTGGTCATAAACCATCCTGCTGTTTTACTGCTGTCATCATTGCTCTTGATGGGTGTTACCCCATGTTTGGATCATAGAACCATAGACTCAAAGAATCACAGAATCATAAATTGTTTGGGTTGGCAGGGACCTTTAAAGATCAACTAGTCCAATCCCCCTCCATGGGTGGATATCTTTCACTAGATCGAGTTTCTCAAAGCCCAGTCCAGCCTGACCTTGAATGCTTCCAATGATGAGACATCGACAACTTCTCTGGGTAACCTGTTCCACTATCTCACCACCCTCATTGTAAAAAATTTCTTCCTTATGTCGCATCTAAACTTACTCTTCCGGTTTAAAACTGTTTCCCACTGTCTTATCACTACAGGCCTTGGAAAAAGGCTCTATCTGTCTTTCTTGTAAACGCTGTTTAAATATCAAAAGGTGGCAATAGGTTTCCGATGGATGTGCTTCTCCCATTGTCCTCCTGAGCACGTGACAGGGATAAAGTGTTCTTGAAGTTCTTATCTTACCCTGATTTCAGTATTACTTCAGAATAGAAGTAGAAAGTCTGCAGTGAGAGACCCACAAAGGCAGACCCTTGTGATAGAATATTGACTGCTGTGTACTAAACAAGGTAAGTTCCACTACATTTCACCATAGTGGTAGATCTGGTTTTTGAACCAATTTCTTGTGCTCTGTGTTTTGTGTTTCCATCACTGAAAGAGTTGTTAACATCAGCGACTTCAGCTTTATATTTGGGAATTTCATTAAATTCCCAAACAAATAGCGTAGCAGAAGAGATATAAATGATAAGATTTCAAAAATAACCACAAAAACATTCTTTATATATTTTCTAATGAATCCTTACTACTTTTACTGTGAATAGAATTTTGCTAACCACAACAATTACGTAAGTTTTACAAGTTGTCAAATGACCACCATTGTATTTCCAGCTGTATTACTAGTTCTAATTAAACTTAAGTGCTGGTAAAGTAACTCTAAGAAACATAATAATATATTAGTTATTTTATTCTAGAGGGTACTTTTATTCTGAATTCATTATTTTTTCTCTTTTGGGTCCTTAAGAAATCAAAGTGGCTAACAGTTCGAGTTCATTGTGGTTTTCCAGAAGAATAAAGGAGGGGGTTGAAGGACATTCTTGTTGAGTGGTTTTGAAATATTAGAAATGCATTTATCAGAGAGAGAAATGTAGTTTATTATGTTTTAATTTCTTCTACTAGTTATATGCCAATTGATCTACAGCCTAGCACCTAACTGCACTAAAGACTTACAAGCCAAAGATACCATCAGCATCCCAAATAATTTACAGTCTAAGCCTAAGGTGAGAGAATGGGATATATATAAAAAAAAAAAAAAAAAAGATGGCATATACTGTGATGGTTCAAAATCCAGTATTTTAAGTAGTACAAATTTAGATCATATAGGAATATGAAGGTGATCGTTCAGACATGTATTTTTCTCTATTTGTAAAACAAAATAATTTTATTGAAATAAAATAGGAAAACTGAATTACCATCTGTCTTTAACCTGATTATCATAGAATCACAAAATCATAGAATACATCGTGAGGGAATGGATTTCAGGCAATCACCTAGTCTAACTGTCTGTTCAGATCAGGGTCAACTATGAGATCAGACCACATTGCTCAGGGCTTTATCCAGTCTTTTCTTGAAAACACCCAAGGATGGAGACTGCACTACCTCTCTGGGTAACATGTTCCACTTCTTGATTGTCTTCATGTTGAAAAGTTTTTCCTTATATCCAGTCAGAACCTCTCTCCCCACTGCTGTCCCCTGCCCCAGCCCTGGGGGAGCCACCGGGCACTGCCTGCAACATGAGACCTAGATGGCAGCATCTTACCCTGGATCTTTGGAGAAAAGGAGGCTCAGGGAAGACCTTATCACTCTCTACAACTACCTGAAAGGAGGTTGTAGAGAAGTGGGGGTCGATCTCTCCTCCCAAGTAACAGGTGATAGGATGGGAAGAAATGGCCTCAAGTTGGGCAAGGGGAAGTTTGGGATGGGTATTAGGAAAAATTTCTCCACCAAAAGGGTTATCAAGCATTGGAACAGGCTTCCCGGGGAAGTGTTTGAGTCACCATCCCTGGAGGTATTTGAAAGTTGTGTAGATGTGGCTCTTAGGGACATGGTTTAGTGGTGGACTTGGTAGTGTTAGGTTAGTGGTTGGACTCGATGATCATAAAGGTCTTTTCCAACCTAAATGATTCTAAGATTCTATGATTCTATCTGGGTTGAGGCCCTTGGTGTGCTGATGACTGTGCTCCATCCCAGACTGGAGTCCATGCCACGTGATGCCTCACCACCATTGATTGCTGCATAGGCTTCAGCAGAGGCCTCTCCTGGCCCACTCTGCACCCCTGCTATGACAACTGCTTGAACACTCTTAGCTGTGCTCTTGGTAGTCCAGATATACTTTGTCTGCTAAGTATTCAAAGAGTAGTCCATCTTATTAACAGAACTTGCTGGTACAGCTAAACAGATACTGCTTTCTAGTTGTATGATTAAAATGGAAGTTTTTATTAAATAGAAAAGATTTGACCTTAGAGCCAAACAATACAAGTCAGTTTAGTTTTGTCCCTTGCAGCAACAGGATAATAAACTTCTCTTTCATCTAGGATTTCAGTGAACTACTGTGAAGCTATGGTCAGGATACTGGCAGAAAAAAAACACCGAGAAATGAATACCCAGAAATTTTAAAAATCAATTTGATGTCCTCTGAGGGGAGCAGCTGAGCTATATTTAGTATGAGAAATTAAATAACCATAAGGAAAAATTGCATGTTTGGAGTATAATGTTTAGAATCAGGGCAAGCCAAAGTACAGGTACCTAGAAATATAAATATTGCCACAAGATTTAGTACTGGAGTAGTAAAATGTTGGTGTGATCATTCTGAGATACCTAAACAAGCAAAGAAAATAGTTAATCTCTATCATCACTATTGAAAAATGTTTTCCCCTGCCGTTCATGAATAACAGAGTAATCTGGTTTTACAGAACCACTAAGTATGGGCAATGAAGTAGTTATTTTTCACAGCACTCAAGATGTACCGTCACCATTTCCTGAAACAGAGACTTTTAACAATGATGTGACAGTTTAATGCAAGACCATGGAGACCAACTGCTTTCTATGCTGTTACAAGGTGAGATAACCATGACAAAATGATTTCTGTATGTGTCTATAGGGAGCCCATTATGAGTCTATCATGCTGGCATTACAGTGTGAAATTATGATGGGGAAAAAAATATTCAAATTTGTACCTCATGACAATATTGTTCCAGCATGAGTTAATGATATATAGCAACTGAAATGCAAGCCTTTTTTTCCTGTGTTCTGATTAGAACTCTGCCTAACCACAAAGTTTTGTTTCACATGTAGTATAAAAGAACTTGATATAAAAGTAAATTATCAGAATTACCTTTAGTTAATCATGTATTCTTCTCTGCTCAGTGTAAAAATTCTGCCTTTAGGCTAAATCAAGATGCTTTTTGCAAATTTACCCTCAACAGAGATTCACTTTGTACAGATAAAATACACAAACAACAAAACCCATAACTAAAAATCAATTATCTGTGCCCCTATAATCTAAAAAAATAGCATATATGCTCCTCACTCAGATTTCTATTTCCTTTCTCCAATCCAATTATTCTTATGCACCTGCTAACTTGGAGTTCTTTTGTTAACAAAATCATTTAGAGCTTGTTCTTTCAGGTGTACTAACAAATCTATTTATATGTATATTTCCCAATATTTCATTATTTGCCCTTCATGATCAGTGATTTTCTTTATGGAAGCAATATTTCCTTACCAATAAAAGGCTATTTTTTTTTTTCTTATAAAAGCCTCGCTTACCTGAAGTATTTTTGAGTCAACATTATTGTTATTCAATTTATTAATTGACCCATATTTTCTAGGACTTTCAATGCAAAAATATGTTTCATACTATTTCTAAATTGTGGATTTTCTTGTTCACTCCCCTGTCCTTTCCATTTGCCTAGAGATTTTATTAAATTTCACCTCTGTATAATCTATATTTAGCCAAATTAATTTCTGTTTTCTTTTTTCAGAGAAACAATAGCCTGAGCTTCCTTATTTACTGAACAACTAAGAAAATGGTAAGGAGCCTGTCTGTTCGAGACAAATTTAGACAGCACTAAAAACTTATTCGGCATTTTTTCATATCTCTTGTGCCAGGTAACGAAAGAACTTTCTGATATTGTCTGCAAGGATGCTTGTTTCCCCAATAGGTATGGGAATAGTTAAAGAGTGTCTCAAGTGTGTTGTTCCATGGCACAAAGCATTGGAATTTGAAAATCCAAGACCTCTGTATCCTTTTAGCTATGCAATTAGAAATTTTCATTTAAAAAGTGAGCAAAGGGCTGGTTAAAATATTGGACAAGCATTGTCCTTAAATACAGGCGCTTAAAACTAGTACAATGACATCCCACAGGTATCCTAAACAATGTGACTTGTTCAGGCTTTGGAGGGACCTCCTTCGAGAGTTAAAAGGAATTTCATTTTCCAATATCTATTATGTGTTGTTATTGAAAATACCTAGTGGGGAAGCATGACATGGTAAATTAAGAGGCAAACCAAAAGAAATAGCTCTACAGTCATTTGAGTATCAAGGAGAAAAGGATCACTTGAATGCTAATATAGATTTGGGATGTGACAGATGAAACTTAGCATATTACTGTCCATATCCTACAACTAACTTTTACTTTAAGTTTAGCATTTTAGGTGAATTCTTCGTAAAATATATAATCCATAATGGAAATAAAAAAAGTTTACAAATTGTAACCAGCTTTATCCTTTCCAAACTGAACACGGATTCCTGTTAGTTACTTAAAGATTTCTGAGCTTTATGGGTTATTAATCTGATTACACTAATAGTACTCTGATTTAAAAATTATAAAACAGCTCAAAGGTGATATCCAATCTTAGAAAGACAGTAGGTATTTCGGCAGGGAAATGTTGTGAGAATCAGCTAATTTTAGAAGCAGCGTAAGTCACAGGAACATATAACTGGCAGGAACTACTGAAGTCATTGAATCAGTCGTCTCCTCCTTTCTCACTCCTGAAAGCTGCTGATCATGAAATAAATACTTCTTTCAGAAGAGTTAACATTTTCTTCACATCTCCTTCAAAAATCTTTTCAGTACACTGTCATAAAATTAAGACTCGTGCCAAAAAAATCAGTTATATGGGGGGGGGGGGAACTTTAAAGTTCAAGAGATTGACTGAAGTCTTGGATACAGTAACAGCAGAGGATTTGTTAGATAATACTTTCAGATTATTTTAGAATCTGAGAATAGCCTATGCTACAGAGGAAAGCTAAAAATATGAAATATTTATAAAAGAACTCCACAGGGAGGAAATCTTGAGTGTAATTAATAAACTAAGGTACTTAGATATGGGACCTGTGGTGTTACTTTCAGCAAGACTAAATGAAAGGTACCTGTGGGAGTTATTCCCACCTACTTTGTCAGGGGAAGTCAGGTGTTTAACTGCAATTAGCAGTCAATGAAAATCAGGCACCTGTGTCCTTAAGGTGCTTTGGTAACTATCTCCTTGAAGACAGAAAATGAGAAAAGAGCAGTTCTGCACTTCTCCATACTTGAGATTTCATTAAAGCATTTTTGATAAAGTAAATTCACATGGTTAAAATTAATATTAAGACTGTGAGAACCAGCAAGGGTCAGCTGCCTGGGATATAGCTAGTGTATATTATCCACATGCTTTTAAGATCAGAAAAATCTATTTTGAGAATGTTCACTATTGTGTATGGAAAATAAATATTAAAAGCAAATAAAGTCTGAGGTAATGTCAGGAACTGGAATGGAAACACAAGAGATGCCCTTGCAGGCAATTTATATATTGCTTCTTTCACACAGAGTTTGGTCCATATTTAACTTCACTTCCTGTTACTGTTCTTGTCAAAACCTGGTGTCAGTCTGATAGTCACACAAAGTGGAAAAACACACTATGAGATACCGAGATCTGTTACAGCTCCTTCATATTTCCGTAGTCTAATGGAATTCAGCTTTGTTGTGTAAGGGCTTAAGCCAAATTACTTACAGGGATTTCCATGAGCATTGGTTCAGGCATAAAGTTTATATTTCTGATTCTTAAATTTTATTCAAAGAGTATATACTTCAAACTCCTTTTAGCACATACATTTCAATAACCTTTTCTTGTGATATCAGGTCTATTATAAAGTCTTTTTACGCCTACTAAAAGAAAATATAAGGACTTATTATTTTTAATGAACTTTTTCTCAAAAGCTATGTTTTTTCATTCAAAGACAAAATTTATTTCTAGGGAATCAGATCTAGATGCCTGTCTCTGACTATTCCTACCACAAACTTGAGGACAGTTGTGACTATAGGATTGCTGCTTTATTTGTCTCAGTAATTCATTCCACCAACAACTGCATAAAAAGTAACTGACCAAGAATACAATATTAGCTTAAATTGCTCTTGAATAGGTGTTAGAAATAGAGTTTGAATAGGTGCAATTTATTTACTTAGAAATCAACAACACAGATTCTGTCACCCACCATGCACATCCTTTCTTTTCAACAATGATTTAATGGTTTCTTGTACAGAACTAGCCCAAGACAATTAAAAAGCTAATAGATAGTCACAGTGGAGGGTAAATTGCCTTTCCTGCTCTTGAGAAGCATGTGTGCAGCTCTAAGATGTTGTCAATCTGTTAAAATTGCAGCATAATCCTTCCTCATCACAAGTTTATGCCATAGCATACCTTAACATCTTACTATAAGTACTGAAGTTCATTCTTCCATATAGTGTCACATCGTAAAAACATAAACAAAACGGTATTACTTATGACATTGCAAAATTCATGTGAAAAATCCCTCACTTTAGAATTTACTGTTATATTAATTTTATGTCATCTAGGTTAAATGCAATTGCAAAGAAACGCAACTAAGATTAAGATGTAAATTAGTAATAAGCAAAATACTTAGTGAAAGTAGTAAAATAGTGAAAAGAAAAATGTTTTACATATGGACATGTTACAAAATTTTCATTAACGCATACAAACTTATTTTTCCCTATCATTGTTAAAGCTTTTGTTAAAAATACTGTAACACTAAACTAAAGAGACAAGACCAGTTTTTCCTTTTAATATTCAATTTACTACATTTTAAGTCTGGGGGGTACCGAATTCTCATTCAAGATTATTAAAAGAATTAACTGAGTCATCTCTGATAACTATAACTTATAACAGATCTTGGAATAACAGAAAAACTTCAGAAGGTTGGAGGGGAGAGGCACACATTTTACTGCTATGTCGAAAGTCCCAGTAAGAGGGCTCTTAGACACTCAGATTTGTTAGCTTGACAGTACTTCCAGAAAAAAAGATAGTAAGATTTGGATAGAACTCAGAGATGAATTGAAAGACAGCAGTATAATTGACGTCAATGATCACTATTTTAGGAAAATAGGCAATATCAAAGAAAATTGACATTTATGTCATGATCACAAGTACAGTTAAGAGAAAGCATGCTGACACAAAAATTATATTTCTATGTATTTTTTGGCTTAGTATCATAAAATATTCTGAATAAAACATCAATGCTATGCAAAATAAGAGTTCCCTAGATTTACTGAAATTAAAATTAGCTAACTGAGACATAAGTAACTTTGACTATGGAACCTTTGCAGAGCAGGATTTTTTTAGTCAGATAAGGAAGAGATCTGTTCTTGGTCTAAAGATGTTCAGTATTTTAATTATAAAAATATAAATAACTATTAGCAAAATTTGCACTTGTAACTAAGGCTGACAGAGTAATAAATATTGATGGAGACACGCAAGTTATAAAAATTACATGGCTTTGTAAGATGAGTGTTTGGACAAACTGTTCCAAAATCAAATGGTTAAACTAAGAAAATGGGCCACACTTGCAGGTGAGGATTAAACTGTAGTTCAGAGATAGTTGCAAAGGGCAACATAGTAACATCTCACCTGTTGTAAAAAATATGATGTTGTGTGTAAGATGTTGATGTATGAAGTGAGAGTTTAAACATGATAGGAAGAACAGTACCAGTAAGATCATTATGGCAATCCTCTACCTACTCCTTGGGTTGGCATTTCTAAAACAGTTTGAAAAAGATTCAGGTCTTCAAAACTTTGTCTTTCAAAGACAATCTTCAGAGCCTCAGTCAATCTAATTTGTCTGAACAAATACGAAATATTGCATAGAATACAAAGATGTAGAAGACAACCTCTGTCAGCAGACTTCCTATCATGTATACTTTGTGCCCATTCCAGTAGTCAGAATAGCTTGTAATTATTACTGAGTCTGTTTACTTTCAGATATTTACTTCTCAGATGGAAATTTGCAATGCTGCCTTTCAGCCCAACAGCAGTTCTTGCTTGGGCTCACAAAAATGGCAATAACAGTAAACTGTGTCATTATGTTCAGGTCTGAATGAAATCTGTATAAAACTCCATTCTAATTTATCTTAATTTATACAGGACTATGTAGAAAAAATATTAATTAAATATGTCCACATTTGTAATGAAAACAGGCTTTCAAAATTATTTAAAGGGAATCAATAGACATATTAAATTACACGTTGGTTGTTTCTAATTTTTATTAATGTGATCCATTGACTCTATCTGACCTTATGAAATGAGCATGCATCTGAGATATGAAAGTTTTCCAGAAATACCCCTTTATTGTTACATTTCTCTGAAATACAAAGAAACACGTTTTCTAAAGACAGTGTTTTAGGCCTGAATCCAAGAAAGCACTTAAGTAAGGATACAATTCAAGCATGTGAGGACTGCTATTGATTTCAGTGGAGGCACTTATATAATTAGAGTTACTCAGGTGATTAAATACTCTACTGGACTTGGACCCCATTGGCATGGCATAAAATTCACCTTTATGCAGAAATGCAGAGTCAGCAGAATGAAAAAAAAATCTCATAAAACTTTCAAAGCAGGAATTCCAGTGTGGGTTTACACTCAAACTTTTCATTTTGGAAAACAGAACACTAGCGCGGCTATAAAACAAATCACATGGCCAAAGAATGATGTGGCGGAGTAGCATCTCTTATTTTTCTTTTAAAACAATCATTTCCTCTACAGTCATTTTTCAAACCAGCACAGGCCACTCTGGGTGTACCCAATGTAACCCAGGGAATAATCTCTGCCACTGAACTTGCAGAAGGCACCGAACGAGTATCGGAAACTGATTTGCTATATTCCAAAGTGGGAGACGTTGTGGGTTGTGTGCTGGGAAGAGGTTGTCAGTGAATGGGTAGGTCGCAGACCAGAAACCTGTGCCCTTGGGTGCACCCACCTACTTCTAGGAGGGTGCTAATGGGGCTTCTCTGGGTTTCAGTTAGGCAGCAGCGCAGCACTGCGCACTCCTACAGAACAGAGACAGTATGGCACTCTGAAATGGGGCCAGAAATCCCTATGTGGCATTGCAGAGCGGAAGGGAGGACGTGGCGTAACACTGTAAATAAGAAAGAGACACAGGACTAGAGGCAGGACAGTCTGGGGCAGGAGCTGGTTATACAAACCTCACTTGCACTGTGTGGGACTTGCTCCGTCCTAGTTTTGGTCACCATAATCAGTTCACCATTTCTCCTCATCTAATGTTCTTTATGCTCATTCAAAGTGGGAGATAGAGCTATAATGCAGACATTATAGTGTTTTACGGTCATTTGACATTGGTGAAAACAGGCAAGAGACCATCTGGGCTCTAGGTCTCTAAAGCTCTGTGTCAAAAGTTTATGCTAAAAACAGATCAAGGGGTTTATATAAACATTATCAGTGGTATTAATTTAGAATGCCATAGTATTTTAGCACATGCCTGCTTAGAGGACTTAGAAGTAAATGACTTCAGCATATGTGTGTGGAATTTATCCAACAGGCTTTTCTCTGAGATTACCAGAAAATCTAAATTATTGGGTTTTTATCCAATCTGATTCAACCTCAGATGCCTCCACCTTTTTTTTCTTTTTGTAGAAACACTCACTGAATACTTTACAAAGCCAAACAGTTGCTTAAGGAGTTTGATGAGACAGACTCATTTGAAGTTAAGATATGCTTCACAATGTAGTAATTAAATTGTTCTGATATTTTTGATTCCTGCTATTACAACTAATTTACATAACCACATAATTAATTATATGAGAAAATTACGCAGCACTACTGCTTTAAACTGGTATTTAAAACATCTACGGCTTTGGAATGCAGACATACCAACTACACTGGTACTAGGCTGCAATTACTTTCACCTAGTCAACATGTATTTCTGCTTGTGAGTCTACAACCAGTCAGCCACTACAGGCCTTAATTATCTATACTTAGTTTTGGAGTTTAGCCATTTTATGTCTTAATTTTTAGATCTTTATATTGAATATTTTGGTGTTAGAATAGTTATCTGAAATACTTTTCATGAAGTTCTATTCAAAGTGCAGTTATCACTCAAGGATTGACTGCAGTCCATTCACTTTTTCTTTTTCTCAGTTTTGCACAATGACTCTTTTATTTCTATTATTTTTGTTTTATAACTGTCGAAACTGAAGAAGTATTTTAAAAGTTCTTCTGGGCAGTTTTCCTATCAACTTAAAAACAACAGTAAATAAATTCTATGAAAAGAAAATAGGCCTTCGGCTAAAAAAGAAATAAGCTTGTTCTAAGTTGTGTCTGTATTTAACCTTTCTTTTTCTTACGCTTATTGCTTTTCCATTATTAGTTAAACATGTTGCAGATTCCAGTTTCTTCAGGTGTTTAAATTCATTGACCTAAATGCTATGCACTATACGAATATGGCTGTTCTAGTGGCTTAGAACCCACATAGACAAGGCAGACAAAGTATAGAAAGGGAAACAGGCACACAAAATGAATTTCTCCTACGTTGAGCAGATTTGAAAATGCAATCCAGGTTTCACCTACATCATTCATAGTTCTGAGTGTGTTAGTTCTTGTTTTTACAAATGAGAAAAGAAAATGAGAAATGCAGTACAATGCCTTCAGAGAGAAAAGAGGAATCTAAAAGCCAGTAGGCTGCACTGCAGCTCATTAACCGCTGATGAAAATGGTGCAGCTGAATCTCTCTGCAAGATGTATAAACAAAGATGAAACAGAAATCGTTTGCAATCGCTGTATCCTGAAGATGAATGAGAAATAGTTCAAATACTGTTTTCCACATCAGAGCTGTTCAGACAGGCAGTATTTAATACCTAGCCATTTGCAGCTGGGCTCTGGGCTAGCTGGATTGTGGCTCACAGCCTTATGCAAGTGCCGATATAAACAGCAAAAATCAATGTTTATCAATAGATAATACACCCAGATATATAAGTGCCACAATTATTTTTTATTTAAAGAAAAGAAGCAAGATAAGACATATATTTTATGTGAACTGTGGCTATATGCTATTAAACAAGGAATGCGTTTAGTGTAGGGCCAGATCTTCATAGCATTAACAGCATGTACTCCTGTGCTGTACCATAGCTGAACCAAATGTATAAAATTGTTGCACAGCGAGAAAAAACTTAAAAATGCAAATATTATGGAAGTAAACCCTGAAGATAGCTTTATTCAGTTCGTTGACCTGTATGTAATTTACTTCATTCCAGGATTTTCACAGCTTTATTTTACAGTGCTTTCTCTTCTATCTACATCCTTGCTTAATGCTGGTCAACTACAAAATCTTTCTTAATTTTACTTTTTATGTTGTAAATGAGTGGCATATTGGGTTTTCTGAAAATTTATAGGGACTTCTATGGCATATATTTTCTGTACATTGCTTTACAACGAAGCCTTACTGCTTCTACCGAAATATTTGCTCTCAACATTTTTTACATTGCAAATTCTGAATATAGCTATTGCTCTTGCCAGATCTGTCACTATGTTTACTCCCTTTCCATTTGTAAATTTGCTTTTAGCATTCCTTGTAACTATATTTTATTACGTTAAAAATACCAGTGTAGACAGAAGGAGATGCAGGCTATACCAAAGAGAAGAACTTCAAGTTTTAAATGCTTAAAGACCTTAAACTCTTTATAGAAAGAAGATTTATAATTTTATCTTGCTATAATACTGTACAGTTTGAGATAATTATTTATACAGGATAATTTACAATATCTACAGAGCAACTCGCCCTGTGTACTTTTGTTCTAGTCACATACCAATAGCTGACATAAGCTACTTACCCTGTAATGTTGGATTTAGGACACTTTTCCTCATACTTTTCAGAACAGCTATAGAATTAAGATTATTGCTATTTGATAACATGTTTTATAAGGGCAGAAATCTTAATCTTGGCCTTATTTCAGGAACATTCCAAAATAAACTATTTATGCTACCGCATATTTTAAATGTGACTAGTGTATTTTTTTCCAGGTATGCTGCTAAGTCATTTTAAAATATATGTTATGTCTAAGCATTAAGCAATATGAAATGACCAGAACAAATCTCTTAAAGACAGAAAGCAGTAAGGTCCAACTATCTGAAGTTTACAGATAACTGAAAAACCTTTATAAATTGAGGCATAAAAAGTCAGACAAGAAATCCAGCAGGTTTTTATGTATTTGTTTTTATTCTCTGTGCAAGAAGACTTAAAAAATACCCTGTCAGGCAATTCCAGTGCCAGCTGGCTCGCAAGAGCCGGCTAGATGGTTCTGCAGGAAAACAACACCTCCAGCCTGGAGAGAAGTGGATAGCTGTGGGTAAGCTGGCTGGCTTTGGGGTTCTCCAGGCTGCTCTCCAAAGCCTTGATCCCACTGAAGTCAATAGGATTCTCTCTGTTGATTTAAATTGTCTTTGGCTTAGATCTTAACTTCCCCAAGCCAAGACCTCTACAGCAAGGATTTCACCTGCCAGTCCAATACATAGCCAAAGCTCAGGAAGATGACACAGTACTTTGTTGGGAGGTATTTGTTTAAGGACTGTTTTCAATTTGAATCGCTCCACATTATAATCAGAATAGCTATAAGTGTGCATAAAATCATCTGGCAGACAATCAGGAAGATGACTTATCCAACCACATCTGCTAGACTTTTTGTTTTCCACACATTCTCATATTTATGACACTTTCTGTGATAACTTCTCATGACTCATTAGGCAGAATGTAGTGAAAACTAAGTATGGAAGATATAGGGAAGTCAACAATTAAATTAATAACAACATCAAAGTAAAAGGATTTGTAATAGAAAGAACTAAGCTATTCATCATTCATAAAACTTGTTAGGAGGGTCAATATTTTCTGTTGCATATAGTTTTTCTTCTATTTCAACAAGATATACTTAAGAATACTTGGGTATAAATTCACTGGTGTTTTTTGGAATATTAGTTATATGAAGAAAATGACACTTCAACATTATTTATGACAGTACTTTTGTAAGATAATTGCTTTAAAAATTAAAATAACAACAATGTAAGGCTTCATATCAGGATATATCTTATCTGATATTTTATGTTTAAGCCAATAATTTCTTCAGTTACAGTAGTTCAATTATTTTAGTCTCTTCTGTATTGGTATCAACATGTTAAGGCTATAGGAATTCATCTTAATTCCTCCTGACAGCTCAGTAGCAGATAAGTATCTAGAATAATCATGGCTTTTTGTGTTTTAGGGCATTGTTCTGCATTCCCTGTTCACATTCAAGTCGGTTAAAATCCCCATTGTATAATGACTATAAAAACAGGTAATTAAGTACTTTGCCAGGAATTCTTTTTTCCTCATTTCATTTTATTTCTACACTGAATGTGCTTAATCAAGGGTGAAAAACATTTCATGAAGATTTTTATATTAGAAAATCAAAAATATGAAGCAAATTAACTTAAAAGTGGACCACATCAGGTGCAAGTGAGAGTATAAACCTGATAGTTCAAATATGTGCACACTAAGATAAAAAGGAAAAAAAACAAAGAAAATAAAAACCTATGGCTGTTCTCCTTCACTGGGTGCTAGGAGCATGTATCTTCATTTAATTGTTTATATGAGGAGAGAGAATAGATGACTGCAGTATGGATATGCAGGCTGTCAGCGTTGCCTCAAGCAAAATACATATAATCATAAATGCACTGAAGCAGTATTTATGAATTTTGTTGATCTAACAGTAGATCAGGACTTACAACACACTAAATGTTTCTAATATGCTGCACTTTAAAATTTGTGTGGATAATTATGTAAACCATATGACTAATGACTTGTCTACTGCAATTATTTAACACATCAGATACCAAACATTCAAACTTTTAATGTTTAGGGTTGGGGATCTTTATCTAATAGGCAATCAAAGCAAATATTATTATCAAACCCTGAAAGACATAAGTATTTTAAAAAAACACTCCAGTGTTTAAAGTCAATGGATAACTATATTATTTTTTGATAAATAATGTTTTTCTGCCTATTTCAAATAGATACCTTTTGATTTTTTTAAATTCTCATTACATCTAGATTTTCATCTCATATTAACCAAATATTTAGCATTCTAGTAATTACCAGCATGTATGTTATCTTGACACTGTTATAACTGGCAGCTATAAAAATAGATGCATATGCCTTTCACCAGTTTGAAAAAGAAAATCTGCATTTGATAAACAGACCTGATCTGAATTTGAAGTTGGCTAGTGGCTCTCATATAATGTCAAATGTCTTTGTACATCTGGGTAGGCTGTGCAACAGAACACAGTTTAACAACAGAAATCAGTAATGAACAAATCCCAAGAGCATGTGTGTGGAACATGACTGATTTCAAAGGGCTGCTTTGGGGCAAAGTGCTGTCAAAGGTCATCCCAGTGTAAACAGGAACTAATCTGCTGCAATCAAGAAGAGAGGTGATCGCAACTTTGCCAAAATTGTGATAAGTAGGTATTGTGGTATAAATTAATCTGACAAATTACAAATTATGCATGTTAGATTTATTAGGGAGGCTAAGCAATTTACAGTGGTACAGTGTCCCTCTATCCCTGCTGACATTAATTTGAGCCTAGGTCACAGGATGGGAATGAGCCTGCGCTGCTGCTGGATGCACTTCCCTTACACAAACAGCATTGTGACTCTTCAGGACCTGCAATGGCCATTAACTTGTGAGCATCTAGTTGGAAGAGATGGTTCCAGACATGATAGGCTGAAAAAGGAGGTCTGTGCTCACTTGTACTGGGGTAAATGATATGGAGTTTCACTTGATGTCAATGTACAATTGTGAATGAGAAATATTAGTCTCACAGTTTACAGGTGTCGTGGCTCAACCCCAGCCGGCAGCTAGAACAATGCATCCGCTCACTCATTACCCCCAGTTTGGATGGGAGAGAGAACCTGAATTTTCATTTTCAGCTGAATTGTAGTCTTCTGTGTACTATTAAATTAATAGAGCACATTTATATAATTTCTTTTTGAGATTTTTTTTTCCAGGACTTGTTCATGCCCTAGAACTGCACAGAATGATAGTGTTTATGGAACTAGGCAGATAGTCCTCCACGTCATCAGAAAAAGACCCACAACACCATTGAACAAACTAAGCATCAGGAATCTTGAATATAAACCCAAGGGAGAACAGCTGATGCCTTGGAGCCAACATCTGGTTGTTCCTGCTGAATGCTTCAAAGGAGAGAGTGACTGAACATAATCAGGGGCAAGGTTCAAAAGGAACCGTGGAATTTTTTTCTTTATAGGGAAACAGTTCTTTATAGAGAAATTATTCTTCTTACTGATTTACAATACATTAAGGAAAAAAATGTACTGAAATTGTAAGCCAAGTCAATTAAAACTGTCCTAGTGAGGACATTATCGGTGAATCACCTTTCTCTTGAGGCATATTCTGATAGACAAACCTCATTTATAGAAATATTTCAATGGAGTTAGGTTATTTTCAAAAGAGAGAAAATACTTATTTGCAGGCTGTTACTCCATAAGTTTGCTGAATTTTCCATAAATCTATGGGTAATGACTTAAAGGCATAGAATCGTTTTGGTTGGAAAAGACCTTTAAGATCATCTATTCCAATCATTAACCTAGCACTGTCATGGTAACTCATGTTTGGTCACACTGCATAGACTTGCAAAAGAAATCCACTTCATAGTATTTTTAAAAATATTAAAGCAAAACCCCCCAACTTTCTGAAAATAAGGTCCAGGTTGCTAAGGGCCAGCCATGCCAAACTCATTTAAAACACTAAATCCAGAGTAACACCAAGCACTATGTACGTATAAGTTTCTCATATAAACTACCATTGACAGACATCACCCTTAATGTATGAAATATTAGCCATAAAGACAGTTTGACATCATTCCTACCATTTTACTGTCTGGATAACAGACATTTATTCTGATAAATCAGACATTCGTCAGTCAGATTCGCTTAGATTAATTATAAACTTGGGGCAGGAAAATGGCAAAAATGATAAAGAAGTAGTTGATAACACAGAATAAGCTGTCAAAAGGATTGACTAGCATCAGATTTTCTTTATATTCTCAGAACTTTTCTTTGAGTGAAAGCCTTGTATAGGCAGCTATTGTCTTCTAGGAGTTTCTGGATCAAGCGCTTCCTATGTGTTTTTGGCAGAACTAAGAATTAACAGACACTGTCTTGAAATCATACAGTCTCAGTTTTACTGCTGGGGAGATCAAAACTGGGAGTAAGTGACCCAGGCTTTCAGGAAGAAACCGTGTCAGAACTAAGGCTAAAACTTAGTGCCACATAATCTTCACTCCATGTACTCATCAAAGTGGGATTTTTATAATGAAACAATTTGCCAAGCTCCTCCAACACCATTCCGCTCTGTCTTCTGAAGGAGCTTCATATCTGTCTGCTTTGTAGCTCCTTTGCTCAAACATTTAAGTTTTTGTTTAGTGAGACAAGAAACCTGTTGTGATAATTCTGTTTTCCATGGACTTTGTTTTGGAAAGTGGTACTGGCTTTCCTATCTGGTACAGATTGCTCTGCAAGCTTGTGGAAAGAAGGGTGGCATAAAAATACCTATCCAGCCAAAAACACTCATTTGCTGATAATCTGTAAAGGTCTCATGCATACTCTTCTGTTCTCTAGCTATGATCAAAGCATTTTCTGAAGAAATTTATGTTAACTGAAACTGGATACAGTAGAGGCTAAACAGGATATGGAACAGAGGGCACCAAAATCCTCTGTTTCTGTACCCAACAAGTATATCCTATTTTCATACCAGTGGTCATGCTGATCACTGGATTTATCTTTGAGATGGAATTTTGCTCTGTGCTAGATTGCCAAGGTTCTCAAATTTTGGCAATTCTCTTCTATATTAATAATTTTTATTTTTTTTCTGACATCCTTTTAACCTCTTTATACCATTGCAGGGGCCTAAAACGTTTTTTGGTCTTTAAATTTTCTTTTCATAAGATGTGCCCTACAACTATGCCAGAGGACTGATATGTTAAATCTTAGTGATTAATATAGAGAGGTGGGAAGAAGATAAGAGCCTGTAGTATGAAAGTGGGAACAGATGTTTTGATGATACCTTCTGGCATAAAACTCTGTATAGCATTTCTTCTTCACCACTTCCTCCCACAATTAAAAATAGAATAAAATAGAAAGTAGCATTTATATTCATATATGATGAAGAATTTCTAGGGATTATTAACAGACAGCAACACACCATCAGGAAGATTTGGCAGAAATTAATCTCTTCTTGTATCATCACTCCCACTTGACTTCTGCTTATCTGCTGTTCTGGGTGAGCTTATTCATCTCATTTAAATAGTTCTCATGTAAGTGGCTATTTCCACGTATTTCAGACTCCTTCTTTAAGCTTGTTTGACTTGTTTTCTGAGTTGCACTTGCAGTATCTTCTACTATTCCTGAAACTTTTTTTTTTTTAATATTTGATATCTATAGCATTTTATAGCATTGGCTTTTATCAGAAAAATAATTAAATAACACAAAGAAATTTTTTTCCACTTGAAATATGGGTTCTAGATACTTTTATCTGCATTGTGATTCTTGCCTTTTAACTACACTGATGATCATTGATATTTTGAGTATTGTGTCTGTAAAGGTGTAAATGTGAAAAAAAGGAACCAAATTAGCACACTTTTCAGAAAAATCAGTGAGTTGCCAAATTGGACTGCACTCTGCATGGAAAGCTAAGAGAGAGTGCACAACCAGAAATAATACTGGAGTGACACAAAGGTCAGATCAGCGCACACTCTATGAAAGCTGTAGTTCCTCAAGGAGAAGTAACACAAGGTCCTATCACAAGATAAAATCTTTTTTTATATAAAAAAAGAAAAAAGTAAAATGGAGGCTGAGATTACAATTGTTGGTGCTGAATGTAGCACGTAGTACATTAATTTTGCACATAGTGGTCTGGAATAATCTCTTAATTAAGAAGTCTTTAAAATATGAGTGACTGAGAACAGACTGTTATAAAACAAAGTGGATTCTAGACTGCACTTAAATTTTCAGTGTCTGTAGTGAGGCAGTTTTTATAAGTTAGTGCCTACATTTGTAGTATGGTCATTGAAAATAGGTGTTTTTTCTTGAAAGGATCTATCAAGACAATTTGTTTGCCTAACTTTAGGTATGCAATATATCAAATTGGATCCTATCCCAAATTTTAAATTATTCACTATATGGGACATAGTACAGTGATCATAAACAGGTGTTTATGGCAAAAAGAGATACAACTGACATCTGAATTAAGAGTAGCACTGCTCAACATTACCAATGTCACATGATGTAGGAACATATGACCCACTGGTCTGTACTCACGATCAAGCTACATTCTCAGCCCTTCAACTTAACCCAATCTTAAGCAAGGAATTGTAGCACTAATGACAACAAAGCCTCCATGCTTCCAAAAATTAACACAAAATAGCTTTCCCATAAACTATGCTACCTATGACATTCAAAACTTTATTAGAATACACAGCTGCACGGCAGAAGAACAAATGTGAGGCAGGCATTCCTCTTCTCTGTGTGCATGAAATAATTTCTAGTATACAAATAGCAAATGCATTGAGGGAGAATCCATCTTTAAAAAGCTACTTATTTGATTCAGGGTATTCCCATGCTAGCAAAATAGTATTCATGGTAATACTGTGTACATATTTTCAGGAAATGTATATTATGCTTCAGTGAGATTTAAAGTAATGTTGACATCTTAAAAAGCAGTTAACCATCTACTTCAATATTAAGAACACAGACTTATAATAAGGACTATTTTGCCCTATATGAGCTCTTAAATAAAGTATTCTTTATCACAGATATATGATAAAACTTCTAATCTGGAAATAACTATGTTAACTGTAAGTAAACCTAATTGTTAATATATACATTTTATGCCTCAACTGCCTACTACCAATATTTTTGACAAGAAAATAATTTTTTTTGTAGTCGTAAAGGACACAAATCATCAAAAGTAGTGATGACAAAATTTAAGATTGATAATCTGTCTAAAATTTATCTTGAAAAGAATAATGGAGTTAATTTCTTTCAGTTCAGCTATAATTGCAGATATCTTAATCTGTATAAATACTCTTTAGAAACATTTAAATTTGCCTTTGTCAGAAATGAACTAATTTCAATAACAATTAATCTTCGCTCCTTACCTCTTTGTCTTGAATTCAGAATTGTGCAAACTTGTTTGCTGCCACAGATACCAGGAAATGTAGCACTTACTATCATGCACAATCTTGTTTTTTCCTCTAACAAAGCTTGAGTGCTCCTTGGCAAGGTATCTGCATGCAAAATGTTATTCAGCACAAAAGGAACTTGGCTATCTATTTCTTAGAAGCTTTTATAGTCATTTCTACCTCTGCAAAGTGTGTGCGATATCCTGAATTTTTTTACATAGTTTTACAGGGACTGTATTCACACAGAGAAGAAGAGATTGTATCACAGATACAATACTTATAGTACATGCAGTAGAAAATTTGTGTTTTTAAACCCTAAGCATTAAAAATTCAAATGTAATTGGAAGAGAAAGAAAAAGAAGGAAAAATTGAAGAAAACAATATTCTAATAATTGATAATAATAAACTATTAATACATCATAGAATCACAGATTCATAGAATGGTTTGAGTTGGAAGGTACTTTTAAAGATCATCTAGTTCAACCCTCCTGCCATGGGCAGGGACACCTTCCACTAGACCAGGTTACTCAAAGCTGCATCCAATCTGACCTGGGCCATCCACGACTTCTCTGGGAAACCTCTTCTAGTGTCTTGCCACCCTCGTCATAAAAGATTTCTTCCTTATATATAATCTAACCCTACCCTCTTTCAGTTTAAAATGATTGCCCCTTGTCCTATTGCGACAGGCCCTGCTAAAAAGTCTCTCTCCATCTTTAAGCTCAGTTTAATATTGAAAGGCCACAGTAAGGTCTGCCCAGAGCCTTCTTTTCTCCAGGCTGAATAACTCCAACTCTCAGCCTGTCCTCATAGCAGAGGTGTTCCATCCCTCTGATCATATTCATGGCCCTCCTCCGGACCTACTCCAACAGGTCCCTGTCTTTTTTGTGTGGGGAACCCAAGAGCTGGACACAGTACTCTGGGTAGAGTCTCACAAGAGCAGTGTAAAGGAGAAGAATCAGATCCCTTGATCTGCTGGCCACACTTCTTTTGATGCAGCCCATCATATGATTGGTTTTCTGGCCTGCAAGCACACATTGCTGGCTCATGTCCAGTTTTCCACCCACCAGTAACCCCAAGTCCTTCTCTGCAGGGCTGCTCTCAGTCTATTCATCACCCAGTCTGTACTGAGACAGATCTAGTACAATAACCCATGTCTCTAAAGAAATCTACATGTTTGAAAATTATTTTTGGTGGTAGGTACTTGACCTTGAACAACGTATATTTCAGTACTCACTAGTTTGTTTCTCTGCTCTACCACTTCTAGTGAAAATAACGTAATCTTCTTTAGAATCACAAGCATTTTAACCTTGCCCTTGTGTGGTATAAAAATAAAAACAATGATTTTTTTACCCTTTAGACAGGTCTAAAAATGAAAGCTTACAGTTTAGATAGAAACCATGCAAAACCTATCTCAAATCACTTATAGATACTATTCTGTGCAGTTTTTCTAAAAAGAAAACCAGTTTATTCAATATTTTTCTGCTGCAATGACCCTAAGACTGATAAAACCAGAATCCTCAATCTTTCATTTAATAACAATTAATACATCAAAAAACAGTTTGAAAAATAGAAAGTTTGAAGATCTCTTTCTTTTTCTTGATATGTTGACTACTGGATCAGGATAAAGGTTTGATCATAGCTCGTTATCATTTACATGGACAACCAATAATACATTTTCATGTAGACAAGTCAAGATAAGTATTTTTTATTGTCAGTTGCACTGATTAAAAAATTCTTCTGAATCAGTTCAAGCTCTATACTCTATACTGTTATATGTGGTATGAAGAATAAAAACACTGCATAACTTTATATCTTTAAAACTAACAAACATTTACTTAAGCTTCAATCTTTTTAATGAAGCGATTATTAGTCAAATTATGCACCAAATAGTAATAACTATTAAAATGTATACTATTATGGAAATAATCTGCATAATTTAATATAAAGATTAAAAACATTAAAAAATATGAATTCCGTGCAGGTTTTTAATGTAACAGAAAAAAAAAACCAGAAAACTTTTCTTCATAAGGGCTGAGGGGGACCAGCTCTTTACAAGGCTAAAGGAATTACTGATGTTGAATTCAGCAACACATCTGTTTTCTGATTTTCCATTTGTGACAAATATGAAGGATGTATAAATATATATGTATAATGTGTATGTATGCATACTCACACATATATACATGCATGCGTGCATGTACAGACACTGCGCAGAGATTCATGGAGAGATTTCTAGGAAGACTAAATTAAGCTGTGAGGAACGTCACACTGATGGTATCCATACTTTAAATTTCTGAATATGCTCATTTGCCGTGTACTGTGGTATGTTGCAATACCCAAGAAAGCCATTACTATCATAAGATCATTTCCGTCTTCAGGCATAAAGGCTGAAAATCTTTCCTTATCATATTTTTTTCTTGATTAAAGATTAAAAAAATAGATTTTGAAATAATTTTATAGGTATGCAAGTCAAGCTTGGTTTACTTGCTCAGTCTTTGCTTAGGCAAAAGACTATTGTTTTTTTTCTTAATAGTTCCTTCTTTTTATAATGTATGCTGTTCCTCTTCATTGTCAGGAAGTTAAACAGGAATTTTCCCCTTCACTACTTAATGCCACATTATTTCACCTAAGTGGTATGGGAGATTATACCAAATCTTTAGTTCAAATGTTGTTTTAAAATTAAATATTTCATGCAAAATAATATTCAATCAATTTCAACAGATATTCCAAGGATTTTAATAAAATTATTCCACTGATTTAGTCTATAGCTGAGAATAGAATATAGGCCAAAACATCTATAGGGAAGTAGTTTTGTATCAGACAGGAACATGAAAGACAAAACAAGGAATAATATCAAAATAGATATAAATACTGATATTCATTAACATCCTCTTATAATGCTAGCTCTATAATTGCATTATTGAAAATAACCATCTATAGTAATTGTAATAATGTTACAGTATTGATACTTTTTCAACTCTTTCCACAATAAAAAAAACTTGTGTTTTTTAAAGGGAAACACAATACATTCTATACTTGTTGATATGTGGAGAATTATTTATGGCTATAAAAATTTCAACAAAACCACATATGACAAATTTTGAACAGAATACAGGACACATGCCATGAAGAGAAAACACACTTTTTTGCTTAAAATTCATCCATCCCATAAAACTTGAATGTTAACTGTACCACTGCTGCTGCAGTTATGCAAGCTATTCTTTTTTAATATATGTTAACTCACTTTAGTTTATCTAGTGGATACTAAGTAAGCCCACTTTGCAAGAGCCTTTCAAAAAGAGAAAAAATTCACAAAAAAAAAATTGTGAATAATATGCCAGAGAAAGTCTGTTTGTCATTCGTGCTGAGAACAAAGATCAGCTGTCACTGAAGGCAACTGCAATAGTTACTGTCCCAAGTCTTGCCAAGTTATTACTAGTTGTGAAAATGAAGCGGCACTGAAAAGCCCAAGCTGGATGCCCTTTCTTCTGATGAATTCCCTGAAATCTGTAGGTTAGCTAGTTTAACCTCTAGTCTCTTGTTCAGGAGAATTCAAACCTGGAGTTTCACATGAAAGAAGAACTACTGAAAGCACAGTCACGCAGGCCTAGGACGGGCCACAGAGCGGGGCTAAGCACTGTGCAGATGCTAATTCTGAGCTGTTGTGTGACTCAGCAAAATCCTTCTCATTCTTTTTCTCCCTCACGTCTATTTGCTTTCCCTCACATGTAAGTCAGTGGGTTCCCAAATACAACTGAGGGCTCCAGCCATAAGGAAAACATATTTAATGATACAATAGCAGCCAGACATTATTTATGTGCTATTAGAAAATAATAACAAGGATCCTAGTCATTGAAATGGGGCCATTTGCCTGTGGAAACCTGCTGTGTTCTGGACAAGTAGCTGAAGTTCCAGGCAGCATTTTGGGGGTGGTGGTGTTCAGGAGACCTGAGCTGGGAACAATGAGCCAAGGACTTGAAGAAGTCATCAGAATGGTTTTCTGTCGTCGTTTGGGCCGGACTGGCCAGTGGAACAAACAACAGATGCTCTCTTGTACTTCTCTCCCCTTCAGAGGAGGGAGAGCACCTCCCTTCAGGGACAGAAGGATGAGAGAGAAAAGAGACTTAGGAGTTTAAAAGAGAAACTCACCTACTTTAATGAAAATATTAATAAAATAATAAAAAGAAAATAACATTGGGAAAGTCCCAGACTGGACTCAGGGACAGACGGGAACTGGATTCCAGATCTGGATTCATGAATGCATGGATCAGGATCAAAGGCAGACGCAGAGACAGAGTCCTCCTTGGATGCTGGGCACTGAAGAAAGAGCTGACCCTTTGATCCCTCAGCTTTTATACTGAGCATGAGGCAGATGGGATGGAATATCCTGTTGGTCAGTTTTGGGTCAGCTGTCCTGTCCGCTTCTCCCTGCAGGTGTGACCCCTCTACACTTTTCTGCTTCTGACCCTCCAATGGGGCAAATAACAAAGTTGGCTGGCCTTGGTTGTTACAGTAATAAGTATAATCAAGAGCCTCTCTGCATACCATTCCTTGGCATAAATTGTAAACAATTAGGTCTTACCACTCTGGGAGCGGACACTGTCAGAAAATGTATGCTGTTAATTTCAAACAGCTCAGTTAGTTAGGTGAGGCTTAACTGCAAAGTAAAATTACTGAACAGAAAAATGGTTCTGTTTTACCTCAAACCAGGACACCTCCTGAGCCAGTTCAACAACTTCTGTTTCAACGTGCTGATACGGACTTCACAGGTTGAGAGCCAATAAGCTGAGAATTAGGTCACACTGTATCTTAGATAATTTTGGAATATGAACCAATTTTAAAACATCCTATGGAATAGAAAGCCTTGAAAAAGAATAATTTGAGAAATAGCTGTCCATGATGTTGACAAGGTAATATACACTCCTGTTCTGTGAACATTTTCTAGTGAAATTTATATTCTTGTTTATATTTGTTCCAGGCTGTAATGATTATTAGAGGATATAGCTTTCCACTCCACTGCAAAGCCAAAGGAGCCTGGATACTGAGTGACAGATGGGTTTTTCCAAGGGCATCCAGGGCTACCAGACCTTGGGATCTTTGTTAAGGACCCTGGAAGCCCTGAAAGTTTACTTCAAGTCATAGGCTTTGAAAGATTTGGATCCCAGCAGAGTGCTTAGAAGCCCAGGTGAATTTCACAGTGATTAGACAGAAGCTTGTTGTATTCAAGATGTTTCTGTGAAATGTTTGGCTTCTACAAACCAGAACAGAATTCATAAACAGACTTTAAGCAGGAAATTTCCAGATAGTTTTATGGTAATTAGGCTCACAAGTTGAGAGCATTCAGTTATAAAGACTGTATTCTAATGTTTTTGCTTTAAATTGAAAGAAAGAAAATGCTACAAGAGATGTTCAGTATTCCTTGGATATAGTTCTACATATACGTTCTATCTAGTAGAAACAAACATTAATCCTTACTTCATAATCACTGCTCTCTTTTTTTGTGTTAAATGTTTTCATCTTATGAACTGCTCTTGGGCTTACTGTGAAACAGTTACAGAAAAAATTAATCCAATTTGCAAGGTGCATCATTCTGAAAGCTCACACAGTGAGAAGTACTACTTGCCATCACATGCTGCAAATTGTGTTTGAAATTAACCTTTTCATTGTAAGCAGTATTATTGAACTTCCTGGAGAGGACCTATAGTGCTGATAAATGGTAATTTTCAGTTCAAAATTCAGTTGAAGATTCTAAAAGAAAAATTATAATCTTGACTATTTAATAACTGAGATGTAAGAACCATGGTTTGAGTCTCTGAAAATTTTTTTAAAAGCATGATCAAATTATTAGTTAAATTTTCTTTACTGGAACCTGTGTAAGTCAGAATTTATGCCCAAGTTTATCGTGTGAGAGGCAGCACAGAGTATAAAGCAGCATAGATCTGATTTAGTATGATTGTTTTCAAACATTAAAATTAGAGCAAAGTAAGAACTAAATTACTAGCAGAAAAACTAAACAAACTCAATATGAAAATTTTAGAAGTTGTATCACTGACATGAAGGGTCATTAAAACACCCCCTGCCCCCCCCAAAAAAAATAATTTCTTGTACAGTGGTACAAGCAAGTAAATATATAGCAACTTAGCTCAGAATAATATTAAATTAATCAAGGCATATTTCTCTTAATGAGTTTTTGTATTTTTTCTAAGATTATTTTGAAAGCAATTCCTTCATGAGAGAAAACCAAGTACATATTCTGAAGCTCTGACTGCTTACCAAAGAATGATGAATCACAGTCACTTGTCAGGGCCAGAGGACAATATTAAGTTACCCCAGATAAGTAGCTAATATAGTTAATATCTTTAGAAATCTATGCTTTTATTTTGAATGGCCTTGGTGTTTGGTCCACTGGTGAAATATTAGAAGCTGTAGCATGTGAAATGCATAACTTGAAAGAGTTTACCGAGTAGCACTGCAAACTTTTTTATTTTTATAAAAAAAATTAAAAACTGATTATATTTTTACTCATATCTTATACATTTTATTACACCTACAGTAATTGTTTCTGTTTCTGTTTCAAATGCCACATAAAACTAAAGGGTACGACAGAAAATATACACATATATGTGTAAAAGCAGCAGAATCTAGCCCGCTATGTCTACAACTCAGGGTGAAACAGAAGTTACCTCTGATTTATAGCAGTTAGTCCTACATTGTCTTGCAATGCATTACACTGAAATTTCATTCAATACGTGCTTCTACAGTAATTTTAAATAGAAAATTAAGTCCACATCAGAAATACTTATGCTTTATCCCAAGATATGGAGGGCTAAGACAGCTGCAAACATTCCAGAAAGCTCAGAGATCATCCTCAAACAGCTTCACCTCTGTAGAAAAGGCTGTGGCTCTCATAACTGAGAGAGGTTTTCCTAATATATATCCAAGAGAATGAATGAGAAAAAGGCCACTTAGAAACTATGAATAAATTAATTCTGCTCTCAGGCCTACTTTTCACACTCTACTGTAAACTTGATTAGAAGCTTAAAGAAGAAGCAGCCAGCATTGTTTCAAACTTAGTTTCCCTGTGTATCTTCCACCTGCTATTTGGACTTTATATCCACTTCAGGAAAGCTCCAGGGCAATAGGCATTTTAATAGCCCAATAAACACTTACTCTACTCATGGGGTGCAGTTACAAAGTCAATTCAGTTGAGATTCATTGAATCTTAATGACGAGAACACAATAGGAAACCTTCTCGGTAGCTAAAAACAGCTACACAAGAATTAAGTGTAAAACCGAACAGTCCGTTTGCTCATCCTGACTTACAGTTGTTTTTCTCACCAAAAGTGAGGAAAATAATTTTAAATTTTAAAGTTCTATGTGATTAGGATATGACAAGGATCAAGAACAGTCCTCTCTGTCCACATGTAAAATCAATTTATTTGTTATAGTGCTAATCTGACAGCCTTTTAATTTAATCTGTAGATAGGGCCAAGGTATACAATAAAGACCTGCTTCCATGAGAGTGATGTTTTCTTCCGCTCATCAAAGTCCAGTTTGACTGACTCACTCTGCCATATAAAGTATTGGTAAAATGCTCATCTCTGCACAATACCTAAAATTAAAGGTAGCATCTTATTGAAGGGGTGCATATGTGTAATCAATCAGACCGTTCTGAAGTGCTTGGAGTAACAAATATGAGTAGGTAGAGAGGTTTGATTTTTTTGGTGGATGGAAAGATTTAGGAAAGCTGGGATAGAGAGAAAGCAGAAATTCTTGGGTAGAGTTTTACAGAAATAGAAAAACTGTAAAGGTTTTGGTATTTAGCATTTTAGTACAAAATATATGCAACAATATGTGCAAAATTATGTGTGTTTTCATGACATTTTCATACTTGATAATGGCTTGTGAATTTCTAATACTCTAATTGTAATGTTGACAGGCAGTTCAGGAGAGCTGCTCAAAACTTTGTTTTAAAAATGTATTTAAGCTATGGATTCTGGGACAAAGGGACGGATGGTTAACTGTCTTTGTTATTATGACTTGTTCATGCTGTGAATATGTGAATGCGTCTCCAAATGTAGTATTGCTTATACTGTGTAATTTGTTTTTTGGTCCATATAATATTCCTGTAATTTTCTTTGCTTCAGAAGATTCATTTTCTACATAACATCTCTTGTTTTGCTTTGAAGATGTGAAAGATAATGAAAATGATGGAAATACTTTTCACTGCTTAATTGTGAAAAAAACTTTAACAACTACAAAAAAGAAAGGAAGAGTGGATATAAATCTGATAAGAATAGTGCTGTCTTCTACAAGCTCCGTTCATAAATATTATGCATTGCTGCACACTGGTATATATTTCTTAACAGTTAGAATTAGTTTTGCATATATTAAATGCATTGAATATGATTTAATACAAAAATATTTTATAAGCAACTTAGCAGAAATGAAATGCTGGGGATTGATAATAGGCATGCAACCTTCTTAATGGAACAAATAATATTTTTAATAGATAGAATGATTTTAAGTACCAATTCTTCAGTTGTATTTGACAACAGCACCCCGTATGTCATACAGTATAATTAACACTTTAGTTGACAAGGATGGGAGGGAGAGAGAGAGAAAGCAATCAAGCACAAGAACGGTTCTTGATAGCTACAGTGTATAACAACAATAAGGACAGTTTGATATCAAAATATTCCTTTTTAATGCTTTAATATTTACTTTCAGGTTCTTATTTCATTTATTAATATGTAGCGGTGCATTTGGTATTCTTTTTGCAATAAAATTTGTTTCCAGATTCATATCTCAGTTAGGATGGCTATACTAATTTAAAAAAAAAAAAAAAAA
>VFFE01007237.1:2724958-2801873 GCA_008921705.1 Burhinus oedicnemus | reverse complement strand
TACATTACAAAGCCAGAAAGAGTGAAAGGGAGAAAGAGAGCACGAATGCTAATGCCACTGCTTTTGTAATGGATTTGGTTCAGAATAGCGGATGTGTTAGTGTTTGCTGATATGCTGATAAGCATGACGTACTCACAAGTCAAGGAACAGAGCCAAATACATCTGTATCTGCCATACATAGCCATATAGGTGCAACCTTTTCCTTTTTTAATGCATAGGAAAAATTAAGGATTTATGGAGAAAGGTGCTCCTTTTCTCAAAAAATCCCCTGTGAAATTATAAATCATGCAATATGAATATCTGCAGATAGAGAAGTGTGGAATAAAAATTACCAAACACAGACACTAGCTCTAAGCAACATCAGCTAGCAAATCATCCACCTAAGATGCAGTGGTAAGGACATCATTTCAAGCTACATTGAATACTGCATGGTATAATACAAGCCATTTTGAAAGATAATTAGATGCATAATTTCCTATACAGACTGCATGAGAAGCCCAATCAAACTAAATTTGTCATTCTGCTGACATATTTTTGCTATCCTTAATGTCAATTTGCTGCAATTTTTTCCTCCCACTGTGTTGTTATTTTTGGTGAGGAAGAGTGCCACAGAGCCCTGAGGTATATTTTGCTCAAATCGATATATCAGAATGACAACTATGAAATTCATTTACAAAAAGACTACATAAGGTTTGAAGAAGCGACTGTAGTGGGCAGATCCACAAATTCACGTTTGTAAGACTGTCTCCCACTGTGGGTAGTTAGGGACAGGCGGTCGGAAGATATCGCGCTGTACGGGAAGATAGGGTCCCTCTCCTGATAGCCATTAGCGTGTGATTTATGATGTGAGCAGGCGGAAGTGACGTTGTAAACCCAAGTTATAAAACACAGTGTTACCTTGCAATAAACGCCATTTGCCGTCCACCACATTGGTGTCTGTGAGCTGATGGCCCGAGCGGCCTGGGGTTGGCCGCCGTGTCGTTCCTGAACCAGGTCGCCACGCCAACGAAGGCAACATCCCACTTTTCTCATTTTCTTTATATATATTTTATTTCATAACAAAGGCAGAAATTTTATGAGTTCCAGATGATTGAGACATTTATAATCACATATTAGTGATGTCAGAACTGAAAAGGTCAAATAAACAGTACAGGTTCATGGTGTCCTTATGAAATATAACGACAAAAAAGATTCTTCCATACGACTTCCAGTTCCTATGTCTGCAATATATTTTCCTAGTAGGCTTTATTGTAAAATCTGGGATCAAATAGTGTATAAATGGCGTAATTTCAATAAATCAACTTTGGTTTAAACCAAATCAGTATAACTTCCTCTCTCCCTCTCTCACACGCATGCATGCACACACACACACACTCATAGAATTCTCCTCAAATTATCTTCCTCTTGTTTGTGGTGATAAATATGTATACTTTACACTAAGCATGGTTCATTAATTACACTATTCATTATATTTATTAGAGCTTTCAATAACCACCGGTTATAACTTCTGCATAAGTAAGCCTGCACATGTAGACTGAATGCCATTTATCTCTGTGTCCTGTGTTCTTCAAAAGTTGATACTCAATGATTATTTTCTGAAGTCTTTTTTTTTTTTTTTACAAGTACCACCATAAAATTATGTTATTGTTGAATTTTATTAGGCCTGTTTGTTGGATATCTGACCTGTCTGAGTGACCCAATGAAATCCACTACTCAAAGTTGTGTCTTTCTGTAAATGGGAATCAGAGAGCCTGTAGCTATCAGAGCACCAGGCAACAAGCTATGAAAACAAGTCAGTAGGAAACAGGGAAGTGATTTCTCTTTGGGTTTAAAGGTGTCTGTGTTGAACTGGGATGTGCATACCAGAATGTGCAAGACAAGTACTGAAGTCATCGCCTTTTTTAAAGTGAGGTATATATTATGTGTATGCATTATACAGTTCTGTAATGGAGCACTGTTGGGGCAAAGTGGAGATACAGCACCATGTCTCTTCTCAACTAAAGATGTTTAAGCTTGACTGTTGCAGTAGCAAGCCCTGTACAACAGGGTGTACTCTAGGGTTCCTTTAACCAGCTTCATTCTGGGAATAAGCAGCAACAAATGCAATATTTGGGAAAGAAAAATGGAAAGTATAGGCTTGTGGCTGGCAGTTCACACAGGGTTTTGACTATACCTGCTTTAGCTCAGACCTGTTTCAAGTAGAGTGCAGAAACATTCCTGGGAACAAGGGCTGAAGGCAAGTTCATACTCTTAGTGGGAATATGTCAGTGTTAGGATGCTGAGGAGCACAAACTCACATCTAAGAACGCTGAAACCCTTACTGTGCAGTAGTCTGGTTACTACAGAAAGGGTTTATACATCTTGCCCAAGTCATATGCTAGTCCAATAAGTAAGGCTTGGCGTTGTTCTCAGTGGTGGGAGATGTAAACTGAATAGGGAACCAAAACTTTGTACCCTTCTTCCTGTATGATTTCTAGTAAATAGTGCTGTTACAGAAAACAAATGCAGTATTGCTGTATTTTTTATTAAACAATGGAAGATGCCATTTTTTTTTGTTCAGTGTAGGTTTTCAGTCCTCATCCATTAAAATCATATCTTTTCTATCCATGTCCCCAACTCTACTGTCAAATTAATAAATGCTTATGGACATTAAAGCAACTGAAATACTAAGGAGGGACTTGGCTTAGAAATCTATGGCTTAGTCTGTCTGATAGGAGCAAGAATATTTGGTAGAACGTATATCTGCTTAATAAAACGATGAGGCCATTTGCACAATAATATTTTTAACAATATAAAGATTGAACAGCTGAAACATTTTTTTAATTAATTTATTTCTTGCTATTAATTTCCACATCAACTTGCAACCAATACAAAATACACAAAAGCATAAAAAAACATGAAACCATTTGGGACGGGGCTCTGAACAACCTGATTGAGCTGAAGATGTCCGTGCTTATTGCAGGGGGGTTAGACTAGATGACCTTTAAAGATCCCTTCCAACCCAAACTATTCTATGATTCTGTGATTCTATGATGAAAGACATAAATTTTCACCACCCAGTGCTATGGTTGTAAACAGTAAATACTGAGAAATAGAGTGCAGTGATTCACTCTATAAATCACAAGACATATCCTATTCCAAAACTGGCAGCAGTTGTTGTTTCTTTATTCTTTTTGCCTTTGTTTATAGGCTTTGCTTCTACATGTGTCACATTCCTGTCAGAGACACTTTATACCAGAGGGAAACTACTTCTGCTTCATCTGATGTACTGTGCTAGTTTTCTGCTACAGAATGTGTTAAATTGCAATCATTCATTTGGCACTGCATTTTCAGTTTCTGTTACCTAACTATGTCTTAATTATACCCACCAAATGGCCAACTACAAAGGATGGCTCCTTATCACCAGACACACAGAAGCAGAATATCTTTGTACTTACATTTTTTCTTCTCACACCCCTTATAGGTCTGATTTGAAATGGTTCTCTACAGGGACCCTAGAGAGATGCTAATGTAATTGTTTGCAATTTGAATGTAAAGAAAATTATTAATAGGTTCGTGGAGGCTGCTAACAAAATGACTGTACTTCTTATTACAGGATTCAGCATTTATGAGTGCATCCTGACCTAGTTTTCTATATGGAGTTTTCAAAGCAAGAATTGTTACATAACTGTAACTTCATTTAGGTCATACCGGTCCAGATTCTCAAGACTGTATAATGTAATGTATAGAACTTACTACTAGGAAAAGCCCTGGCATACTATGGTTAACTTTATGTAGGCTTCAAGAAATCAGTTGGATATCATATGACTGAATAAAGCACAGGCTGAAGGGGCTGTGTGATGGCAGAGCCACTTGCCCCATTCTGTGCCTGGGAGTTAATGCCTTTTGAAGAGTAAACACAGGGGATGTACATTCTCTAAATATCTGCCCTGAGAAATAATCTGTAGTTTGATTTTCCTCTGTGCAGAATAGGCACTATGAGAATGAACATTTCTTAGTCTTACTGCTTTTCTTCTGAATGGTAATTGAAATAAGGACCCTGTAAACTACTTTCTACTGGAAGGAATAGTCTGTGAGGTAGCATCTGCATATGACCTCAGTGTATTTACATTTACATGGATTCGGAAGTGGTTGCATAGATATGCTGAAGCATAGACAAGCCTCTCTTGCTGAAATCTAAATCCAGACACCAATATCCTGTTCCTGAAAATTTACTGTATGCAGCAAGATTAAAGCATACAAAATGTTTTCTTGCTTCAGCACACCCAAATAAAAAACAATACAAATAATTCTGAAGAAAGAATATATACGCATGTTAAAAAAAATAAATGCAAAGACATATCTATAATATATGTTGGAGCATGGTGAAGAAATTAAGAAATCCATGAGCTAGGCATGGTCTGAAATGTTAGGATACAACAAGTCACTGAGACAATGCAATCTCACGTATTTGCACAGGAGTGCTATTACATTCTGTTCTAGCGCTCCAGGGGAGCAGGCAGGCTGTGCCTGGCCCAAGCCAGCCCCCACCCAGCCACATGCGTCAGGTACAGTCATCTCTGATCTGGATCTAGGGAGAGTACCCATGAGATGAACCCAAATCTACTTGCTCTATGTGTCTGTGAAATAGTACTATCTTAGAGTGCCAAATGAAGGAAAACTGGTAGATCACACAGCACTTCTTTCTTTTGCCTAATTTCATGCATATCCTTGTCTTGCTTTCTATTTCCCTGTTTTGGGATTATTCTTTACAGAAAAGCTTTCTGGGTTCAGTCATGCATGGACATAATGAAAATGTATTAAGACCACTGGGGGCTCTATATTGATTGAAACAACAGCCATGTAGAACTCTGACTGCTAGTCAAAAAAAAATGTTGATTTTATTGTCTAATGCCAGCTGAGCAACTCATTATCTTATAATGACAAGTCTGTGCCCTCCCTTCACCAGAGTTCTGGATATGGAACATCAAAAAAAAAGGCACAATGACAGTGGAAGGATACTTCTCCAGTGCTTGGATGTCAATGAAGAAAGAGAAAAATGGGCAAATATCATGACTAATACACTATTAATAAAGATTATGATGATAATATTAGAACAACTTTAAAAAAAACAAAACCTATCCTTTTATTTTGTGTACAATTCCATGTGGCAGGCACCTTGTAAGAGTACATACAAGCCAACATTCATCTTGAGAACCAGACTTAATAATGAGAACTCCATGAATCCATACGGGCTTTGCTCAATGCTTAGCTCATGCTTCCCAGACCCTGACAAGACTGATATACTTGTGAATTTGGTAAGAAACAAGGTTTGGGGAACTTTTAAGTGGGACATTCATTCACTTCAGAACATAAACATTGGAGTTTTATGCCTATTTTTACTAAGCCTTCTATCTGTATGTTCATTAAAATAACTTTAGTAAAATAAAATAGATTACTAGCAAACTAATCCATATCAATATTATAATAGAAACTGAACATGGACAGACATTATAGACAAATATACAACATTTCCTATAAGGAATATTTTCCACTAAGCCTTGTTCTTCTGTGAGGTTTTTTCCAGACTGCAGAATCCCCATGCATAAAGTTGCTGGACTGTCATTGACTGCCTCAGGCCCACAATCTTTGTTTGGCAGCACTGTGTGTAGAATTAAAAGCCAACCATACTGCTGATTTGGAATGTAAGAGGAATGCAAGAATTTCCCCTTCCCTTCCCTTCCCTTCCCTTCCCTTCCCCTAACTCACTCTACTTAAAGGTCTAGCCTTAAGCTTTACTATATATGGGCATATACACAATCTTGAGAATTAAACAAATAATATTAAAACTATCATAATCCTTAACCACACAGAACTGAATACACAGATCTTTTAACATACGTATTCTGAACACACTAAAAAGAGGAATTAAAGAGGAATATATTTGTGTGTCCCTCCAGCATGGATTGTTTTCTCCTATATAGTTATAAACTTATTATGAATGATTGTAATGATTTATTATCACTCTCTAAATTCTATGAATGGAAGAAGAATGTGTTTCCTGGATCTCATTTACCACTGTCAAGTTGAAAAGGTAAGTGAGATTATAATAGATGCATCAGAAACTCCCTATTATATGAATAAAAACCCAGCAAATTAATATTGGTGAGATGAATTCATGAATATTTACATTCTCCTTGAAATTGATTATGAGAAAAATAGTCATTTGTGTGAAATTTATCAAAGCAGACAGGTGGAAAAAGATGATAAAATGTATTTTTATGAATATAGGAATATATTTCAATGGAACTTTTTATTACAAGATACCACTTTCTTATTCTGACTAAAAGGCCAAACTTTCATTTCAGAATATGCTGATAAACCTGGCAACAGTAAATGTCATGCTGAAATGCAAAGTCAATGGAAACTGTAAATGAAATGTTGGAGCACCCAATATGCAGTTATTCTGACATACAGCAAAATAAATATGTTTTGAGTGTTGTGAAGTACAACTGAGTGTTTATCAGATGCAAAATAACACATTTATAAAGTATATAAGTGGCAGCACTGTATGGAAAAAATAGCTGGAAGGTGCATTTAACAAGTTTTTTAAAAGTACGTTTATCTCAGAAAAGTCTGAAGTGGAGTATTTGATGGCAGATAAATAAAACAGAAGCTTCATGAAGTATGATACTTATTTGTGTCCAAGAATTCAGTAAAATATGGGATTAAGCAATGCATAAGCACGTAATTAACATATTAAACATATACAAAGAATATATAGTTCATGCTTAGACAGGAATTCAGAGGAATTCAAATTCACTTATAGTGGTTAGATTACAGAATGAATAAAAGCTGCCTAGTAAAATCAGGAACATATTAGCCTGGTATTGACATGTGAAACTGGTCATCTCCTAGAGACCTGACAAGCCCAGGGCTGACTCCGCACATCAGCAAAACAACTGGATAGGATTTGGTCATGATGTATACTTATTGCTGTGGTAAGGATAATTCTCTTTTACAAATAATATTATCTACTGGGCTTTTTATTAGGAGGCCCGAATCGGCATGCATCTTGTCCCTTCATCACCTATGAATTATTACATCTTCATTCACATCGATTTTACAAACAATTCTCCTCTTCATATGATGCCTTGTGACCCCCACAAATTATATACATATGTATAAAAAGTATGTATATATATAATTTTTCTGCCTGTTGTACTGATATACATAATCTTTTCACATATATATATATATGAACCCTTTCATATATATGAAAAGATCATGTATATCAGTACAACAGGACAGAAAAAAGGATTAATTTTTTTTGTAACAGGGGTTGGAAGGATCTAACTACGCATTTGTATCACAAAAGTGGCATAAATATGCTTATCTTTTCCCCTTAAAATATATTTCCATGAAAAGAATAATATTGTCAGAGAAATAAACTGGTATAAACAGGTTATGATTGAATAGAAGTAAGGTTGCAAGCTATCACAGTGATTGAGTTTCCAGAATAACTTTACACAAGTCATGGAAAAAAACTTTACTGCTTTTAAATGGAACTTCATTGGTTTGTGAAAAGAATTATAAAATGTACTCATCTGCAATAGCAGGAAACCAAGTTCAGACCCAGAAGGCATTTTCTGATACTGTATTACTGCATAGGAACTTGTTTTACTTCATAGGAACTTGTTTTTATGGAAAGTTTAAGATAGCTGGTTATTAAGTAGCCAGTCAAATTGCACATGGAATGAGAAGATACTTGCAGATTTTGACAAACAATTGCTCTCAAATTAATTTTTGGTAACCCAGCACATCTATAAATAAGTATACACACTAACTTTTCCTTGCTAGGTTTCTAATAAACACTGTTAAAAGGATTCCCAACACAGTAGCTTATCATTTAGTGATTTGTGCAATGGGCTTTAAGAATACTTTGAGGTCAAATGTACTCATTAGCAACTGAAAGACCACTTAATCCTACATTCAACTTTTATGTCTAGGTGTGAATGCTGATACTGGATGGATGAAGAAGGAAGGAGAATGTACAGTTGATTCTACTGTTAATGCTGATTGTTTTTCTAATTAATTTTTTTTTAAAAATTATTTTAAAATCTATTTTAAAGTTTCAAACAGTTTTATACATTTTTTTGTATACTTTTTTTCTGCGTTACTGGTTTTCAAGGGAACATTGGTTAGCGATTAACTCATGAAATGAGAAAATGGAGGCAGTGAAATAAGTTCCCAACTTCACGTTGTGTGTAGGCAAAAATAAAATAGTTTTAAGTAAGATTGTGAATAATATGTTAATTCTGAAAAATAGACCCATATATGGTTTAGTGGTAACTTGGCAGTGCTAGGTTAACAGTTGGACTTGATGATCTTAAAGGTCTTTTCCAGCCAAAATGATTCTATGATTCTATGCAATGATCAAGCTCGTGGGTAGTCCAGTTTTAACTTAATCAGTGGCCCAAATTACTCGGCACAATTTTAAGTGAAGCCATAATTGACTTCATTCTCTGGGATATTTGCAGAACTCACAGCTACCTTTCTTTGCATTTTTAGGCCTTGACATTTCATTTTTCTCAGAGTTTTTCTTCTCATTATCTCTTCTGTCTAGGTTGTTTTTTGAACTCCCGGTTATTTTACAGACTGAATTGGCTGACAGGAGAGTCCAACCCATTATTTTTAACTAAGCTTTGTTCAAATTTGACCTTAGCTGAATTAACATCGCTGGTTCAGCACATGATCTTGGAAGAGCAACATCTGGTCAGGCTGCTACTATTGTCTGACCCTCAGCCAATAATGTCAACATATTTAGACTAAGTATATTCAAATTTTTTAAACAAAATTAGCATGTATGTATTTGGACAGATAAGGTGTATTTATAATATGATTTAAAATGGCTGAGTTATAAAGTTCTTGAAAACGAAGCTTAATAATGAAACCATGGAAAGACACTTGAACACAGTGATAGTGCATAATGGCTTCTTGATATATAAAAGAAAACTCATATTCTATTTTAAAGTTCCTAATGATTTTTCATTACTCTTTTGCAGTATCCCTGGACTACAGCTTCATACCCTATGGAGTGCAGTCTAATAGAGGCTTCGTCCTATCACTATTTGTCATCATTTAGAAGGTGCCTCAGGAAAGGACACATTAAAACATGTTCAATTCCTCTCACTGGTTCAAACCTTTACAGAAGCTCAATTTTACAGAAATTGTAATTCAAACAATATATATCTGCAGTATTACAGCATGAAAGTACTTAACTTCAGCAGGCAGCAAATCCGAATGACTCATATTTACTTACACAAAGGTTTCACTTCAAAGATAAAATGACAAGGAGTGTTCTTTTATTCTCTTAGCTCCCTTTCAAGGAGCTTAAAAAGCCTTCCTTTTTTCCCTTTAAAAAAAATAAAAATCTTTAAATGTAACAGCAGAAAACTACTAACAAAAACGTGTTCCCTGAAGAGATATCAGTGCAGGTAAATGAATTCTGTATCAGATAGAAAAAACCTGTTTGTTAACTCTACCTGGGAAACTGCATGAAACCACTGAGTTTTGCACTAATTGTAGGAAGCAGATCCATTAGGGAAATAGTGTCAGAAACAGTTCAGAAAGCTTCACAAGAGACTCTGAGATCATGTATTTACATTCATACCTTAAATAATTCAGAGGAGACAGTCTTTAAAATAAAGGAAAAAAAAATCTCTGTTATGTAGCATCACACAGAGAAGTAAATCATGTATTTTCTTCCAAACTGGTCTAGAGAGCAACAGGGAGATGAAATAGCCAGCCTACTAAATTGTAGAATAATTTAGGCTGGTCATCTATTTCAGCTTCCTGCTCAAAACAGGTCTACTGTCAAAGGCAGGTGAGGTTGTTCAGGACTGTGTGCAGCTACATTTTGAAAATCTCCAAGGATGGAGATTCCACATCCTCTCTGGAAGCTCTGCTACAACTTTTGACCATCACCCACTACCCTTCTGTTGCACATGTCAGAGAAAAATCTGCTCCATCTTCTCCTTTACCTTGCATTAGAATGGAATTAAAGCCTCCCCTGCTTGAGTTCTTTTCCCTGGGCTAAACAAACCTCCTGTGTGTCGCCTCCCAAGTCATGTATTCCAGCTCTCTAACTGCCTTAGAGATCCTCTGCTGGATTTTCTTTATTTTATCAATATATTTCTTGTATTGGGGCCCAGAACAAGACTTACTAGTTCAGATGTGGCCTCCCCAGTGCAACAACAGCTTCCCCAGCCAGCTGGCAATGATCTTACTAATACAGCTGTATTGGGTCTGGCTGGGATGGAGCTAATTTTCTTTATAGAATTTGATATGGTGCTGTTCTGAATTTCTGACCAAACCAGCGTTGATAACACACCAGTGTTTTAGCTGTTGCTGAGCAGTGCTTTCACAGTGTCAAGACCTTTTTTTCCTACTCTGGCTTTTCAGAGAGTAGGCTGTGTGTGCTCAAGAAGCTAGGAGGGAACACAGCTGGGACAGCTGACCCCAACGGACCAAAGGGATATTTCATGCCATATGACATCATGCTCAGCAATAAAAACTCGTGAAAAGAAAGAGGAAGTGGGGAGACATTTGTGGTCATGGTGTTTGTCTTCCCAATTAACCATTTTGTGTGCTGAGGCCCTGCTTTCCTGGAAGTGCCTAACATACTCCTGCTGACGGGATGTAGTGAATAAATTTCTTATTTTGCTTTGCTTGCACAAAGCAAGTTTTTCTCACTTTTACCCTTCTGATTCTCCTCTTCTGCATCCTCCTGCAGGCGAGCGAGCCAGCAGATGTGCAGGGACTTGCCTGCTAGCTGGGGGTCAAGCCACCACAGCAGCCTTCTGTGTGTTTAGCCTTTACCACCACAAGAGTGCAGTCCTGGCTTACATTAATTTGTTCATTAAGACACCCACTCGGGACCTTTGCCGCAGCATTCTTCCCCAGCACAGCAGTCCCAGCACTGATGCACGAGGTTGTTCTGTTGCAGGGGCTGAAATATCCATTTGTCTTTGTTGAACTGTTCCATTGGCTCATTTCTCCAGCTTGGTTAGCTCATCCTGGCTGGCAGCCCTTCCCTCCAGCATATCAGCTGTTTCCCCCAATACCTTGTCATCTGTGAACTTACTGAGGGAGTCAGATGCAGTATTGACCCCTGAGTTACTGGAACAGGTCACTCAGAGGCTGTGGCATCTCTGTCAGTGGAAATTTTGAGATCTTGCCTGGACAAGCCCCTCAGCAACCTGATCTAACTTTCAAGTTAGACGTGCTTTGAGCAGGAGGCTGACATAGATGACCTCTCAAGGTCCTACCAACCTAAATTATTGGTGCAAACAGAAAATACAGGAGGAAGCCTACATTTTATCAATGTATTTACTTATATCAGGACACTACTTACAGAAGGAATAATTGACTATTTCCAGAAAGAATAATCAACTCTTCCCACTCTGACAATGCTTTGATTACACCTCAGATTGATTGTATTCATATACAAGTGATTTAAAAGAGGTAAGACTTGGCAAATCCCTGTTTTTCTGCAAGAAAAAATGTAAGTGCTTTCTAATAGGAAGATATAAGTAAGGCTCCATAATGATTTGAGAAACACCAGATATTTCAAATGCTAATGGAATTCCATTATATGGTAATGATGAACACCACACAATAAACCAAATTATGTTATTTACACGTTGCTGTCAGCAGGTTTTCATTCCTATAATTTCTTCCTAAATTGATCCAAAAGATTAGTATATACTGGATATAACTGTGACTGGTATACCAGAAGTTTTTAAGCTTCTCTGTGTGTTCTTACTGTGAAATAACCTTTTCAATTCGAACTTTCCTTTACGGGATAGTTTAAAGTCATACCCAAAGGCACATGTATAAATTCTTACTCCTCTTCCACTACTCAGAGATGTTACAGTTACAGTTGTATTCATGAAGGAAAAGTACTTATAGCTCTAGGGATAGTCTTTGAAATGCCTTAGAATAGCCATTCTCAGTCCCTGTAACTCTATGAATTAATTGGCTAAATTGCACACTTTCTTATCTTTGCAGTCCTGTTCCAGTGCACTAGAAACCCAGAGCAGTCCAAGTTGAAGTATAATTTCATATCTATGTACGCACAGACAAACACACACAAAGCCTGAGGAGAGAGTTCAGGTAGATACAGGGAGATAAAATTATTTGCTTGCAGACATCTACATTTTCTGAGAGGAACCTATTTGGGAAGTTTTTGAATTTGATTTATTTAATCCAAAGTAGACATCTAAAAATGATGAAATGAATCGTTCACTAGAAGTACCTGTTTTCCCCTGCTTACTATGCAGCTGTGTCATTTATCCCTGATGATTTCGGAGAAAGATGGCTCAATTTGAGTGAAATTAATACCCTCTCTGGCTAAGAACTTCATATTGGGAACTGACAAAATTGCTATTAGGGACTTTCCATGTGCTTCCAGTTTCTGAAATCTCATCTACAAGGTCTGGTGTTCTTTGGGATATTACAGGGGTGAAAGCTTCAGTGTGAGATTCACCTCATCTTATTGAAGTTGTCTGCAATATTATCATTACCATGTCATGGAATTCCAGTAACAGCTAAAACACCTGTTGTTTTTTGAGTGAATCTGGAATACAAACGAATTAATTTCCAGTACATTGTAAGGCAAAAAAGATGCCATGGAGCTTGATACTCATAGTTCCCACTGTTGCTTAAATACATGCTTCCCCAGAATCTGATTAGAAAATCAAAAACTTTTTAGGTCTTAATGTGAAAAAAAAAAAGAATTCCTATTTTATATAATGTAAAAAGATTGAGTGAAAGGGTATACAGTTCACTCATACATTTAAGTTAATACACTGAAGTTAACATTGACATAGCCAAGTATTTGATCACCTGCTTTTTCTTCAGTGTAATACTTGAAAGATCTAAGTATCTTTTTCCAACTCAAAACAAAAAAATGTTTTACAGTCAAGTTGCCTGAGAATGAAATTTGCAGTAAGCAGGTCAAGTATTGTGATTTACCTCTGAATTGCCCTGGCATAATTAATTACCAATAAAATTAAGAGTGAGAGCGCAAACATTGATAGATTTATGCACATAACTTTTATTTGTCTTGGTAAGATTAAGAAAGCCATATGCACTAATATTAACATAACAGCCTATACATATGTTGGTAGTGTACAAATTTTGATGCATTGGTTTCTATTTTTCTCTGCTTACACTCCCAAGACTAAAGCCTATGGAAAGAAAAGCTTAGAAGTACAAGATTCAATGCAAAAAAAAAAACAAAAAAACCAAAACACCCCCACCCCACCCCCTCCAAACCCCTCTGTGCTATACATTTATTGCACAGCTATGAATAGCAGAGGGGATTGGGTTTGGTTTGTGGTCTTTAGCTGATTTTCTGTTTCCCTATAAGGGCTGAAAAGGCCTTTCTCCAGGTCAGGGCGGGCAATGGCCAGAGCTGAGATGCTGGGATAAGACAGGCAGCATAGAGAGAACTGGGAGTGCATACTGGCCTCGCTACACCCAAACTGTTATTGCACAGAGAATTCCTGGCAAGTGCACGATGGCTTTCTGCTGAGCAACAGCCCTGGGGCAGAGGTTGCAGTATAAATAGTGGTAGCAGATGTAACCTGTCTGGTAAACTACTATAAAAAACAATCTTGCACATGGAACAAATAGTCACCTTACCTGCCTTTTTTCAGATCAGTTATAGCGGTCTCTTCTGTTTTCCTTTGTTTATTTATTTTATTTTTTAAAAAAATGGACTTCAGCATAACTATTGCACTACTTTGCTTTGCCTTTTCAACTGTGGAGCTATTTCATGTCTTTCCTGTATGAGCACTTTGGAAAAGGAGAGCTGGGACACAGGGAAGGGAGAGAAATGTCTCTCTGGAAGATTAAAAAAGAGAAAATCTTCTGCAACTCAACCGTTTCTTTTTATACGGAATGTGTTTCCTAGCTAATGCAACGAAAAATATTGCTACTCTATTAGCTTATTTATTGGATATATTTCTTCATTGATACCTTTATGAAATCATTGAATCATAGAATCATAGAACACCAGGTTGGAAAGGACTTCAAGGACCGTCTGGTCCAACCTTTCTTGGCAAAAGCACGCTCCAGACAAGATGGCCCAGCACCCTGTCTAGCTGAATCTTAAAAGTGTCCAATGTTGAGGAATCCACCATTGCCCTGGGAGATTATCCCAATGGCTGATTGTTCTCATTGTGAAAAATGTTCCTCTCTTGTCCAGTTGGAATCTCCCTAGGAGTAACTTGTACCCATTGCCTCTCATCTTTTCCATGTGATTCCTTGTAAAAAGGCAGTCTCCATCTTCCTTGTAGCCCCCCTTTAAATACTGGAACATGATGATAAGGTCTCCCCTAAGCCTTCTTTTCTCAAGGCTGAACAAACCCACTTCTCTAAGCCTTTCCTCATATGGCAGGCTTCCCAGTCCTCTGATCATCTTGGTGGCCCCTCTCTGGACCATCTCCAACCTGTCCATACCTTTTTTGTACAGCGGGGACCAAAACGGAGCACAGTATTCCAGGTGTGGTCTGACAAGTGCTGAGTAAAATGGGATAATGACTTTTTTATTGCTGCTGGTGATGCCCTTGTTGATACAACCCAGCACCCTGTTGGCTTTCGTTGCCACAGCAGCACACTTTTTGCTCATTTTGAGTTTGTTGTCCAGCAGGACACCCAGGTCCCTTTCCACAGAGCTGTTCCCTAGCCAGGTAGATCCCAGCCTGTGCTGCACTGCTGAATTATGTTTTCCCAGGTGCAAGACCTTACACTTGTCCTTGTTGAACTTCACGAGGTTCTTGTTAGCCCACTCTTCCAGCCTACCCAGGTCTTCCTGCAGAATGGCTCTCCCTTCCGAAGTGTCCACTTCCTCACTCAGTTTGGTATCACCAGCAAACTTCATGAGGGTACACTTGATCCCATCATCCAGATCACTTATGAAGATACTAAACAGTGTTGGGCCCAATATTGATCCCTGGGGGACCCCACTTGTGACAGGCTGCAAATGTGCATACTCGCACTTTATAAGATGTGCAGTCAGATCTCCAGATCCTCACTAGGAAATGGCTTGGTGTAGAACTCACCAAATGATTTATTCAAATTGATGATGCTTATCCCTTATGCCTGGTCCTCCTCCTCCATCCTTTATTTGTAGCATCGAATTATTGCGTAGTATTTGTACTGTCCTTAAAATGCTCACTATTAAAAAATCAAAGAACGTAAACAAATCTGATTTTGAAATATAGCCTACAGGGTATTCTGTGAGAAATTACACCTTGCCTTTAGATTTTCTTCACGCTGCTTTGCTAGGTAAAATGTTTGGAATTTTATTTTAAATAAATGGATGTTTTATTTAATAGATTGAATTTCAATAACCAACTTCTAAAAATACCTTTTCTACCTTTTATCTTCTGAAAACAAAGAAAGATTTCTTCCAAACAGACAATGAAATTGAACAGTTGGGTTGAGAGTTTCATTATCCCTATTATGAGATGAAATCTTACATTTTCAACTTAGGTTTATTCTGGTGGATGTTAAATACAATGCAGTGTGAAAAAACCATGGAACCACTAGTTTTAGGTCTTGCATAATGATTGACTTAATTACAAAATATATAGGTGTATGTATGCAACATGATAGTGCTATCAGACTAACCAAATATTGTAATTACTTTCTTCCCAAAATATTCAATATCATACTTAAAAAGCCTAGTTAATACCTTCCAACTGTCTATATACAAGCACCCCTGCAACAAGAAGACATTTTTGCAGTGAGGTTGGCTGGAGACCAGAGTACTTGATTCTGTCTGGTAAAGTGAGGTAAATTAATAAAATTATTTTATATTTAGACTTTAGTGAGACAATGACCCAGCCCATATATTCTAAAATATGTAATAATTATGATTAGATGAGCAGAGCAACAAACAGTATATTGCCAAAAGATTTGGTATACAGCTCTATTAAAAATTCACAACAAATAATTTATTGTATTCTATATAATATTCTGTAAATCTGTAATAACTTTCTAGCATGTTTTTTGCAACTATTACAGTACACTGGAAAAAACTACTTTTATGTATTGTATAAGTGTTAAGTGTATATGTGATTCTGCAAAGTAACGTCATCATTTTATTTATGCTTTCATGAAAATGAGGTTCTAGATATTTATTTACTGAGTGAATAAAAATGTAATTAAGTCGCTGTATGAAGTACTGTGAAGTATGCCACTGCAGATATTTCAAGGTCTCTTGATGTGTTGCAAGTAATGTCTCTCACTATTTTTATACAGTAAATTGTTTTGTATAAGGTTTTGAGTACTGAACTCTATCCAGGGATATATTTTAGAACACAACTGGATATAGTGATATCTGAATATGTTGATACGCTCAGACAAAACATCTGTTAAGAACTAACATAAGAGAAGCTGTGCACACCAGTGTCAGTCCACCTCTATACGAGCTCTGACTTCTCAGAGTATATTCAGAAGGTACTCAGACTGTAGGACTGGTTATGAATAATAAATGGTACTGCAGCTTCAGGAAACAAAGGGTTGTATTTAGAAGGATAACTGGTATTCAATCCATTCTGAACAACTATATTTGGAAAGAAACAACCTCCAAACTTGTTAGTGTAATATTACCAAACAACCATCTGATTTGTGAAACAATAGTCATGAAAATGTTATTTGTAAACACTCCTGACATTTTTTACTAAAGCTAAGCAAGTTGCCAGTTTTGTGCAATTCCAGCATTCCTTTGTGTCTATTCTGCTTCTATTCTGACATGACAAAAACTTGTATTAATTTCAGAAATGATAAATTTAGTAATGTCATATCAGACACATCGTTAGATGTAAGATACAAAGTAAGTCCATATGACTTAACAAATTTGAAAAGATATAGTATATCACAGATGTCAGAACTGATGGGCTGTATTACATTACTTTCATATCAGATAACAGCTACCAAAGCTGATGAAGAATTCTATGTCTCCCTTTGAGGGTCTCCTCACCCAATTAGTCTCAAAAGAAAGTCCTTATTTATACAGTTAATGATATTGAAATAATCTGATATGTCTATGCTACTTTATAAAATCAAGTTATAGGGAAGTTGAAATTAATGTGTACTCACAGATCAGCCCATTTTTGTGAGGCCTTGATATTCAGAAGCAGCCCACATCCTACATGTACCCAACTTACAACCAGCGTGTCTAGATGCAGCTAATGGTATAGAATAATAGAAAAGTCTAAGTCAGAAGAGACCTCTGGAGACCATCTAGTCCAACTTTCTGTTGAAAGCAGGGCCTTAAATTAGGTTATCCAGGGCTCTGACAAGCCAAGTCTTGGATATTTCCAGTAAGGTACATTTCACCACTTCTCTGGACAACTTATTCCAATGTTGAACTGGTCTCATGGTGAAGACTTCTTTTCTTGAATCCAGACAGAATTTGCCCTGAAGCTACTTAATGCCTGTTGCCTCTTTTGTGACCAGGCATCCTTGTGAAGAAAGTACCTTGATGTTCTCTGTAACTATCTTTCAGGTATTGGAAAACTGTGACTAGATCTCCCTTGAGATGTCTTTTCTCTAAGCTGAATGGACACAATTCCTTCAACCTTTCTTCGTATGTCCAGTTCTCCAACCCTCTGATCATTTTGGGGCCCTTTGTGGGACACTCTCCAACTTTCATGTGTTTCTCTTCAGCTGGAGGGAACATAATTCACACAGTATTCCAGGTGTTGCCTACAAAGTGCCAAGTAAAGCTGAGTAAACACCTCCCTTGATCTGCTCACTACACACTAGATGTTGCAGCCCAGATGTTTTGCCTTTCTTGCTGCTGAGGTACATACCACTGGCTCAAGTTCAGCTTGCTATCCACCATGACCCCAGAATCTTCCTGGCAAAGATATACCCCTACCTGCTTGTAGTGGTAAAGACCCCAGCTTGTGCTGCTCTTTGGGGTTATTCCAATTACAGGACTTTACATTTATCCCTGTTGAAATTCGTATGATTCTTGCTGGTCCAGTTTTCTAGCCTGTTGAGGTCTCTCTGTATAGGTGCTCTTCCTTCTCACTTGTCTACTTCTCCACCTAGTTTGGTGCCATCCACAAGCTTTGTGATGCATTCAGTCCCTAGAAAGATATTGAATAGTATTGAACCCTGAGCAAACCCACTCATGAACGGGTGCCAGTTTGACTTCAAGCTGTTATCCACCATCCTTTGAACTCAGTACTATAGGTTGTTTTCCACCATTTGTGGTCCAACTGTCCAGTCCATTTCTTAACCAGCTTGTCAACAAGGATGTTGTGGGAGACTGTGGCAAATGCTTTACTGAAATCAAAGTAGGTAATGTCCACAGCTTCCCCTCATCCAGCAAGAAAACTGTTTAATCGTTGAAAGCAATCAGGTTGGTTAAACCCAATTTACCTTTGGTAAATCTGTATCAGCTTTTGCCAATGAATCTGCCACGTAAGAATGCAAAACCATACTACCCAGTACTCAGTATTTCTACCAATAATGGTGATGCTTCCAGCAAGTCAAAAGGTTTTGGTTCTCAGTCTGTATGGGCAACAAATATAACGAAAGTGCTGGAAGCGGCCTCAAGGATTCTTTCAAAATACCATGTAATCATACACACAGTATGACTTCTTTTTTTTTTAAACTTTAAATTACAGCTTTTCACTTTCACTGTAGTGGGGAAATAATTTAGCCCTATCCTGTACCTCAATTTTTCTCATACTTCTGAGAATTGTATGGAGGCTGTACAGAAGTTTCTTGTCTTGTGATATTAATACTCACTTTTGAGGCAGAAATCAAGGCTTTAACTTTCCTTTCCAAATATGGTTGAACATTATGATCACAATTTGGTCTTAATTGAATGGTAATTGCAGTTACTATAAACTTAAAAGTTTAAACAGAGAGAGCAAAGAGAAGATTCACTAAGCTATAAAGTAGTTGTTAAAGCAATGTCATGCCACGTTTTGCATAGTATTTTAGTATATTCTTATATTGCTGTGTGTCCAAACGTGCATCTTCCTTGGGAATTCAGCTCTTTGTTCTGATGCATATGTCCTTAGGTCTTTAATTTTGTTGAAATATAATTCATTGTGTTCAAAAAAAGGTATCTTACATAATAATTAAGGGTCAGAGTATTGATCCTAGCATCCCTATATGTGCGCCAGACAACTATAACTTGAGGTTACTTTCCATCTTTTCAAATAGCAGTTGAATTCTGTGAATATCAGTATCATTCATGAGTGATAGACTACTAAACAGGGTAGTAATTATACACTGTGATTAAGTAATCATTGAAATTCAACTAAAAGAACAAAATTCAGTCACAGCGTAAAATCCATTTTGATGAATGTTTTTAGCATTAAGCAGACATGAAACGTCCTTTCAAAAATGAATGTAGCACCCGATAGTAAGGAAATACTGGAGCACTAGGTTATTTTAGCTTTTTCATCATGGCTAGTTTACAGCTTGATTTCTCTGTTAATATGCAGAACACCATAAGGCAGAATGGAAATAAGTTTATTTTAAACTAGTCTTAATAAGGATAAACACCAAAACATACAACTAAAAAATATAAAAATTTAGAATTTTGGGGGACTTCCATGGTTTTCCTCATTGTATTTTTATTTTCAGGTATTTTATTTTTGCAAAGATCATGCAACTATATTATAACTCATTATAAATATGTTTATTATGTTTATTAGCTATATTTATTAAAAGAAAGTATATGGACTTGATATAGATATGAGGAACAATCACTTGAATGACAAAGAAGATTTTATAGTCAGGCTCTTCTGTCTGCTATTTAGACAAAAAGAAACAACCTCCAGTATATTTACCAGTAAAGCTGAATGACAAGATAGAACCTTCCAAGGAAATGAGAGAGGGTGTTCTAGGGCAACAAGACTACAGAAATAGCAACAGTTCTTTCTGCAAGCTGCAAATGTTATAGAGTTCAACTGATTTCAAATGTTATAAGGTGAGTTGATCTTTCCTGTTAACACAAACTTCTGACCTGCATCTAGTTGGTGTACTCATCCACCAAGTCTGTTACACTCCCCTTAATGCAGAGAAACCCTAGTACAACAATGTTATCTGGATCATAGTCCATAGTCTTATATTTCTTTATAAAATTATTTTGTACTCAATTGTTATTATTACTTTGAATTTTTTTTAAAAAAAGAAAAAAATTAAGAAATAATAATGAAGAAAACAGAGTGGGAGAAAATTGAGTAACATACAGAGCTAGTAACGTGACACAACATATTGCACATGTCTAAAGATGTCCTAAATAATGAATTTTGGGTGTTCTTAAATGACAATAATTCCCCCCCCAAAAAAAAAGAAAAAAAAAGAGTTTCAACATTTAAATTAAAGAGAAGATTACTGGTAAAAAAGGGTGGAAAGGACCTCAGTAAAAGGGTTCCAATTAGATGTGTTAAGCTGTCACACCTATAGGTGGCTACTAAGACAATGCCTTTGACAAACTGCTGTTTTCCATAGTTTCAGAATTCCATAGACCTGATTTGTTGCCAGAGATTGTCAGAATAACATATTTCTTCTCTTGTTTGATACTGAGGAGGAAATTTATTGTATTGGTTCCCTGGCTTTAGTACCTTTTCCAGTTGAATGTGTTTCCAGTGTTAGCATGCTTCAGCTACGCCACATCTATCTGCTGATGGCTGCACACTCTCCTATCCATTCTCTGCAGACTTTTGTCAATGTCACTTCAGTCAGCTCTCCACCCAAGGCTTTAAAGGTAGTATTCATGCTCTCTTCACTTTTTTCAGACCTCTTTTCTCAGTTATTCTCTACTGTTTGTCCAGACAAGTGCTCACCCTTCTATGATACATGGCTCCCATTTAATTCTGTCATTTTGTCAAGGCTAGCATTTAAATTTTAACTTTCAATCATTTTATCAAAACAGCCTAAATTATTGACAAAGCTTGACTTCAGCTTTTAAGATGTAGCTATGAGACTATGATTTATCATGGAAATACCATCAGAGATTGTAGTTTATAAAATAAAGAAAATGAAACACCATGGAAACGCCACTTTTTTGTTTGTTTTAGTCTTGTGTTTTGGCTAAAAGGCATTTTTCTTCCAAACCAAATTTTTCTATTAAAATACTTTTTTTCCCCTAGAAAAAGAAATATACAGAAACTGAATGCAGTTTGACAGCCAAAGCAACATTTTAACATTCTGATATTTTCCCAGTACTTCCAAAGCTAGCAGTTCATAAAGTATGCTCTTTTTCAAAGCTGTACTCACCTTGGAAAATACATGATTCACTGTAAACAACCTCCAAAATCCATATCGTTTCAACAGAGTCAAGATTTTACCTTGGCTTCCCGAAGTCTTTCTACTAAGATCCTGCTTCTGTAACTACACCCAGGTGTTGAACACTGTTATTCTATGTTTTTTTCCCAGGTAAATGCATATTGCAATAAAACCAGTTACGCACAATACAAAAAAATCCCAATACTTAGGAGCACTACTGTGTTATTTGGTCTTCTGTGACAAAGTAACCTTCCTCTAATATTTTTACAGCTTGTGGCATTTCTGGGGAGGGCAGGAAGGAGGAGGGAAACATGCATTGCAGAATAGTGATAATCTTCATTATTTTCTAAGGGGTGTTCCTTTGGAGCAATACTTTGAGAAAAGCAGACTTTTAAATAGCTTTCAAGCGTCTCAGAGTATAGAAGTGAAAAGCTGGTAAGAACTTTCTGACTTTTGTCATATTGATTTGAAAATCAGCAAAACCGTATGGTATTTTAGATGTAAAGAATAAAAAGTCTAAATACCAGTTTCAACATGACAGCAGGTACTTCCTCAAGAAACCTAATTAACTCACTTATAGTATTCCTTCCACTACTTTTAGGATTTCTTCTGTAGGTATCTCACGTGCATTTTACTGAGTAATCAACTTTGGTTGATAATGATTGATGTTTTGATGATTTTAAATACATTAATTCTTCCATAGAAAATGAATAATTAGAAGACATTTAGTATAATGAATGATTTCTATGGATTTCATTAGGTAGAATAAATAATTATTTGATTCATCACATGCACAGCTAGCAACTGCGATTATCTGATCAATACACTTGCACAAATGACAGCGACATTATAGACATTGGCACTTTTTCCTGATATTCCTTCAGATGTCCTGAAAACCAGCTGCCTTTATAAAAGGCAACAAGATAGCTAGTATATTCAACTTAATACATGTCTTGATAACCTATCTTTTCTATTAGGTATAAATCTTCCTGAAACATAAGATTATTCTATTTTTTTTTCATCTAAATTCTAATAAAGCTCTTTATGAAATGTGAAGTCTCATTATTTCTTGAAAGTCTTGGCTGTTAATATCTCTTTCTGAAGCAAGATAGTATTTCTTGTGCTAGACTGTGTACAAAAATCTGTTCTTTTTAACTTGTTAAAGTGTTCTATCTTTGTTATAAATTTGTCAGATAGTTAAAATTAGAAAATGGAGACTCAGAAATAATATCTTAAGCATTTAAATAGTTTATTATGTTGATCCTGATATCTTTATAAAATAAACTTTATGTGATGACGTTCTTTATGAAGTAAAATTTATGTAATGATGTTTTTTGCATGTGTGCATTAAAAAAGCCCATTAAATTCCCTGACTAATTTCAAATTCAAAAAAGTCACAAGTCTAAAAGTGCTATTTCTATACGGTCCATGAAAGTGAAAGTTGAGTTCTGAAGCTTCTAACGACTGAAAAGCTTTACTGTTAGCTCTCTTCTCCTAACACAGCAGAGAATTCATGAGGGATTTTGACCTTCATGTGGCTAAAATTAGGCATGTTATCTTAAATGCCAAAAAATTAAAGTCTATGATAAGGAAGTAATAATACCCAAATATGCAAATACTGCTATCAGTCTTTCAGCTCTCAGTGACTTGGTAGACATTTAAAATCTTATATGAAATGAGTCCTAAAAGTTTTAGGTTTTTTTCCATTGGCAAGATAAGATTTTAAGATGTGCTGTGAATATATAGATTGGACTCCTGAATCTTTGTCTATCCCAGGTGAAACAGTCAAACCAGTTGCTGGCACGTGTCTTTCTTCTCACACTTAACATAGAGCTAGAAATTGCAGGGCTAGCTCAAAAGCTAGCTCACTCACTAGCTGGGTGGCTAAATTTTTGGTGGAAGTTTCAGCATGAAGGATTAAACTTCTCCTCAGTCCTCATTAAGTCACATCTTTAATCTTTTGACTACAGTAGCTAAGAATGTGGATATTGTATTGTAAAAGTTTTGACCAAGAGTGGAAAGGAGGGAGGAAGGCATAAGCAAGTCTTTTGTTTGAGATTTATTTCTTGATTGGGCTATATATGAGCCCAAGAAAATTGGTTATGAAATCTAAGCATGCCTTTTTCCATAAAGAAGGATTTCTAAAATACAAGAAGTGCTTTTGCTAACAGCTAACTAATGTGTGTGGCAGACTAAGATAACTGAGTAGGCAATGGAAAAGGATTAGGATGTTTTTGAAGAAGGAACTGAAAATCTCTTGAAATGAAACAAAGTATAACATAACCACAAGAATGAGGAAAAACTGATGTGTTTTGAAGACTTAAGCCTCCACTAATGGGGAATTCTAAAAGATATAATATACAATAAGGACAAGCATTAAAGATTTTATAAATAATACCTTCCCCAAATAATGTGCCAGTTACAGAAAGGACAGTTTAGACTTCCATATTTTGCCAAGCTAAATAAATCCTAGCACTATGAATGCACTATCTAATTAAAGAGACCAGAATAGAATTTCACTTTCAGGCAGGCACCTTCAGTTGCTGGGTGACTCCAGTAATGTCCATGTGTAAAGAACTAAGCTCTCAGGATGAAGTTCACAGATTGTAAATGGCCAATGAAAGGCTGCCCCCCCTCACAAAATCCCAAATCTCCTTTTATTCACGGTAGATAAAGGGTTGTAGATGAATTTATGCTTTTTTTCTTTTTTTTTTTGTACCATGACTGTAGATCCTAGAAAGGAGCTGTTGGTAATGGGCATTAGGAGAAAAAAAACCTCACACCAAAACATCAGAAGCCATCACTAGTGTACATGTCTAGTATCTGAGTGAACATGATTATGGTCATGCGTTACTACAATGTTTTTTGTGGCAACTTCATTTGAAGCATTCATATTGACACTTGGGACATTACTGAGGGGATTGTTGCTCCTAGAATTAACCTAGCAAGGAAAAGTGGATATTTTTAGCAGGTTTTTTCATTGCTATCCCTACTGAGCTGTATTCCAGGACTGTATAAAAGAACTGGCACTGGTTGAGAAGGTGGCTTTTACTGTACCTAGACGTGTAAAAAAAAAAAAAGTTAAATGACAGTTAATTTAGTTAACGCAATGTTGCACTGGATTTGATACACTATTAAAACTTATGAGAAAGGATGAGGAAGTGAGAGAGATGCCATGTTTAATCTGATCTAAATTTAGCAAGATTTGGACAAAATCTTACATAAATTTTAGAGAAGAAAATCCAAGCATATAAAGGCTTGAGATTAAAGAAAAGCTACATATTTTGAAGCATTCCTTAAGGTCCAATTTGCCTAAGCTAGGCCATCCTTAAATTTATTTAATTTTAAATCTCAAAGACATAGTAATAAATGTGACTCATAAATTATAACTCTTTTTCTAGGAAAAAGCCACAATAGATTCTGAACTGAAAACAGAGCAAGATTTGCCACTATGCTAAATTTTAGAAATTTGTTAAATATTGGCCATTACAGCTGTTATATTCTTTCAAGTATTGTAACAACAGACACCCCCATTTGATCTTCCATACTCAGCCACTGACCTAGTACAAGCTTCTTTCTCCCGAGATGCCAAAAGAAGGATTGTATTGGATCAATACTGAAAATTAAAAGAGAAAATAATTGCTTCTGAATATAAAGGCCAGAGAACCAATGAAACTCACTCTCATTGTTGTCAGCTGGAATTATATGTGAATGCATAAGACCCTACATCATTTTGGCTTACTGAACAGAAAAACTTGTTAAAATTATGTTTTCATATATATTGTGTTTCATGTCTGAGAGAAAAGGAAAATGAAATATTAAGTAAGAATTCTTTATACTAACAATAAACAGATTTTCAGCCTGTTTACATTAGTCACCTAACTGGAACTGTTTTGCTTCAGAACTGCAACTTTGTACATACAACCACTGAAGTTAATAGGCAGGATTTGTTACCCCACAGACACTTAAGAATTTAGGTAAATGCAGGCATGTTTGTGGCAGAGGTGTATGCTCAGTCATCCCATGGCAAAGTCTGGTCAATATGAAGCACCTAAGCCAAGTCTCTTAAAAGACTTGGCTTAGACAGAGTGAACACCTAGTAATTATTATTCATAAATAGTTATTTTTGAATTATTTTTCACAAATAATTTGCAAAATCTAAAATTACAAGGAAAAAGTACAAAAGGAAAATACATTAAAATCTCATTTCGTTAAAACTCTTGTATCATATTATACAGCTATTGCCTTAAATGCTACATTTCCTGAAGGAAGAAGCTCTTATTTGCAGGACTTCAGAGCTATTTAATAGATTTTTAGATTATAGACAGAAAATTCTTGCAGATTCCAGTACTACATTAAAAGAACGCAAATAAGTTTAAGATGTTGTGTTTGGTTTTCTCAGTTAAATGAGAATAAGGGGAATAAAAGTTTACAAAAAAGCTAACTGTAGCTAGTGATGCTAATCTCCTAGTGTTCAATTCATAGTTAATATGATTAGAAAACACTCCGGAGAATTATTCGGAACAATGAAATTCATTTCCTGATCTGAACTGCCCACTGGAAAAGCCTCTCGCTCTTTCCATCCCTACAAAGCAAGGTAGGAAAGATAACATTTACACTAAATTGCCAGTCTGTGTGAATCCAGATTTAATATGTGTCATAGTTCTTACTAGCAAGACTTTGTGTTATGGTTTGAAGAACCCACAACAATTTATTGTTGTTTAGACAATTATTCAGTCACCCAATGACCCCTCCTCACCCAGTAAGGGTAATTGGAAAAAAGAAGCAAACCAGGGGCTTGAAATGTAAACAGATTTAATAGAATAAGACTAAATAATTAACATTAATAATATTAAAGAACCAATATTGATCCCAATACCAATATAAAATATACAAGGATTATACTCAGCCAATTCTATCAGTAGGAAGCTGTGCACTCCCAGCAGTGGACAACAAATGTTGGAGACTGCGAGCGCTACGGCTTCAGGAGGAAGGGAAGGCCTCAGGGGTCTGTCACTGGGGCAAGAAGTTCTCAAGATCACAGCCATCATAGAAGAGAAAAACTCCTCAACAAATTTGCTAATTTATATTGAATGTGACGTTCATGGTATGAAATAATCCTGTTGGCCAGCTTGGGTCAAATGCCCTCTCACTCCTCCTCATCCCCGCACCTGGCTAGCTCGAAAACACCTTGAAACCAGCATGCCATAGCTGTCTATATAGTAAATATTTTCACAAATTCAGACACTAGAGTCTTCTAAAAATGCAGTTTTCCCTAGCATTAGAAGACAACTTACTGAAAAGTAGAATTACTGAAAGAGAAAATTAATCCTGTGTCGCTCGAACTGGGACACTTTGGCAAAACAGGCACAATAAATCAAAATCATTAGGTCCTTCAGGAACAAAAGAAAAAAAAAAACAAACAAAAAACCTTCTAGCACCTGATACTAGAAGAAAAATCCATATTCAGTATGAAACACACTGACCGTGTTTTTCTTAGGTTTGAGTTTTTTATAGCTTTGGTTTGAAACAGGGTCTTTACATTCTAACTGAGATATTCTGTCACAAAATACAGACATAATTGTACTTTAAAGTATTATTTGTACCTTATTTTTATCCTAGACTAATTTTCTTTCTGAATACAGAGTATAGTTCTGTCATGGGCTTTTTATTCTGGAAAAATGAAACAAACTTTTAAATAATCTTATTTCATTCATTCTTTTCTTTCAATCTTCCTTGGAAGCTATGGCTATGTACTGGTACCACAGCACTGGATAAAGGTAATCCTCCTTTCACTCTGAAGAATACTAAAAGTCTGTGTATTACAGCAGTGGTCCACAGGAATGAAATGAGTATAAAATCTTGCAAACAGGAGAAACTTCAAGAGACAGACTCTCTCTCAGTGGAGACTGTGGGTGACTATGGGTGGCAAATTAGATACAAGTTTGCAGTGTAATATGACAGGAGAACAGTCAATGCAATTCAGCAAAGGTAACAAGTCATGGAGGATGAAGACAGTTGTCATTGTATGCAGCTCGTGTGGTGTCACACCCAAACATGCCATTTTATTGCACATACCTTAGCACTAGAAAAGCTGTTGATATAAAGGCTTGAGAAGGTAATTTGTGTTGAGAGATTGAATATTTGAAATAAAAAAAGTGTAACTAGAAACATGTAGGTGGGTGAAAGAAAGAATTATTCACTGATAATTTCCCACATACGCCTGAAGAATGGAAATAACTGGTGGGATTAACTATTTCTTGTGCTATTTGAGCTAGGCAACAGCCAAGCTAATTTTATCTCAAAGCATACAAGAATATGTAACAAATCTGTTTAACTAAACTGTACATTGATCAATAATAATATGTTAAGGCTTTTATTAATCTTTAGTATATCATTGCATCTCATTTTAAGGAATGAAAACAGGGAGGAAAAGATATGGTAATGTGGTTGGTTAGCCCCAGTGGGCCGCTAAGCCCCACACAGCCCCTTGCCGACTCCCTGACAGTGAGATGAGGGAGAGAATTGGAAGGGCAAAAGTGAAAAAAACTCATGAGTTGATATAAAGACAGTTTGATAGGTAAAGCAAAGCTGCACATGCAAGCCAAGCAAAGTAAGGAATTTGTTCACTGCTTCCCATCGGCAGGCAGATGTTCAGCCATCTCCAGGAAAACAGGGCTCCACCACATGTAACAGTTACTTAGGAAGACAAACGCCATAACCCCAAATGTCCCCCCCTTCCTCCTTCTTCCCCACAGCTTTTATTGCTGAGCATGATGTCATATGGTACGGGAGATCCCTTTGGTCAGTTGGGGTCAGCTGTCCCTGCTGTGTCCCCTCCCAACTTCTTGTGCAACCCCAGCCTACTCACCATCAGGGCAGTGTGTTAAACCGAAAAGGCCTTGATGCTGTGCAAGCACTGCTTAGCAATAACTAAAACACTGGTATGTTATCAACACTGGTTTTGGTCAAAAATCCAAAACACTGCACCATACAAGGTGTTATGAAGAACATTACCTCCATCCCAGCCAAAAACAATTACAGATGAAAAACAATGTAAAAGTTTGTTTTGAGTGACACAGAAGTTAATTCCATGAGAAGGAAGTTAAATCAACTTGCTTGAAAAAAGAAACTTGAATTGGACCAAGAAGTCCAAAGAATAGCACTTTTTAACTAAATCTCAGTTAGCAAAGCTGAATAATTCTCTTGGGATTATATGCAATCTGTACTGTGCTCTGTTTCTCTGTTGGTTGATGTTCAGCCTCCCTATCCATCTGTCAGAAACATGGTTTTTATTCTCTGGAAGTCCATATGACACAGCTGGCACAGGCTGAGTTACAAGCTTGAGGAAGCAAGCTGCCGAGTCCTCTCAGGGACTACTTGCAGATGGGTTGTGCGCTGGATTCCTGCCTGGTAAGTAGAAAGAATAACCAGATAGCCAATTTCCTTTCTAACCACAGTTTATCCAAAATAGGCTGGAGAGAATAACCATGCCTAGTTATGAAGACAGACTAGAAGTCCCAAACAGATCTTCTGCACTGCTAACTGCAACAGATTAATTTTTCATCATATGGTAGTGTCCAGTAAGGATAAATTTGCCATTTAAAGTTGGTCTGTGAGGTTATGAAGAATCTTTTCCAAGCCCTGTTACCTATTTCAAGTCATAGACAGTTAAGAAATCAAAAAATGTGGCAGGGCTGCATTGTCATACAGGAGTATAATCATTGTAATAAAAGAAAGCACAGAACGTTGCAAAGTGATGACATATTCACATGAAGCACAGCATGGTTTATCATCCAGGCTCAAGTAAATAAAACCTTATTTTTCATTCAATTAGAAAAAAATTGTAAGGAAGACAGAATAAAACCACAGGCAGGGTAAGTAAATAAGTTTATGTAGAATTTTGTGAAAGAAACATCTCAGAAGGTTGCTTCCAATGAGAAAAATTCATCATCTATAGAAAAGATAAAAGTCAATGTGCTTTCTTTTTAAATATTATTTCCCTGAGAAAGTACATACAGACCTTTTTCATCAACCTATGGTTTTGTTTGTGAAATCAAATAAATTTCCATAAGCAGGTTTGATTACTTACATTAACAGTCATAAATAGATATTAATAACAGGTAGAGATATTATATGTAAATTTTACAAATGAGTTTGTGTTTGTACAAATATGTTTTTATTATTGATACGTAACTTGAATTTCTAGGGATCATAAGAAATCTACAAACCCCAAACTGAAACTATATGTGTGACCAAGAATGTTTTAAGGTTATATTGAACCTTATTTAGGAAAAACATCAGTAAGATACTATGTCTTTAAAAAAGTTAATCTGCAACCAAAAAAAAAAAATACACAGGTAGAAGGTACATTGATGAACACATTGTCTAAGATGTACAGGCTGTTTAAGAAAATATACAATGAAGGGTAGTTAACATAACTTGTTCTCAGATTAAAGTGAAATCTTCTATGAAAAAATCAATTAACCTTGTAACAGCATCCCAATTTAAACATATAGACAATCATTAAAGTTAAGCATAACTAGTAGCATGGGTAGACCTGCCCTTAGTTTGGGTACGTAATGCCATAGTAAACCCCAGTGAGTTGTGCAGGTGTTCTTTTCTTAAGAAACAGCTATGCCAGATTGATGACTGATAGCCTTTATTTTATTGCTAATTACATCAGCATTGTTCTATAGTCATTAAAGTGAACTATGTTAATCTGGTCTAAGGTCTTTGTGGTTGTGTTTGGCCTGAGTACCTGACTTTGAGGACTGCCTGTTAAGGATGGATGCAACAACTGATGAATAATGTGGGCAACTTAGACTGTAATTTGGCTGCAGCAAAACCATGCTATTAATTAGTTTAATTATTTATTTTCAGTTGTGGGAGGCATAACATATGCCAACAGTGTGCAGTTTGCCTCAAACACTGTCAGTGTGCTTCAATGATTCAGGCAGTAACTTTACAATTTCAGTCCTGAGTTATTCTTTAAAAAGAACTGCCAATTATGTTGAACTTAATAAAATTGCATGATAGCTTTTGTGAGGTTTCATTTTATTGAATTTTTTAATGGTGCCTTATTACAGCTTATTTTCACTGTCATATAGGGACTGAAATTCTGCCCTTATCCTGCTGCACATAACTTCCCTCATGTTATTTCTTTGGTGATTCACATTTAGTTACAGTACATACACATTTTCCACTTGTCTTTTTCAGATCCAGCAGTAGATTAAAGCCAAAAATTGTGCTTTATTAAAGTAGATTAACCCTTTTTTGAACCTTAAACATATAATGAAAATAACAGAGAAGAAAACTGTGTGAATCAAAAAAAAAACCAGCCCCAAAATTTAGTTGTAAAGATGGAAGAAATGCATCAGAATAAGGCTGAGACCTCTGTCCACCTTTACTGCAGTGTCTCTAGTCACAGAGAAAATCACTTCATCTGGAATTCATCTTATCTACCTTCAGCTGTCTAAAACTTAGTTTTCTGAATCTAAGCTCCTGCAATTTAAGCTCTGGTACAAGAGACTGGTACCTCTAGCAAAATGTTCATCCCACCTGTATTCATGTTGCCTCTACAACTATAAAATAGGGAAAGCAATACTTAAGATATCCAACCATTTCCTATTTTGTTCACAGCAATGATGATTACACTTAAAAAACAAACAAACAAAACCTGTTGAACTTTCTGGATCAGATTAATCCCTATGCTACTGTGAAATGAAAACACATACATAAAGCACATTGTATAATTGTTCCTAATATAAATCAGGCATCATGGACACTGTTATAATACAAATAAAGAAATATTTTCTATCATGTATTTCATCTGACTTTTTTATATGGATAAAATAGAAATATCTATCCATTGAAATAACGTACAATGAAAGTGATGAATAGCACAGGAGTACTGCAGAAATGTTTTTTGAAACTCCTAGAAAGGAGGTTGTCATGGAAACAGCTGGGTTAGAAATGTTTTTGTTGCTACATTTTTCTTAGCTGCTGCTTTGTTTTTATGTTATTTTAATAAATTAATCTTCCTCAAGTCATTCATGGCTTTATTTTTCTCAAAACAAGATACTACATTAAGAACTTTTCAGATGCAAGGCAATGACTAATGGCATATTCATCTATACTGAAACATACAAAAATGAAAACTTCCATTTTACTCCTACACTCATCTAGCTGAAAGATTAAAAGAGAAAGGTGAGTAAAAGTTAGTCACTCCCTCCATAAAAGGCTATCATAGCATTCTAGACAATATTTTACCTAGTGTGAACTAAAAGAAAAAGAAAACATGTATAAACAGTCCCCCAAGATTTGAAATTTTTAAACCATTTATTCTATATGAATGTAACACTTGAACTGAAAAGATCAACTAAAAGTAAAAAAAAGTTTAAAATTAAGACAAGTAAACAAAATAATTACAAGGTTAATCAGAAAAGGAACAAAAAAAATCTTGTTAACTAGCCTGCCTGCAAGAAACAGAAGTTTAAGTAGTCTATATGAGCATACCTGCAACAAATAAGAGTTTCTAAATACTAATTATCATTAAACAAAAGAAGTGTTAAATACCATCTGGAGAAGAATGGAAAGGGCAACAAGTGGCACATCGTCAGAAAAACACCTGAAGCGATGAATATAAAACAAACTTAAAAGCAAAAAAAATTAATAGTGTTTCAATGAGCAATATAAATTGTCAAAATGACAACACACATGAGGGACAAATAAAAATGATCTGAAGACTGAGCCACATAAAAAAAGGAGAATGTACGATGAAGCTACAAGGCAGTAAAATATACAGGCGATGAATCCACGGGTTTTGAAAGTCTGTGTGTTATTTTTTGGAACAAAAGCAGATCTAACACTCTCCACTGACATTTTTTTTCCTGCTAAAAATGCTGATTCACTGATAGCTAAAATATTTTGTGGACACATTAGTCTTAATAAATCTTGGAGCACAACATAGGTTCAAATACTCTCCTTTAGGGCTTCCTCATCAATTATCTGCCCTTCAATTTTCTTGACAGACCATGTGAAGAATTACATTCACTCTGTATTGAGCCAACAAGATATTAGCTCCAATATCACATATTAAATGGAATATCATATACTAGCGGTGTATATATCATCAATGAAATTTCCTCTTCCATTCCTTCCATTGATGAAGATGGCATTATGTTGCACTGTTATTACACTGAATTTGGAATACAAATTAATCAATACTGATCAGTCCTTATGTTTCTGATGAAAAAGTTCACATGGGGATAGTGATGATGGAAAGAGACATACTGCTAGTGCCTATCATGTTTTCCTTTGTACTTTTACTTCTGGGTGGGTTTTCTGTGCTCCAATGAAAACGGCAGGAGTTTCTTCCTATAGAACTAATGGAAAACATCTTTCCAGAAGGTATTATTTAACGATACAAGACTTCTTGCTGTGTTGGAGCACAGATTTCAGACTCCTCAGAATTCCTTGCTATTCCAGTGCTATCTTCCAGGCGTATGTGCCATAGGTGCAGCATTTGCCTCTGTCGAAGTACTGAGCAGAAGGTTTGTCTAAGGCCTTCCATGCTGTTTATAGGGCTTATAGTTATCATGCTTTCACCCTATTTCAAGAATCTTAAACAGAATTCCTCATGTTAATTATATCACTAGCTAATCTGGATTTAAATATTTTAGAACTTTCTTGCTACAGACTTTGTCCTTAGGTGCAAGACACCTTTGAGGAGGTTAAAATACCAAAGGTTCCTATTTTTACTTTTCTTTTTACCAAATCTGCTGGTCGCCAAGACTGGTGCATGTGGGTGTGTGGTGGGTTCACCTTGGATGGCTGCCAGACCTGCACACAGCTGCTTTCTCACTTCCTCTCCTCAACAGGATGGGGAGAGAAAATAAGATGAAAAATCTTGTGAGTTGAGATAACGACAGGGAGATCACTTACCAGTGAGCATCATGGACAAAAGAGACTCAACTTGGATAAAATTAATTTAATTTATTGCCAATTAAAAATAGAGTAGGATGGTGAGAAACAAAGACAAAAACTAAACCATCTTCCACTTAACCCCCCCTGCCCATCTTTTTTCCAGTCTCAACTTCACTCTTTTATTCCTGACTCATCTACATCCTCCCACCAAACGGCACAGGGGAATGGGGAATGGGGAATGGGGATTGCGGTCTGTCCATAACAGGTCCTTTCTGCTGCTCCTTCCCCACTTCTGCTCTGGTGTGGGTCTTTTTCACAGGCTGCAGTCCTTCAGGATAAACCTGCTCCAGCATGCATCCTCTCCTGGGCAGCAGTCCCTCAGAAAAATACTGGTCCTGCATGGTCTTCATCTCCACATGCCCCAAATCCTGTCAGGAGCCTGCTCCAGTGTGGGCTGTCCATAGGCTGTAGCTTCCTTCAGGGCACATCCACCTGCTCTGGCTCTCCTCACAGAGGCTGCCGTGCAGCACCCCCCCCAGCGCCTTGCTATGGGCACCCAATACACTTTGCACAACCAAATCCTCTAAACCATTCTATCCTAGATATCTAAAACACAACTAGTGAATTTGGTGTGCCTCAATTTTTTGTCTTAGATTTTTTAGTGTGTGTCTAATGATAAGTTTCAAAGTCATCACCCTTCCTCCCTGAAGACTGGAAATTTGACTGTGCACAGGAAACTCATGTGCCTGAAGATGCTGATCACACAGTACCAATGTCATCCAGTCTGTCCACAAAGGTCCATATATCAAGTGGGAGGCAGAGATTACTTTTCCAGAAGGTACTCTTTTAGAAAGGTATAGATGTAGAAATATATATATTTTAGAAAGACATACATAGATGGATAAAGCTATATAGATGCACAGATGGTGTTCAGAAGGTAAATTCTATGCCCCTGAAAAGAAAGGTCTATAAAAGGATGCAGTCTTAGCATTATAAAAAAAATTCCCTTGAAGAAATTCACTGTTGATAACCATACGCCATAATCAACCAATACTGTTCATCAGCTAGATGGAAATACTATTATCTAAAATGCTAGAGTTCAAATATAATGCTTGTAAAATCTCCTATATAAGGTCATCAGAATATACCAAAAGCCAGTAACCAGTCAACCAAGCTATATTATTATAGAACTACTTTCCTGCTAAACACTTTCAAATGATAGTTACGATATTCACCTGAAAGCCATGCATATTTTCTACACAGAGAGAAAAGGAACTATGTAATGATGTCATAAAATATCTAAAGACATTGTCTGATTCCTTTTATCCATTTTATGTTACTCTTTGTCATATTTCTTATCCTGAGATGCAAAAAATTTTGTACCCTATCACAAAAGCAGAGTCCTACAAAAGTCCATTACTTAAAATAACTTATACCTTTTGATGGATGAGGTTCTTATGTTGTAATACAAAATTAGACTATAGTATGGGGAAATTAAAAAGAATGCAAAAATAAATCTGATAATAACCAAACCCAAATGTTTAAAAGGCAGGAATTTTCTCTAGTTATGTATTTTTAAAAGTTAAGACTCTAGTTATGTCAGGTTTCTAGCAACGCTGAGATATATTTATGTGAATTAATTATCTGTATAATTAAATGACTTCATTTCATCCTATTTAGTGACAATATCTTATCAACAGAAGAATGGAGGACTGGAATAATTTCTAAGAAATATCTCAGCAGTAGTGTAGAGCATTTTAATGAATTATTTTTAAAGCTGCTAAAAGGATATTTGTCATATGAAAATAATAGTTTTGGTGTTAAAATTGACAACATATTAAGACAAAGCACTACTTGACAGTAACAAATAAAGCATAAGACATATTTTCATAAAATTAGCATATAGAAGTTAAATGTGTATAATTTAAATTTGCTAAATCCACATAGTTCTTCTGATTTCTTAACAAGGAAGAACAATCCTGCTTCTCAAGGATAGAGAAACTGTATATGTAGGTTTGAAAACTAACACTAAAAAAAGGTCATTGTTTTGGTCATTTAAACTGACTGTGTAGGATAGAGAAGCATTTGAGGTAGATCTGGGTAGCTGTCTAGAGAGAGAAGGCACACCTAAACTGGCACCAAGGATCCAGGTGAAGGTTAAAGTTAGAATTCAGATTTGGATGAGCAGAAGCCAGTGATCAGAAACCTCAGCTCAAAACTTTCTGCCACCAGCACCGTTCTGCAGTTCATATTAGCAGAACCAATTCTTTGACTAACTTGTGGTATTAAATATATTGTGTAAAAATTCACTCTGGAGTAATGTAGAACTTGCAACAGATTTCCTAAATCAAAGTTCATTGCTTTAGCCCTCAGGCATCCTTCCTTTCAGCTTTTATAGATAAAGAATTTCCTTACTGGTGTTCTCTTAGTTTCTGAAATGTGGGTTTTCTTTCTGGAATAAAAAAAAAGAGTTTGCTCTCATGTTTAACCCTATGAAGTCAGTTTCATTTTTGACAATGGAAAGGTGGATGAAAAAGGAATCCAACATACTCTTTCCAAATGTAAAGGTTTCTAGAAGTAAGAGTACTTTTGAAGTTTTTATGCACTTTTTTATTATTCATTATTGAATTCTTATCCATTATATTTAAATATTTCAGCAGTCTGTGGTCATTGTGCATTTATTCCAGCTAGATCCTACTTTAAAAGTGTGTAAATATTCATTGCAAATTATTGAAGGTCTTGGATTAGGAATGTCTACACCATGTTATTTTTTTTTTTTTTAATTTTGGGTTATTACTGCTCCAAAAGTACTCTGAAGATAGAGAAATACAGAGTACATATTCAGAAAGACACATAGTTTTTTGAAATGTCTTTTCACTTTTAATATTGTTCTTATATAATCCCAAGTTTCTTCTTCTAAAAATATATTGAACATGTTTATAGGATGCTCAGTGGAAAATAATGTATTGACTTCATACAATACAACAATACACATTCCTTACTTAAAATTTCAAATTACTAATACTTATTGTTTTGACATTATAAATAGCTAAAACGTATCACTAAGGGTGTTCATCATATTTTAGTAGTTTATGTTTACATGTGCAGACTTATGAGTTTGCCTGATTTCAATTGAGACAGAGCAGATATGAAGATTGATATGCTAATTTCTCTATTAGTTTGAACTTATTATTTCTTATATCAAAAGAGTGCGGTTAAATCTGTATAGCTGAAGAGAATACATCCTTCCTTATAAATATTTATCTTTTGAAAATCTTTGTGAATTTCTTCAAAACTTTTTTTTTTTTTTTGAGAAAGGATTGGAGAATGGAGATAGATATGGTTTTGTATTTTTGTATAAGGGTTAAAACATGCTTTGACAAAAGAGGTACTATATGAACTGCCAATGAATCAAAGCAGGACTTTGGTATTTGTATCACTGTTGTGACTGCAAACTTTTTAGCACATCAATGAATCCAAGTTAGAAGGATTTATACTGAGGTTCAGCAAACAGTAGCAAAGTTTTCAGAGGTAATCTAGTTTCCTGCCGTTTAGGTAGAGAAGACATACCTAGTCATAGTTTAGAGAGAATGGTTTTTGCATATATGAGATGTGAAATGTGAATCAGTAAAGTAAGAATTCAGTAAAAATAGTGAAATTTTCAAGTTTCAGTAACAGGAAATTTTTTCTATAAAGAGAGCAAAATTTGATCTCTAAAAATAAGAAACATATTTTAACAATTTAAAGTTATTTATTACTGTAATGCTTTAAATCTATCAGTGTATCTTAGTTACTTAAATATTTTTGTGTGATAAAGTATTTTCCACAGCTAGATTCAAACTTTTATGATGTGTATCTTACTATTCTAAGGCTATTTAAAAAATCATTATTTTGTTTTAGATAAATAAAAATTTTTCTGGCATTATTCACTGTTGTTTGATGATCATATCTAGCACAAATATTCCAGCAATCTAGATTTTGGAAGGTTCCTATTGAAGTTTCCTATTGATTTACACTTTATTTAGTAGTGAAATAAATTAAGAAAATGCTTGCAATTTTGCATGGCATCAAGATCTTTTATTTTTATGACTGACGTAAATAAGTTTTTTTCACTAATATTTTATTGAGTAATTAAAAATGAGATAACTCATTCAAAAATAGGAAATATATTTCACATGCTTAGTAAAAACTTTAATGCATCTATTTTTAAATATTTTTTTTTAAATTTTCTCAAAATGAAAAAAAAGTCTGCACTCTTACCCAAAGGTGCAGATTTTGTGCTAAATTAAAATACTTCTGTCTTTTGAAACTGAATGTAAACATATTTAATACACTTAAGAACATCATTATTGTAAGAAATTTCTCATTTTGGCTGCATCCAACAGTATGTGTTCAGTATTTTCTATATACTAGTTACAGAAGTGTGCAACGTTAGTGTGCCTTGGTTTCTATTAACACAGTGACTGTTGGTAATGGAAAAAAACCCAACAACTTTGGAATTTCCAGTGGAGAAAATACTGAGGTCTTCACAGTTGCATTTATGACAATTTCTAAAAATAGATACTGTCTTGGAAAGTCCATACAGACATAAACATGGCAGACTGGAGCTTGGTTTGTTGGAGGATTGCCCTGGTAACAGCAGAGGTCCTGTTGTTCATTCTACATGCATTTCTCACTTCAAACTCTTCTTTAAATAAAATAAAAATGGAAAACCACAAGTCTCAATCAAAAGCAGTTTGATCAGTCTATAAATCCTCTCTGACAATGGAAGTCTCAATGCCAGCCAACGGCAATGTGTTAGTAGCTCTGCACTTCTTAAATATAGTACTTTATAAAGACACAGTATCTGAAAGAGCTTACTTCACTATTGGAAGCAGTGTAACTATTAGCACAGCTTTCTTGTCAGGTTAATGAACCTTGCTTGTTAATCAGGCTAATTAGCTTGCTTTCTTCAGATCCAACCTAACGTCTGCACCACACAATACAGTGAAGAATCCAACCTTTCATCCATCATGTTCGCACTCTCATTGGGTAGTTATGCATTTCCAGATACAACACTATATATCATGTGTAACCATATGAGCTTTTGACAAAAAAAAATCTTATTAATAAAAATTCCTACTATTACATCCACTTTGCAGAAAGGAATTGTATAAGATAAACAAGGTGCAAAACACTCTTTCCTTTCAAAACATACAGGTTTGCTATTTATGCAGCCTCTCTTAACTTCTGAGCCATGCCAAGAACATTCATTAAGCTATCGTCACCCACTGCTAATGCAAAACTCTTCAGGAGTCCTTCCAGATTTATCTTAGCTTAGCATCGAGAGTTTCTGAAGGGAAAACTAAAAGGAAATTCATCCTTTTCCTTCTAAAATGTACATCAAGATAACATGCTCTGATCTCCCCAAATAAAAACATTACTGTTATGGCATAATTTGAAGAAAAAAAATCATTAAATTTTAGTGTATATAACTCCTGACTATGATTGCCTCTAAACTTTTTAGTCAAATTTAAAAAATAGTGCTGCTCACTTTTGATGTGGCAGAGGTGCTACTGACATATTTCTTGCTCAGCAAAGGTATCTTAAGCTGAATCTAGTAAAACAGAGTTACAATTCTTCATAAAATAATAACAGAAATAGAAATAGAACCTCCATTGCATGTAGAGGAAAGTTTTTTATGTTCATTATTTGTAGCAAATTTGATAATATTGAAAGGTGTAATTTGAGAAAACATCACCACGCATCTAAAAATAAGATGCAGCCAGAGACTGTTTCAGACAACAGCAGGCAAAGCAGTAAAGTGGAAAGATACCAGCTATCTACGTAATGAATAAAAATGTATTCCAAAGGAAAACAGGCAGTGAAAACCAAGTTATTGGTGGTCTGGTCAGACATAGTTGCAGATAGAAGTATTTTTAGTTACAAGAACTTGATCACTAGGGCATATCCAAATTCTTTGTGCTCCCTTGTATTTTGTTACTGAATACATGTGATTAATTTAATGTTTTTATTATTTATTTATTTACTGTTACTTACTTGCTAAAAGTCAGCAACTACAGATCCTTTAATAAGCAAAACCTATTTTTTTCAGAAATCCAATATGACACTGGTTGTCAATGAAAGCATGGAGGCATAAATTGTCATTTTTCACTTAAGGAATAGCTTGAGTTAGCTGTCTTATCTTTTGAAGTGATGCTCTTGTTAGAACCAAGGTAGCAGTAAAAATATCTGGTAATGTAGTGACTTTTGCTTTCAGGCAATTTACAGACATTATCTATTTAATCATTGCAATATCTTTGTGAGATGGTTACATTTGTTTATCTACACCTTCACCTAGAGAATATGAACGGGGATATTAATTAATTTACCCAAGGGCACAAAGGGAATCTGCATCACATTTAGATTAAAATTCTCCTCTTTTCAGTTCATTGTTAGGTATGCACACCACTACACAATTTTCCCTCTCTCTAATTCAGCTTGCCATTATATTAATAATGTAGCTGCAAATAGTAATACAGAAAGTCTTAACTCTTTTCAGAAATAACTGATCATTTCTACAGATAACCTCTGGTTCACTGTGAGTTATTTGATCCTTTGACTGATGATGATGAAGAATCACTGCTATGCTCAGCATTTTAGTAGAGTCAATAAAATGAAACTCATAGTTTCTGGTGTATATGTGTCCATTACATAAACATCATTGTTCCAGATGAATACCTGGATTAACCTCAGAGGTACAACACAAAGGAATGAATAGTTACAGACACTCAAACCATACATGCACACACACACACACTAAGAATGATAATAAAAATCAATTGGATAAGCCTGTCTATGGAGTGACTTACTTTCCTTTAAAGAAAAAGGCACAAATGACCTACGACAACATCACAACAATTTTCTTTCCTATCACTGACACACATTCTGCTGTGGAAGGAGGTGCAGGATGTTTCTAAAATCCACTGCATGTAAGGTTGTTAGCAAACACCAGTGTGAGTTAAACATGGGGACAGGAAAGAAGTGCACTGAATGTGAGAATCTCCACCTCAGAAGAACAAAGGAGATAAAGTTTGTGTTAATGTTTAGCTACAGCCCTTATTCAGTAAAACACTCGAGCACATGCCTATATTTGTCCTAATGAAGCAACAAACATGAAAACATCATCTTACCTTTGAAGATATAACTGTATTGTCTTCAGTCCCCAACTCAGCAGGATACTACCATTAAAATATTTAAGGATCTCTTGATATTAAGTACATTAAAGTCCTCTTAAAATCAGTTTCTTTGCTTGAGAGAGATGGTTAGAGACTTGTGTTTCAATACTCTGACATTTCTAAGGTTTACTGATCACTATCAGTTTCTTTTCTAAACACCCCAGTACTGTAAAACTTCTTAGACCATGACTGTATATTTTTTCTGACCTTATTTTCCATAGTAACAATCAGCTTATAAATGTATATGCCAAAACAAAAAAAACCCAACTTTTTTGAATTTATCAGTAATTTCTTATCTATGTTTATGAATGAACTTACCAGTTGCTAAATCTCTACCCCAGCCTCCTTTAGCCACAATGATTATAAAAAATGGAGAAAACCTGCTGATCCTGGTCAAAGGATTTCTAAGGTCAGGAATTTCTAACCTGCCTTTTTCTGTTTTCTTAGTCAACACACAGTAACATGCAAAATCCCAAATTATACAGTGTATATATAATTAGCAAAGCAAAATTTTCAACATATTTCTTTATCCCTTTGTTTTGCTGGGTCTTTTTACAATGTGTGCTTAGTTCAGTTGCCACCTGGCCTGATTCATCCCAGATGTCTCTTATATCCAGTACCATATCTTCCAGCCTCATAAAACATCTTGGATACCTCAGGGTACTTCAGATGGCACAAAGTGCAACCAGACTAAGGTCATACATACTTTAGAGCAGTCTTCAGTTCTTTTAGGTGAGAGTAATGTGGCCAGCAGAACAGGATTCCAAAGACTTGGATTTTGGATGTTTGCTCAATTTCAACATGTTTTGCTGCCTAAAACCTACACTTTTTTGAAGGAATGTGTTTCTATAAGGTGTCTATACAAATAGACACTAATTAGAAATCTCTGGTTCTGTCATATATTTTTGCCACTATGTTCCAGTACTACAAGTACTATTTAATTTAAGTAATCTATTATTTATAAAAATCAGTCATAGTCAAATTGTCATGGATGCTCATTGAGAAAATTCTCCTTTTTATTAGTCTAAATAACTAGCTCTGTACCTTTCAAAATGCTTTCGCCACACAAGACTTTATAGTACCCAAGTAACAAATGTACAATTCCCACACTATGCCTAACTAACAATTGCATAAAACCAATAAATGCTTACCAAAGTGGCAATTGCATTTGAAGCCATTTACGTCCTCTTCGCAGGTTCCTCCATTCCAACAGGGTCTGTCTACACACTCATTCATGCGACCAGAACATGTTTCTCCTGAAATTTTAGATTAAAATAAAAAGACAAATGTGCTGATGTGTTCAAATCATAGAGACATATTTGTAATGAAAAAGGACTATGGGATTGTCACAGTAAAAATCTGACCCCACTGGCCAAGGTGCACTTACTGAGTACACAGGGATACTGATGGACATCTTGTGTGTCATGAATTTTTCTGCTTCATAGGTTACAAGACAGTCCGTTTTGACAGGCAATGTTGGAAGCATGACAATCAGGAAAATAGAAAGCTTTCCTACTGAGGGTATGCATAATCCTGGAGCTTTTTTCCATTATACAAAATTACTATATTCAGGCAATTTTTGTTAGTTGTGTCAATCATTTTCTTTCATTTCACTCACTGTCTCCTTTGAAAAAGAATGGCAGAATAACATCGCATATGAAAATCAGGCCAACACTAATTTACAAACGGTTATGTGTAACAGTAGAGTTCAGCCCATGTTCTACAAAAAGTTGTTGGTACTGTGATACCGAATATCTCTCTCTCTCCGTGTAATACAAAGGAGGAGGATGAGCAAATCACTGAAGAATATTTAATGAGGCAAAATACAGATGAGAGAGAATGAAATAATTAAGAGCAAAGGTAGGAAGTATAGTGAAATGTAGATTTGTAATCTACAGTAGGGGTTGCTTTGATTTGTAACAGGAAAAGCTATTCCCAGCCATGGGAATATGAAGGCAAATCATATTTTCAGTACTTATTGCAGGTCAGCAGTGTAGAAAGCATGCTGGGCTTTCTGTGAACCTCACAAGATAGAACCGAAACGAATGCTGAAATTCCTCTGAATTCTTTGCACTGCAGAAAATATTTGCTCTCTTATCTGCAACACACGTACACGCCCTCTCATACAATCATATGAACCAAGACAGCTCTCAAAACCTGTATTTTGTGAATCTACTAGATATAAACGGCCTTCATTGGAGAAGCCCATAGTAACACCAAGGTTCTTTTCCACATATAAACTTATGACAGAGTGGTTCTTATTAGGGTTTTTTCCTGCCTCTAAACATACTCTGCATTTTCCATAAGACTTCAAGATATCTGAATGAAAAGGAGGAGACTCAAGAAGAGACTAGGGAGAGTTCAGGTAACTCAGTAGACTAAAAAGATATCTGTTAGCAGCAGCTGCTGAGCGCTGCTTAGAATGCGCTGTGGCACCAGTGAGGAATACAGACAGTCAGGACTGGCCAAAATATAAATCCCTTTCTAGTTTCTTTTGATTTTTTTTTTTTAATTTTACTTGAAGTGCTGATAAAGTAACAGCACTATGTGCAACATTTCCAATCTAACTCTGATACTTTGCTTTCCTTACGTTTTCTACTTCAGCTCCATTTCCACAGTTAAGTCCCTGATTATGGTAGGTCTCTTTTGAGGAAGCTAAATGGAAATGTGTTGGCATCTGTTCTCTTCTTCTGCATAGACAAGTGGAGAGTAGTGCAAACAGAGTTTCCTCTAGAAGGAAATCATCTGGCCACAAGCCATGTGTAAGCTGCAGCAGGTACAGGAAAACTCCTTGAAACAGATTCTTTCACTTCCCTTGAGTTGTGTACTTCCAATAGAGAAAAGGTTAAAATAAAGAAGATGTAATTCTAAGGGAAATAATGGAATGAGATCATCCCCACATACTCATAATACCCAAGATTTGTGAATTTCTTACTGCCTTTTTGTGAAGATGGCTCTGTTTTCCTCTTGAAACTAAGGCAGCAAACATATGTTACTGAACTGGATAGTACCATAATTTTAAGACATGGCTGTGACAGGTATAACTACAATCCCCTGTGAACTGTTCTTATCCATGTCCTTTGATCTTCTTTTCTTTTTGGGATAGGAAATTGGGTGTGGCATTCAGCAGGGAAATGAGTCAACTAGATGTACTTCTGATTTTAGATCTATACTTTAAAACTGAGTATTTAGGGTGAAATTCAGTTCCCTAACTGTCAGCATCTAATGCAATAGATGGTAGAAAATGAGAGAAAAGAGCAAAGACACAGAGGGCAGCTGTCAACTGAGGAGTACTTCCAAAAAGGAATAAAAAATAACATGTAGCGGGTAAGGTGAACCCTTTGAAGAATCTGCCTGAGGACTGGAAGAAGGCCGACATCACTCCAATCTTCAAAAAGGGCAAGAAGGAGGACCCAGGGAACTACAGGCCGCTTAGTCTCACCTCTGTCCCTGGGAAGGTTATGGAGCGACTTGTTCTGGATGTCATCTCCAAACACGTTAAAGAACAGGAAGTTATTGGAAGTGGTCAACATGGATTTATCAAGGGTGAATCATGCTTGACCAATCTGATAGCCTTCTATGATGTTCTAACTGGTTGGCTGGATGAGGGCAGAGCAGTAGATGTCACCTACCTTTTCTTCAGCAAGGCTTTTGACACTGTCTCCCATAACATCCTCATTAGGAAGCTTCTCATTAGCAAGCTGAGGAAGTGTAGGCTAGATGAGGAGACAGCGAGGAGGACTGAGAGCTGGCTGTGTGACAGAACTCAGAGGGTTGTGATTAATGGAGCAGTGTCAAGTTGGAGGCCTGTAACCAGTGGTGTCCCCCAGGGCTCAATACTCAGTCCCATCTTGTTCAATATATTCATCAATGACCTGGATGAGGGGACAGAGTGTATCCTCAGCAAGTTCCCTGATGATATCAAACTGGGAGGGGTGGCTGACACTCCAGAGGGCTGCGCTGCCATCCAGCATGACCTGGACAGGCTGGAGTGCTGGGCAGAGAAGAACCTCATGAGGTTCAACAAGAGCAAGTGTAGGGTCTTGCATCTGGGGAGGAAGAATGCTAGGCACCACTATAGGTTAGGGGTGGACCTGCTGCAAAGCAGCTCTGAGTAGAAGGATCTGGGGGTCCTGGTAGAGAGTAAATTATCCATGAGCCAGCAATGTGCCCTTGTGTCGTGGTTTGGCCTCATCCGGCAACAGAGAACCACGCAGCTGCCTGCTCAACCCCCGAGGGCGGTGGGGAAAATCGGAAGAAACAGGCAAAACTCGTGGGTTGAGATAAAAGGCAGTTTAACATAACAGCAAACGAAAGAGGCAAACAACAACAATAACAGTGATGGAGGGATGCACACACAGGGTTACTGTACTGACGCTCACCGACCGGACCGCGCAGCCCCAGCCCGCTCCCGAACCGCGCCTTCCTCCCCCTCCCGGCCAGCTCCCCTTTATGGACTGGGCGTGGCGTCACGTGGTATGAAATACCTGTGTCCCGGGCCAGAAAATTAACCCTATACCCGCCGGAACCAGGACACCTTGTCACCAGGAAGGCCAGTGGAATCCTGGGCTGCATAGGGAAGGGTGTCGCCAGTAGGTCGAGGGAGGTCATTCTCCCCCTCTACTCGGCACTGGTGAGGCCACAGCTGGAATACTGTGTCCAGTTCTGGGCTCCCCAGCTCAAGCAGGACAGGGAACTACTGGAGAGAGTCCAGCGTAGGGCAACAAAGATGACTGGGGGATTGGAGCACCTCCCTTATGAGGAAAGGCTGGGAGAGCTGGGACTCTTGAGCCTGGAGAAGAGAAGGCTGAGGGGAGGCCTTATTCTTGCTTGGACGAGGGGCAACGGGCACAAGTTGGAACATAGGAAGTTCCATTTAAACATAAGAACAAACTTCTTTACGGTGAGGGTGACAGAGCAGTGGAACAGGCTGCCCAGGGAGGTTGTGGAGTCCCCTTCTCTGGAGATTTTCAAGACCTGCCTGGATGCAGTCCTGAGTAATGTGCTGTAGGCATTCCTGCGTCAGCAGGGGAGTTGGACTAGACGATCTCTAGAGGTCCCTTCCAACTCTGAAGATTCCGTGATTCCGTGAATTCAAAGCAAAGTGACACCTGATGAAAAGTTTAATTCTGTGGCCGTGTTGTGACTGAACTATATGAAATGATACAACACCTGGGGAGTCCTGAAAGAGTGATGAAATAATGAAGGCTAGAGGAATTCAGGACATGAGATGAACATTGGAGCTTTAGCTGTGTTGAGGAATAGTGACAAAACTTGATTGTATGTAGAAAAGGTGAGAAAAGAGTCAAAGCCATTCTCAATATGAGAAAGGATGCAGAAAAAGGTAATGTATTTTGCATCTTCATTTGGAAAAAAATAAATATCTGCTGTAATGTATAGCTAAGAAATTCTCACCAGTGGTGTCAGAAACTGAGTTTCATTTCTCATATCATGCCACTAACCCCCATTATTTTAAGACTTCAATGAGTACAGTTTTTCTTAATATATTAATCTATATTGCAATACTCCGTAGATTAAAAGATTTAGTTCCAATTTAGACAATTAATCCCAACTGTCCAAACTAGTGCTGTACAGTAAAGGTATACATGCTATACTTGTTTAACAGAAAACTATCTGGTTTCAGCTATTTTGATTTTATTTACCTATGGCCATGCTAGATGTATATGAATTCCATTCTTCATTTAGGAGAACAAGGAAATTGAAAAAACAAATCCCCGCTCTGATAACAAAGGTGCTGATTTTATGCTGGAGGCTGTTATTACAGCTAAGTTACTTCAGTTGACAAAGAAACAATTACATTCCACTCAGCCTCATCTGAGTTATCAAGCACTGAGAATACCTTTCTCATAACTGATGAAAATATTTGCAAAAACTACTGACTGATTTACCAGTTGTGCTAGCTAAAAGTACTTGCAGAATGATTTAGAAAGATATCAAACTTTCTGAAATATTTCAGTTGAAAATGCTGTTAAAACATTAAATACAGATAGTTCACTGTTTTTTTCCTGACAAACTTCCCGTATTGTTGACATACACAGCTAAGACTTTAATTTCTCGGCATCTCTGTTACCATTCCTTTAAGATCACTTTTGTTTTCCTTCTAATTTTGCTATCTAGCCACTGAAAAAGATACTGTTTACAGATATGAAAACCTGATATTATTTTTCCTCTAACAGTTAACAGTGCAGTTTGGTAATTCTGTACATCTCAGAAAAGGCTAGAAGAATAGCATTTTTTTCCTATGAATCACGTTAAAACTTGGAAAAGCCTTCATGTTTTAGTGCAATTTCTGCCAATCAAATGCACATGTAGTGAAAATAAAGGTAATTGCTTTTTGTGTACTGTATACAATAGCTAGCTCTTCTGGTAATGTGCCATAACACGGAGTGCCATTAAACTGGTAGTTGCACCTGACAAAAGCACGGCTCAAAATTTCTTGCAAATAGTTGCTAGGGAAATTTAAAAATTCATGTTCTCAGAGTACAAAGGCAATATATGGACACTATTTTTTAAATATTTCAGAGAGAATCAAAGAATCTGTGAAGCTACTGTGAGACCATATTTTCTGAGTATTCGAGACACAAAAAAAGCTGGACACATCCAGAGAAGCCTTTTTTTTTTCAGTATGCAGCTAATCTCAGCTATGCATTTGAAATGGATGATGAGAACCTTCTTTGAACATCACATAAAAATCACTAATTGGCTACAAATTACTTTCAACATCAAAGTATGTTAATATAAATATTTTCTGGGTTTACACTTTTCAGGTTAACATTAATACAACACATCCAAACATAATTACTAGTAAAATGTAATATTTAATTAGTTATTTAAAAAATCATAGCTTAGGGTCTGAATTCCTAAACAATTTACAGGGATCATGTCACCAAATTCTGAAATACAAAGAGAATGTTAAAACTGATCAGGAGCCAATTCTACTTTTATTAACTCTATAGTGAGTTTTATCCTGTGTAAAACTGAAGTGTTCTTAAAATATATAACAAATAATTACAGCTGCTTAGGAAAGCCGGTCAATCCTGCAAACTGCACAGCCTGATGTTTAACAGCAACATTTTCTACAGTCACACCAATGATACAAAAGAGGCGGTTTGTTCTGCAGGAGCACAAAAGTCTTGAGAAGAGCCTAAATACCTGAGGAGGTGCATGCTAAAATATTTGGCAAACATATTTAGTCCTCCACCAGCATTATAAATGTGACTTACTCTGTTTAAAAAAACATGCTATTTTAGCAAATGAAGACATTCTGAAGTTCTCAGGTAAATATAACTGAAGATCAAAGAAAACAAAAAATATTCCTTTTCATAAATATAATGAGTGAAGCCTTGTTGAATATTCCTTCACTTCAAAAGTAAGAGCAAATCTGTAATATCACTAGATTCAAAGTTTGCACCTTTCAGTGGTTCAAACTTTGGATGTTTTATTTCTGTTTCACTTAAAGAGCTGAACTGGACACTTTATCTGAACTAATTGAAATATTTTTAGATTTTGCAGAATATCCACAAAACTGATTTTTGTTTTGATATCAGAACAGTTTAACTTCATATCATTCTGAAATGTAATATTCAGAAATATTCACTCAAAGAGCTGGGGTCAATGGGTCAATGACCAAGTGGTGTGCAGTGACAAGTGGTGTTCCTCAGGGGTCGGTACTGGGACCGGTACTATTTAACATCTTTGTTGGTGACATGGATGTTAGGACTCAGTGCACCCTCAGCAAGTTTGCCGATGACACCAAGCTATGTGGAGCTGTTGACACACTGGAAGGAAAAGATGCCATCCAGAGGGACCTGGATGGGTTTGAAAGGTGGGCCTGTGCCAACCTCATGAGTTTAACAGGGCCAAGTGCAAGGTCCTGCATGCGGGTTGGGGCAATCCCATGCACAAATACAAGCTGGGCAGAGAATGGATTGAGAGCAGCCCTGAGGAGAAGGACTTGGGCTGTTGGTTGGAAAAAAGCTCAACATGAGCCAGCAATGTGTACTCGCAGCCCAGAAAGCCAACTGCATCCTGGGCTGTGTCAAAAGAAGCATGGCCAGCAGGTCGAGGGAGGTGATTCTGCCCCTCTACTCATCTCTCATGAGACCCCACCTGGAATACTGTGTCCAGCTCTGGGCCCCCCAACTTAAGAAGGACATGGACCTGTTGGAGCGAGTCCAGAGGAGGGACATAAAGGTGATCAGAGGGCTGGAGCAGCTCTCCTATAAGGACAGGTTGAGAGAGTTGTTGTTCAGCCTAGAGAAAAGAAGGCTCTGGGGAGACCTCATAGCAGCCTTCAGGTACCTGAAAGGGGCCTACAAGAAAGCTGGAGAGGGACTTTTTACAAGGCCATGTAGTGGTAGGACGAAGTGTAATGGTTTTAAACTGCAAGAGGGTAGATTTAGATTAGATCTCAGGAAGAAATTTTTCAGTATGAGGCTAGTGAGGCAGTGGAAGAGCTTGGCCATGGAAGCTGTGGAGGCCCCATCCCTGGAATTGTTCAAGACCTGGCTGGATGGGGCCTTGAACAACGAGGTCTAGTGGAAGATGTCCTTGCCCATGGCAGTGGGGTTGAAACTAGATGATCTTTAAGGTCCTTTCCAACCTAAACCATTCTATGATTCTATGATTCTGTCAAATTAGAATAAAACTGGAATTTGAGAGCTTATTATCTCAATGTAATACACATTATATATAAGTATCTCTTATTAATTGCCACCACTGTTATTAACATTTCCATCTGAATCACAAAACACATGCAAAAATATCAAAATATGAAGTTTCATTTAATACTGTTTATACCAACTTTTCTTTTATAAGCATAATGGGATATAAAGTTTGACAATGTAAAGACATACAGAATGATCACAATTAATAAAAGGATGTCTAAGAGTATTTTTTTTTTAACTAAAGAAAACCTCTTTACTTAGGAGATATTACTTCAAGACATAAGCTGAATCTTTCTATTCCCAGATCAGATGAAAAGCAAATGATTTAAAATTCTACTTAATGTAGTCTTAATGAACTACTGCTGAAAAAAACAGTAGGGTTTTTTAAAGTTCAACTATTATGCAAAACAGTAACAAATACATTTGAAGGTTGTCTTCACAACACTCCTGCCTTACTGTCCACCATTCTGTAAAATGTATAAAAATATAAAGCATTCAAGTCATGTAGCTGAGAACAAATGGTGTAATTTTGTTGCTTTACAAGCAACATAAGTTGTTATGTTAGATAAGAGAGGTATCAGCCTGAGTAACACTTCTGCTTACTTTGCATAAAATGCAGTTATGAAAAAGCAAGACAGATGGTCCAGGTGTAGCCGTAGAGAACTTAACTGACATTTCCCTTTCTCAACTTTGTTGTTCTACACACTTGATCTTTTTTTTTTCTTTTATTCAAAGTCTTTTCTATGTAAGAAGTTGCAGTAGTTAAAAATCCAAACCAATTTTATTTTTTATTTATTTACTTCATACAGTGTAAACCCTTCTGTGAATACTCATTCCAGATTGAAAGTGATTTATATGATGTTGTCTTAAACCACTTCACTGGCTTAGCTTCTCTGAAAGAGTTTTAACTCAGAGAAAGTCTGTGGCTCTTCAGCTGTAAACTGCCAAAAGGCCAGCTCATGTTTCTCCATGGGATTACACTGAGCATCTGACAGGAAGACTGTGTTGGCACAGGGTGCCAAGGAACAGGCTGCCCAGGGAGGTTGTGGAGTCCCCTTCTCTGGAGATTTTCAAGACCCGCCTGGATGCAGTCCTGGGTAATGTGCTGTAGGCACTCCTGCATCAGCAGGGGAGTTGTACTAGATGATCTCTAGAGGTCCTTCCAACTCTGAAAATTCTGTGATTCTGTGATTCCATGAAAATCAGTCTCCCCTAGCAGAAAAAGCCAGTCAGAGGCCATGTGGAGGCTGCACTGTCCAATGCCCTGAGCCACACACCCAGCCCAGCCTTGTTTGGTGCTGGAGATGTGGGAGCAGACATGAGCTCTGCTCACAGGATGACCTTACCCTATTAAAACAGGAACTGTATGAATGGAAGTGGAAGCAGGTATTTCAAACACAGAAAGGTTGTGTGCACAAACCAGCTGAACCCAATTGCCTTCCTTTCTGCAGCAGAAATAATAATTTCATAATTTCAGGTGACCCTGCTAAGATAAGCAGATATCAGGGCCCTGAGAACACTAATAGGCCCCAATTGCGCTAAGCAGCCCCACCTAGGACCTTCCCACACACCCTGCCCATTGCCCGACGAGCTCCTTTTCAGCTCAGCTCCACTCAGCTGTGGGAACGCAGATCTGGCTTGAGCTACTCTGTAGATGTGCCTGTTCTCAGTCCTGCCTCTGCCCCTGACTCAAGAATGGATTTCAGCCCACACTGTAAGCAATTTTCCTCTTTGGATGGACCCCTGGTATGTGCATTGCAGTTTTGTTTCTGGTCCTGTCTCCTGCTGCCTCTAGCTTGCTTCCATGGATGGACCCTGGACCTGGCCCATTGCTTGCGATGCCTGGGGCTCCTGAGGGAACCTGTTACCAGCCCCTGGCTCTGCCCACCCTGTTGAGGGGCTGCAGGACTGTGCCTTGCTTAGTGATGGCACTGCCTGCACTGGGGTTACACTTGGATCTTGGTTTATAGCTCCCTCCATGGAGCAGCCTTGCTCTTGCTGCTCCCTGTTAACAGGGTCGTTTCATTATGTATTAGGGTGTCCATCAGCTGTTCTAGACTTTATTTGTACAAGGGGTTAAGTGTTCCTAAACTTACTTGTGTCAAAAAGGATTGGTTTTCACACAACTTCATGTATTTTCCTTCAAGATTTGTTTTTCTTAATGGCATCAAGGATATACTGTTCACAAATATGACAGAAAGATGAAGCTATTTAAAAAAACATCCGAACAATTTAAAACCAATGAATAACTTACTGAAAGTACAGACACTTAAATACTTCCACAGATAGAGTCCAATTGTTAAGTGGACTTGTCTGATGTATTTGTGGAATAAAAAAGTAAAAACAAAGCACAAGAATTTAAAGTAATAGAATGATATTAAAAATTCCCATATGTCATTTTCCTCTTTTGGAGAGAATACTGAAGAGCATCATATATAGAATATATTAATTTCAAACTCAAAAAGCCACTGGAAGGCCTACATTGGTAATGAGCCTCAATACTGTTGTTTGTTACTTACATGTGGGTAAATTAATGGTGGATAAGTATCTTCCTATGTGAGATAGAGTATATATTCAGAATAAAAAGATTTTCCAAATCTTAACTATACAATCAATATCGTATAGATACAGACCCTCAAGAGACACCAATGAGGCAATATTGCCTATCTGCTTAGGGTTCTCAGCAGCTGTCTTCACATTTTTGTAGGCATCTAAACAAGCATGAGTTTTCATGAAGGATGCATTTGGATAAAGACAGCCTTTTTTCAAATACTTTCAAGACGAGCTTCTTTTAAACCAGAAATGAAGCACGGTGGTATTTGTTTAGAACTACTGGTCATCATGAAAGCTGGAATCATTTGATGCTAACATTGATGTTTTGAGATAGAGTTAACACAAAGATACAGAAGAAGGGATAGACTGGGAATGACTTTGAAGGTGAACAGAATTATGCTATGTTCGAAGAACTGAGCCAGGAGAGAACAATATAGAGGTTCATCACATGATCCAAAGGATGGAGTAATTTTGTTGAAAAAATTATTTACTCCATTGTTAAAGATCATACTGCAAACTTGCAAGTTTGGCATAGGCCAAATTCTCTTGTAGGCAGTGGAAAGTACTCCAGACATCTACAAAATGTCTCTATATTAAAGTTTCTATCACAAGTACAATTTACGGTTCAAAAGGAAAGACTGTGGTACGTGATGTTACAAAGTATTTGTTTTTACTGTGCAAATACCCAAGCCTTGGATTTTTTATGAACTTGTTTTTTACCAAATCAGATCATGCTTTTCATGTTGACAGTCCCATTACAGTGCCTAAGGGGTCCCTAGCTAACAGAATGTAAAGCATTTGAGAAATGTTGATAGACATCAGATCTATCAGTCATCTAGACAGAGGAGACAGCTATGAGTGGTCTATGTAAATTTTTTTTTCTGAAATAAAAAATGACTCTAATGTTATATCAAAGAGTACCCAGGGATTCATTTATTAGCAGGAGAGAAACCAAGTTGGTGACTGGGAACTCATGGCTTATTTGCAAATCTATGAATCCTAGTACACAAAGTATGATAGTTCCCCAAAGATGTACAGAGTCCTGAGCAACAATAACTTCTGGTTTACTCTTTAGTTTATTTACTATTGTCTTTGATATTTCACCTGAAATTGAATTTACTATTTATGAAGAAAAATGAAGTACAGCTGGATATGTAAAAACGTTGAATTACAGATAAATGACATAACAAACACACGCAAAAAGAAAAAAGATAAGAATAAATGGGGTTTTTTTTAGTATTACACTGAGATACTCTTCACTGATTCATAATGCGCAGTTAAGAATGAGCTTCATCTCTTCTATGCTGGAAAATATCCCAGGATCATAAACCGTTGGAGACTATATGAAAATGGAATTGCTAGGGTAGTGATAACATTTTTATAAGTTTAAACAGCCTTTTATTAATTGTTTGTAGTTTATGCTTTCTGAAAAATCAGAATTTGATATATTCAGTACATGTGATAATGAGTTAAACTAAATGACTAATACTGTGAAATTTCTTTTTTCTTTCAATTTGCTTCTATGGGAATGCTATTATATAATACTTCATTAGGTGATAAAATAATAAAAAAGAGCATTTTCCAGTAATATATCATTATATGATTTAGGTAAGCAAGTCCTTATGTTCACAGCATCACAGAGTGGTTGAGGTTGGAAGTTACCTCTTGAGGTCATCTTGTTCCTGCTTGAGCAGGGGGGTTGGACACCTAGACCCAGTTTCCCAAGACTGTCCAGGTGTCTTTTGAATATCTGTATGGATGGAGACTCCACAACCTCCATGGCCAACCTGTGCCAATGTTCAGTGACCCTCACAGTAAAAAAAGTATTTCCTGATGTTGAGACAGCACCTTCTGTGTTTCAGTTTGTCCATTTCATCTGGTCCTGTCACTGGGCACCGCTGAAAAGACCCCAGCCCCATCTTCTTTGCACCATCCCTTCAGGTATTTATATACATTCTTGAGATCCTTCCCTGAGCCTTCTCTTCTCCAGGCTGAACAGTCTCAGCTCCCTTAGCCTTTCCTCATAGGAGAGGTGCTCCAGTCCCTTAGTCATCTTAGTGGCACTTCACTGGACTCTGTCCAGTAGTTCCATGTTTCTCTTGTGCTCAGGAGCCTAGAACTGGATACAGTACTCCAGGTGTGGCCTCAGTACCAGTGCTGAGTAGAGGAGAAGGATCACTTTCCTTGACTTGCTGGCCTTGCTTGCCTCCTAATGCAGCCCAGGCATTTGCTGCCTTTGTCACAAGGGCACGCTGCTGGCTCACATTCAACTTGATGTCCACCAGGACCCCCAGGTTCTTCTCTGCAAAGCTGCTTTCCAGCTGGTCACACTCCAGCATGTACTGGTGCTTGGGGTTATTTCTCCCCAGGTACAGGACTTGGCACTTCTGCTTCTTGAACTTCATGAGATTAATGTCCACCCATTTCTCAAGCCTGTCGAGGTCCCTCTGGATGGCAGCATGACCCTCTGATGTATCAGCCACTCCTCCCAGTTTTGCGTCATTGGCAAACTTGCTGAGGGTACAGTCTGCCCCATCAGCCAGATCATTAGTGAAGATGTTAAACAGGACTGGACCCACTATTGACCCCTGGGCTACACCACTAGTTACTGGCCTTAAACTTGACTTTATACTGCTGAACACAACTCTCTGGAGCTGGTTTTTCATCCAGTTTTCAATTCATCTCACTGTCTGCTCATCAACTTTTTAATGAGGATATTGCTGGAAACAGTTCCAAAAGCCTTACTAATGTCAAGGTTGACTATATGCACTGCTCTCCCCTCATCTACCAAGCCAGTCATGCCATTGTAGAAGTTTATCAAGTTGTTCAAGCATGACTAACCCTTGGTGAAGCCATGCTGACTACTCCAGGTGATTTTCTTGTCATTCATGGTTTCCAGGATTAGCTGTTCCATCACATCTCCAGTGATCGAGGCAAAGCTGATCTGCCTGTAGTTCTCCAAGTCTTCCTTTTTTGCCCTTCTTGAAGATAGGACTAACACTTATTTTTCTCCAGTCTTTGGACACTTCTAATCACCATGATCAATTAAAATTTATCTACAGTGACCTCGCAATGACATCTGCTAGCTCCTGCAGCATTTTTGGGTGCATCCCAACAGTTCATATGGACTTATGTATATCCAGTTGACCTGAGCCTCTTCCACCGTCTTCCTTGCTCCAGACTTTCCCTCCAGTCACCAGGTCATTGGATTTCTGAAGAACAGTCTTACTAGTACAGACTGAGACAAAGGCAGCATTCAATACCTCAAACTTTTCCATGTCCAGTGTCATCAAGTCCCCATCTCATTGAGCATTGGCCCACATTTTCCCTACTCTTCCCTTTGTCACCTACATACTTGTACAAGCCCTTCTTGTTGTCTTTCGCATCCCTTGTCAGATTCAACTGCATTTGGGCTTTGGTTTTCCTAACCTTATCACTGCATGTTCAGATAATGTCTCTGTATTTCCTCCTAGGTTGCCTGTCCTTGCTTCCACCCTCTGTATGTTTCCTTTTTTGTGTTTGAGTTTGGCCAGGAGCTCCTTGATCATCTATGCAGGCCTCCTGGCATTTTTGCCTGGCTTCCTGCTCTTTGAGATGAACCGCTCTTGAGCTTGGAGGAGGTGATAGGCTTTCTTGGGCCCCTCTTCCTCCTAGGGCTTTATCCCATGGGACTTTTCCAAGCAGTTCTAGTACCCTGCTGTATTGTCCCTGCAGTTGGGGTGGTTGAAGTCCCCCATTAAGAACAGCAAAGTACAAGATAAGGGTTAAAGTTTCAGCAGTGGAATGGAAATGTTAGATTTTGTACAGGTGAGTCAAGTATTTCTTTCTCTTCGCTTGTAGTCAGACATATAGTTGTGCTGTCTTAATGGAATTTAGGCCAACCCAGGGACAATCCTCTGTTTTGTTACACATTTGTTAATAAATCAGCATGAAGAGGAAACAGCATCTTTTATTAAATACGTATTCAAATGACCAAGAAATTATATACTCAACTCAAATTGAGGACAAAAAAATCTGCAAATAGCTATCAGATACATAAATGTGTGTATATATGTAAATTAATATAAACATATTTGAAATTAAAAATATTAGTGCTGAAATGTTAAAAGGAAGGTAGCTAGCCAGAATTTATAATGAAAAATTAGCACTGAAGTTATAATTACTTAATAGCTCAGCACTTTGGCAGTGACCCAGAAAGATCCAAATGTGTTATCTTGGTGGTTTAACTGGGACTTACAAATCTAGTACTATGCATGCTCCCTGAATTGGTGCAAGAGCCCTCAGTAACTTGGAAGAATAAACTGTAAATTAATGGTTAGTTAGTACAGATGACAATGTGCATACTATACTATTCATTTTTGTCTTCATTAGTGGTATTATACCACAGACTGTTAATAAAGATAGAGAAGCATTCAGAGCATTAATGCTTGTGCTCGATGATACAGACTAAAGGCTGGGAACACAACAATTCAGTATTGCTGAATCCAAAATGATTTTCTGCCTCCCACGCATAGCCTGAATATCAGGGTATTCACACAAAACAGAAAATTAGGACAAAAAGGAACCACATTATCAGCTTGTGTGGGATTGATTCATCTAACCCAATGCAGAAATCTACAGCCCATCTCATCCTAGAACAGATGTCTAAGATAGGCAGATGTCCTATCTCCACTGAGTAGAAGGGGAGTCTGAACAACTCACTCAAATACAGCTGTTTATATTTCATACATGCAAGGAGATGATACTGCTGATCTCATTCCTCCTCATGCTTCGATTTTCCTGTTCTGTACCAAAACATTTGTTCTTATCAGCCTGTGTATGACTAAATCCATGACAGCTAAGACTGCATAACAGTGAAATAAAAATAATACCATTAAAATTGTGTTTTGGAACTTGATTTTTTTTTTTTTTTCCAATGGCATCAAAGCTCATGCTCAGAATTGTACATTTAGTGGAGGGAAGGTCAGCTGAGGAACAAGTAGGAGACAAAATTGTGCTGGTTTTGGCTGGGGTAGAGTTAATTTTCTTCATAGTAGCTAGTACAGGGCTATGTTTTGGATTTGTGCTGAAAACAGTGTTGATAATACAGGGACGTTTTAGTTACTGCCAAGGCCTTTTCAGCTCCTCATACTGCCCTGCCTGCGAGTAGGCTGAGGATGCACAAAAAGTTGGGAGGAGACAGAGATGGGACAGCTGACCCCAACTGACCAAAAGGATGTTCCATACCGTATGACATCATGCTCAGCATATAAACTAGGGGGAAAGCTGGCTGTGGGGAGGCTGCTTGGGGACTGGATGGGAATCGGTCGGTTGGTGGTGAGCAGTTGTTTTTCGTTTGCATCACTTGCCTTTCTTGGGTTTTATTTCTCTCTCTTCTTGTTATTTTCCTTTTCCTTACAATTTATTATTATTGTTATTTTTTTATTTCATTTCAATTATTAAACTGTTCTTATCTCAGCCCATGGGTTTTCTCACTTTTACCCTTACAATTCTGTCCCCCCACCCACCCCATCCTGCTGGGGAGGCAGTGAATAAGCACCTGTGTGGTGTTTAGTTGCCATCTGGAGTTAAACCATGACAACAATCTAAAAGTTTCCATGCTAATTCAGTTAAAACTCTTGTAAGTCATACAAACACACAAATATATATATATATATTTAAAATAGTTATTAAACAATCATATAAACATCGCTTACATAGAATTGGACAATCACATCTGTAGTACAAGGCACTTCAAAAGAGAAAACTTACCTTTGAACCCAGCAGCACAATGACATGCAAAGTGGCCAATTAAATCCATACAGGTAGCTCCATTTTTGCAAGGTGAACTTGAGCATTCATTAATTTCAACTTCACAGAAGGGTCCTTCATATCCAGGCACACAGTTACAGCTGTAATTATGCAAGTGGTCCTGGCAGAAACCATATTCAGAGCACTGGTTTCCAATGCAATTGTCTATATCGAGTTCACAAAATGTACCAGTGTAACCAAGGGGACATATGCACCTGTTATTGAAATGAGAGAAGAAAAAAAAACAAAACCAAAAAACACACCAGTCTTGAATACATAGGTCAATAATGATTAATAATTTTAACAACATTTTCACTTTGAATTACTCACAAAGGAATCGCAATTTTTTTCAATCTTCTTTCTTTTCCTTTAATTAGTCACTGTGTAACTTTGCTTCACATAGACTGCTTGCAATAATTAAATGGAACTGCACAATAATCAAAATTTTAGCTATTTAGATGGGACAAACCAGTGACTATATAGCTTTTAGTATCAAACTTCCAATGACAATATTCAAATAGAAAACTGGTATAAACTATAAGTATTATGCATTTTAAGAATATCTTTTCTGAAAATCATTAGATGCCTGCTAAAATATCACTAAGAGGAAAAACAGTATTACATCCTGCTTGTTCTAGACATAAAATCAGTATAAAAGTGCTTTATCATTAGAAACAAAGGTTTCGACTTCTGTGTGTAACCGAAAAAAAACTAAACCAATCTATACTATTTCAAAGAAATTGAGCAGGATATTTTTTCCCCACAATGTATAATGACATATAAATTGCATGACCGGAGATGATTTTTTCATGCTTCCTTTTCTCGCAATGTTTTTTTCTTATATATGAATGAAAACAAAGCTGGATTATCTCATAGCTCATCCACATCTCATAAAATCAGAAAATCCCTTGTAATTGGCAATATTTTCTTTGATTGATCGTCTCCTTATCATGTCCAGAGGTCTCCTCACCAGGGAGAAGATAATCTTACAATAATCTTATATATTCAGAGATGTTATCTGGAAGCTGGAAAGAACTAACGTGTTAAGGAAGCATTGATTATAGCAATTTTCCCTACTGATCCATCTGGCAGGAAGCATATTTTTTCTTTATTTTTAACAGAAGTGAATGTTCATGTGGCTGTTTTCTTCAGTACTTGCTTATTATTCCTGCATTTTTATATTAGATTTTTGGAAATTTCCACTTAGATATTTTTATATCCCTATCAAATTTCCAACAGGATAATTGTCAGTCAAAAAGAAAAAGACCTCATGTAAGATTCTGTGTACAGAAAGGATTTTATAAAAGATAGCATGATGGTAGCTATTTTGAATGTCATTTCACAAAAGCTTTTTGTAATCTAGCTTTTGGACAAAGGAAGTTATAACCATATCCACCACTGGTTTACTTTGTTCTTTGTTCAGTTAGGCTCTAATTTTTCTTGCAATTCTTCTTGGCAAGAGAGAATTTGAAACACCAAAGAATTTTGTCTATGTACAAACTAGAGATCGAGAAAGGCAGAATACCGCAGGAGCTCCATCTATCACAATACTAATGAAATACTTCTGAAGAAAAAGGAAGAAGGAAAAGGGATATGTATAAAATGAATAGCTCCTAGTGTTTAATCCAATTAAATATTTTTTTTTTCTCCTAAGGTAATCTGTGGCCGTTAGTGCAGCTCTGCGAGTTCAAGAGTAGCTTCAGACCACATAGAAAATTAGGTGATTTTTCCCTTTCATGTTGTGACTAAAAGAAGTCTACAGTAAAGAAGGTATCGTTATAAGGAGATATTGTTGGTTGTTATGTGGAACTCTACAGTGGACTGAGTTTAGAGATGGTTTAGTAATTTTCTTATAATTAAGAGGCTTTTAATCTGTGGAAAAAACAGGTTAATTCTTTAAACAGCAAAATCACTAAGTGATTGAGCCACAATTATTATTTTTTATGTGTATATAAACAAATATCAGCTGTTTTTCTTTCCACCGGCTCCTTGCTGGAAGGTCCAGGCTTTCCAGTCAGACTTTTGTCAACTTTGTATCTTCTTGATCCCTAACAAATTTTTTCATAATACCCGAGGCCTGGCTTTGTGCTCCCTTGTGTCTCAAAGTGCATCTGTATAACCATTTTAGAACAGATGAGGAGAAACCTTTTATGATTAATTTCCTGGCTATTCCAAACTGCAGTGTTTTGTATCACATTGCAGAGCAGTATCAGAGCATGTAAAATTGATTTATTTCAGTTGAAACTAAATAAGTAGATGTGCTCCTTAGAGTATAGCTAATGTACACCAACTGCTAATGGGCTTTTAGTCCATGGACCAAAATAGAGCTTGCTTCAAGTAAGCCCTCAATATCATGTATAGTGTGGTTGTGAGTTCTTCAGCATCACCGTATCTGCTTTACAGATCCATTGCTACTACGCTGCAGCACCCACTCAAGTAGGTAGAGCTACTGTATTCTCTCTTCCAACCTCAGTCACTCCTTAGCAAAGGAGAAATTTTCCACTCCTCTTGAGACCTCCAGCTGCTTCTTTTTCTCATTTTTTAAAGCAATGAAGTTCACACAAATCATCTCATATAGCTGTTTGATGGCTAAATGTAAATGTTGATTTACATAAAATTTTATTATGCATAAACATGCAAAGCACATGCACTTTTAGTTACCTTTAGCTGCACAGTTGCTGAATCTACTGACAGTAAAACATCAGTATGGAAACAACAAACAATCATACTAATTTTTCTGGTGCAGTTAATCACTTTATTTCTTTGGTTAACTATTACGTAGTAAAAAATATTTTTTTTTACAGTAATGATTAGTGTGTGCGTTGTGAAAATGCAACTATTCAATCATGCTTTGAAAATGTGGCTCTCATCATTAATATTGAATAGAATTGAATTATAGCTCTCTTTAACAGGAAAAATAGGATAAAGAGAAGGCATTTTCTAACATTTCTTTATTATGACTAGTTGTGTAGCTTCTGAGACCACAGAAGAACTACACAGAAACCTATATAATGGAGAATCTTCTAGTTTCAGTTTCATGCTTCTGATTCCATACTACAAGCAATAATGTTACTGTGTCCAGCTTTGGAGCTCCCAACAGAAGAACCTGTTAGCGTGGGTCTAGAGGAGGGCCACAAAGATGATCAGAGGGTTAGAGCACCTCTGCTATGAGGACAGGCTGAGAGAGTTGGGGTTGTTCAGCCTGCAGAAAAGAAGGCTCTGGGGAGACCTTCTAGCAGCCTTCCAGTATCTGAAAGGTGCCTGCAAGAAAGCTGGAGAGGGACTTTTTACAAGGGCATGTAGTGGTAGGACGAAGTGTAATGGCTTCAAACTGGAAGAGGGTAGATTTAGATTAGATCTCAGGAAGAAATTTTTCACTATGAGGCTAGTGAGGCACTGGAACAGGTTGCCCAGGGAAGCTGTGGAGGCCCCATCCCTGGAAGTGCTCAAGGCCAGGTTGGATGAGGCTTTGAGCAATCTGGTCGAGTGGGAGGTGTTCTTGCCCATGTCAGGGGTCTTGGAACTAGATGATCTTTAAGGTCCCTTCCAACCTAAACCATTCTACAATTCTATGTTATGAGTATCGTATTTTACAGTGCTTTAATGGTGGAAGAAATCTAAACCAAATAAGAATGGAATGTCTTTTGTTTTTCCTGGTGAAATTATAATTGGATATCTTTCAATTTAATATGACTCATCTCTGCAGCAGATAAATCAAGTTCTCATTTTTTTAGCTTCTTCATTTCATATTGTTGCTCAGGAAAAATAAAACAAAATCATGAAGTTTTGTCTTGTCACTTCAGTGTGAAAAGTTTACTTGGTTTAGCTATTACATACAGGTTACTGCTTTCTTGAATATATGGAAGCTGTTGTGGGTTCTTTTCTTCAGGAACATGAAGAAGAATGATTTCAAACAGGATTAAAAAGTAAATTTGAAATAGGATCTTTGTGTCATGTGAAACAAAGTGGCTGACTTATGCAGCTAGTCAAGCCCAAACGTGTAGCAGTGGCTCAAAACAACATAGAACTACAAACTAATGGTACAGAAGAGGTTTTGTTCTGCAAGTGTCTGCCAAACACACACGCTCCTGCAAACAGAAGTATTCTAGTCTTCTTAATAACAAGTTAATTTCTTACTGTGTGTTGAGAATTAAAACATTTAAGAATCATTCATTTATTCTTTATAACCCAGACTGAGGTTTAGAGGTGATAGGATCTAGAAGTTCAATAAATTCCTTATTAACGTAATTTACAATAATCTACATCAAATTCTAATGGCATGTTTACAAATAACTTCAGTACTTAACAGCATATATGCAAAATCTACAAAGGAAGGTTAAAACATATTTAAATGAATGTTAGTGATAGCCTTTATTTAAAATCTGTACTTCATAATGTGTCTTTTTCAATAAATACAGGTCATTTTTATGCAGTAAAAGTCTAAACTAGTCAGGTCCTAAAGTTTGGTGCGGTTTTTGTTAATTTAACAGCATTAATGTATAATAGTAACCACTTACATTAAGGCATTATATACTCAACAGTACTATGTACAAAGCAGATACAGATTGCACTGTGCATATTTCTTAAATTTAATGTATAATAGTGGAAGTGCAGTTCTGTGGGCTTTGGATATCAGCATCTAACTGCATTTATTTGTAGCTTTAACCTTTTTATAAGATTCTAAATGATCCAAGAAGTTATTAGATATTATCTTTTCATCTCTAAGTCAATCTACAAAATGGGTCTTGAACACAGTTTTGTTAAACACTGTGCTGATATAACACTGACGTAACTGAACTTCAAATATCTTTTCCTGTCTGTCTTAGAAATAATATCAAGACCAATGATGTCTAAGTAATAACGTCTTTTAGACTTGTAGTAGGAAAAATACCATCACCACATTAGATTTTAATGAATATGACCTTGAATTAATACTTCAGCAGCACTAAAATACTGAACAAGATATCAAAAGCTTTGAATCATGGATTGATTTGCAGTTTTCATTTGCTGCAAAGATGAAATGTTTCTCTACAGAAATTCAAAAGGAGTTTGTATACAGATATATACAATACCAGAATTTCTATTTGTGAGTGAATCTCTAGCTCACAAACATGTTTTTTGCCCTTATCAGAGGGATTCCCTGGCTGCGTGCTGACACATCAATGCAGGGGCTTGGCTTTGCCATGGCCTGAGCCGGGTTTCAATGGTATAACCTCTGCTCTGAGGCCCAGTGACTGCTGCCTTCCCAGCTCCAGCTTCAGCTCTGGAAATGGCCCCTCTGGGGACGGGGGGACACCTCCCAGCAAAGACCAAGGAGATGCTGATGACACCCCCCAACTACTTTCTTAAGGAAGACTAAAATGTCAACGTTACAAACTGAGAAGATGAGCATGGCACCAAAGAAAAGGTAAATATGAAGAAGTTTTGCATTAATATTAATGGGAATAACAATAATTTCTTAGCTTCACATGTGTCCTCTTTTGTCCATAGCAAGATTTCGAGTGTAACAGATCCTAGGAGGGAAAACCAATATCTCAATGCTTTTGCTCCAAACATGGGGTTTAGTATTGGATACGAAACTCAAGCCACAGTTAGCTTATTGTGGTTTGCTTTGCTCCCACACATATCATGCAGATGACCACATTGCCATTCCACTGCCTAAATCTAGTTAACATTAAACGATAATTTGGTATGTCTGTGAAATAAATGTTAAATGGAGATGCAGATAAGTCAGACATAGAATTTAGCCTAAGAAGGAATGTGTTACTCAAATGCAGATGGTTATGGCATAGCTGCAGTGAGTTTCTACCAATATGCAGTAGGATATAACTTTTTATCAGCAAAGGTCTAGAACAGCAGGTGTGCAGATGAGAAGTTGGTCCTAGTTAGTCCAGGAAGGGCAGCTGTCACATCACCACAGACTCTCTGCACTAAAGAGATGTATTATGACTTGTGCCATTGAGTAAATAACTGTGTACAATGGATGAATCTTTAAAATGACTGAAAAAAGCCAAAGACCAGGCTGAAGATGTAATTATGCTGATGTGTGCTAGATGACCCACCTATTTTCTGTCTTGAGACAGAAGGCACACAGGAGCACTGAAGCTTGGCATTAGCAAAGACTTCCCAGTATCTCTCTACTTTTTGTTTTTAATAAACGCTGTGGGGTTTTGTTTTTTTTTTTTAATTATAATAGTCCAAGCAGACTGCATTTATTTAACATTAATTATTTTGTTTTCTAGTTGAAATATGAACTGCACACACATTCATAAGTGGACTAAAAGGTTATTTAGTTTCACTTTGGCTTTTTGTAAGCATCTCTATTCTCTGCAGAGAAGCTGTTGTATAACTTATTACAGAGATACTCCCTAAGAAATTGCAACATATATTCACCTACCTTCTAGAGTTGTAGCAAAGCAAGGAAAAGTATTTTTCCTCTTTCTCTAGTGGAAGAACCCTATTATTGCTACAGAAAACTGTGTATATCATAGTACTAACTTTATATGGCACTGTCAACTAGGTCCTGCAGTCAAATTGCGTATATAGTGCAGGATGAATAAACTTGAAAATGGAAAATTAGATATAAAAAAAAAAAAATCTAATCAAACAGCTTAATTTATCCAGCTGGCAGGAAATGGGAAAAGTCAAGGATGAATAAAGTGATAGAAGCTTTTAATTTTGTGATACTCAAAAGTTACCTAAATTATGTTTATTTTTCATAATCTTGCTGGCATCATGCAAAGAAGTGTTTCATATTCTAAAGCATTTTATTTAACAATGGTGTCACTAGATAAGGCTTTACTCTTTCCTAGTGAGATTGATTCAAGACTAAATTATACATGGTGAAATTTATATACTGAATACTGAAAAATGAGTTGGCAAATCAAGCTTTACTGTACATCAAATCTAGCTTCTTAATGGGAAGTCTTCCTGCATAAAAACTCATGAACTGCTGACCTAAGAGCTACATCTGTAGAATAAACTACATTTTTAAAACATAATCATGACCTTTTAAACAGTGGTAAATCCTACTATACAGCTTCTTCAAATGTCTTAATTTAATAGTTCTCAGTCCTTCTTGCTGGGCTTTCCTGGGCCTATGACTTCATCTGAATAAACTGGACTGACTAAACAGGAGAAATAGGACAGGTAATGGAAACTACATCACATTTTAAATTCTGTCTTTTCCGTCTGTTGTTCCCCTTCACTAATAAACTACAATAAAATATCTATTAGGACTTATTTCAGTTAGGATCTTGATTTTTCAAAACGTAACATTGGCAAAGAATAAACTTATAAGGGTGAAGAAAAAAAGAGTAATAACACCCCACTCCCAGCCTTGGGTTTTGAAACAGGATCAACTCCTTGAAGAGTTCTTTCACTTTAATTATTCTTTCAATGCTTCTCACTGGACTGAGTTAACTCAGTTCTTCTCTCTCTTCTCCTACAGAGAACATAATGAAATGATAGAGGTTCTTTTGAAAGGAAAATTCAAATACTTTTATGTGACGACACTGGCTATTTGCTGAGGTAATGAGTCTTCTCTGTTTTTTCTCTCAGGTATATGTGACCAAAGGTCAAGAGATTCTTTTGGCATGTGGATGCAATTGGTCTATTGCATGGTGTCTGCCAGATTCATCATATCAACAGCTACACCATCAACCCAGTGCCAGGAGCAATTCTTTGGAGAAATTATCACTTTAAATACATGTTAATTAACTTATGTTATGATATCTCAAACAGCACAGACTCAGCTGGAAGTGCAATAATTCACTTGAATTAATAAGAGGTTTTGTGTCACTGTGATTGAGGCCACTTTAGTTGTAAGAGAAGGGTCACTAAACCAAAGGAGTAAAACTCCTAATACTTATTATTGTGATTATGTTGCTCTTATTATGTAGCCTTACTGAGCGTTACACCATATCATAGTTCTAAAGTCCCCCTCCTTCACCCAGAGCAATCCCCCATCCTGGCCTCAAAGGACATTCTCTGCGTGTATTAAACACACAGCAATGTGACATTGTCTGGAACAGTAATTTCAAAATGGGAGGAGAAACAGAATATATCATGGTAAGGAGATAGAAAATTAGAAAAATTACATACAGCTGAGTGCTTATTGCCAATCTGGAAAAACCTGACACCTTGCAGAATGTGAGAGCTTAAAAGAGAGGAATGTTCTTAAAGCTAAGCTGGATACTTTCTATACTTTCCTGGTCTTAGCATTACTACAACAAGCTACCACTGGAACAATATGTTATGACCAAAGTTTAATAATTAGTTTAGAAGTTAAGATTTCTTAACTAAAAGAAAAGTCTAGAGTTTTACACTAATTTTCCATAAATAAAAACCTAATACATAACCTTTTGTCTTACTTAATAAGTGGAGGAGATAAAGGTAAGTGATGTTTTGAAAGACTGTAATATCTTTAAAAATGGATCTCAGTAGAGTTGTTAATGGCACTTACACACGTAATTCTCCATATATTCTGCTGAAAATATTTTTATGTCTTCCTGAAAGTACTTTGCATCAAATACAGCTCTTGATAACTGCCTTATCAAAAATTATACCCATTTTAGGATAGAAATGCAAATTACAAGAGTCTTTTGAAAAAGTTGGGTGACTACAGTAGTTATGTTCAGTATTTGTATTGGAAAGGGGAAATGACAATTGTTTCACTTGCTGACAATAAATAACTCTTGGGAAATACTATTCTTCTTAAGGAAGGAATAGTTCAGTTCTCTTAAAAAATGTTTCACTGTCATTGAGAAACAACAATCCTCTGTTGACAGTGAAGGTAGTATACAGTGAACACTCTCCACACTGTCTTTGCAAATAACCAACTGTGTTTCTATGGGGTCAGGTTCTCTGATAACAAAATACATCTAGGATCAGGATCTTAATGGTATGTTTTTTTGTTTCTTAAATAACTGGACTGCTCTGTAAACTTAATTTGTCTTTCAAAGACTGAAAATTAGAAAAAAGAATTAAGTGTTTTCTGTCAGTAGCCTGAGTCTGGATTAGTGAGCTAAATTCAAAAGGTCTTGTTTTACCAAAAGTCTTCAGACCTACTTGCTTCTCAGTAAATGCTAGTGGATTTTGTGAGGTAAACATGGCTTTGTTCTTATATCAGAATTCCTTCCCTGATACAGACAGGAAAACCACAGATTTAAAAGTCAAAAAAATTTGAAAATATGGTCCAGTAAGTTGATACGAGAGTTGATTGCAAGCTGGTAAAAAGAAAGGATGTATACTCAGTAAGGACTCTATGGCAAAAATTCCTTTTAACTCTGGTATATTGAGAATCATATACTTATTTATATTTGTGTGCTTATTTGGGGATTTTGGTTATTATTACGGAAGTTCCTATAAAAACAGAGGTAGAGTGGAAGAAATTTTTAATTACCTCTATTTTAATTTTGTCCTCTAATGCAAACTTTTCTAAATAGAAATATTAAACCATATTAATTACAGTACTTCTAACTACAGGACAGCATAAAATTAAAGCCTTTCAAAATACATTCACAGACATTATGGAGAGATTTTATTTATTCTGGTTTTTTTAGAGGAAAAATAAATAATTCAAGTCTGATAAGAACAGCTGAACTCTGCTTATTGAAGAAATTCTCTTTCATGTATTTTTTCCCCATGCTTTTATAGAGTCTCATTTTCAAATATCTACAGCTCACTAAGGAAAGCATATACTTGACAGTTTTGTCAATACTTGAAAAAAAAAAAAAAAGAAAAAAAAAGCTACACAAACTCAGCATTTCAACTATTCACTTGAAAATTATAATTCAAGTTTTAATAATAAAAATCACTCCATGTCACACTCCAGGCTCAAAAAGTGTTTGCCATTTACTAAAATAGATGATTTGTTTATCTGACATTTTACGAAGTTAGTTTAACTTCTTTGTCGCACAAAGAGGAATATTTGTGAGGCCTTCCTGTGCAATACTTCGGACTATGTATTCTTATTGAATGCACATGCTTATTGATGGTTAGTATCCATGGCATTTTACAATGTGAGAAAAATATTATTGCACTAGCAGCTCCCTTTGTAATTCTTGTTCAAAGAAAAAATATTGTCATACAGCACAAACATCTTTATGAAGCACTGTGTTAGTACCTGTATTTATTAATTCCATCTTCACATGTGGCTCCATGTTGGCACTGGTTTAGCTCACAGTCATTAATATTCTCCAGGCATGTTTGTCCTGTCCATCCAAGAGCACAGACACAGTGAGATCTCTGGTTTTCTTCATCGTAGAAACAGCTACCTTCATTTGCACATACCTGAAGATGAGAAATACAAATACATAAAGAGGTTTTTCTCTGTGTTGTGTTTTTTTCCCCAGAGTTTAACTGAATAAGCCATTGGTAATAACTATGATTATTTAAAGTTTTTATGTTGTAATATTACAAAAGACATATCTCCAAGAACCTAAAATATTGACTGTCATTAAATCAATATATCAATTAATTGTTTAGTTGGAAAGAGGCATTTATGATTCAATCTCACAGTGCCATTTTCATAACTGACCTTAAAATGTGCTTGGTTTAGGAGAGATGATAGTGAATTAGCCTGTTATTTTTCCACTGAAAGAGTAAAACAACTGTTCCTGGCTTAAAATCTATGTATAATTTAGTTGGATTTGTGGCTATCAGGGAAAAAAAAAGACTGAATAATTTTTAAATTTTAATCACAATTCTGATTCACAACTTATCCTTTTATTGTTTTTTATTTAAATAGATAGGTAAATATTATATCTATGCTCTGGGAAGACCAGAACATGCAGCTATTAAAAAAATAATACACCTAGACTGAAACAGCATTTTTTCTTTTAGGTTTTATTTGCTAACATTACTTAATAAAAGATTATTTCATGTATTCTTCAAAAATTATAGAAAGTTCTAGGACACATCATCCATCATCTTTGGAAGGTCATGGGGAACAGGAGAGGTGCCCAAGGACTGGGAGAAGGCCGACATCACTCCAATCTTCAAAAAGGGCAAGAAGGAGGACCCAGGGAACTACAGGCTGTTTAGTCTCACCTCTGTCCCTGGGAAGGTTATGGAGCGACTCGTTCTGGATGTCATCTCCAAACACGTTGAAGAACAGGAAGTTATTGGAAGTGGTCAACACAGATTTACCAAGGGTAAATCATGCTTGACCAATCTGATAGCCTTCTATGATGTTCTAACTGGTTGGCTGGATGAGGGCAGAGCAGTAGATGTCACCTACCTTTTCTTCAGCAAGGCTTTTGACACTGTCTCCCATAACATCCTCATTAGGAAGCTTCTCATTAGGAAGCTGAGGAAGTGTAGGCTAGATGAGGAGACAGCGAGGAGGATTGAGAGCTGGCTGTGTGACAGAACTCAGAGGGTTGTGATTAATGGAGCAGTGTCAAGTTGGAGGCCTGTAACCAGTGGTGTCCCCCAGGGCTCAATACTCAGTCCCATCTTGTTCAATATATTCATCAATGACCTGGATGAGGGGACAGAGTGTATCCTCAGCAAGTTCCCTGATGATACCAAACTGGGAGGGGTGGCTGACACTCCAGAGGGCTGCGCTGCCATCCAGCGTGACCTGGACAGGCTGGAGTGCTGGGCAGAGAAGAACCTCATGAGGTTCAACAAGAGCAAGTGTAGGGTCTTGCACCTGGGGAGGAAGAATGTTAGGCACCACTATAGGTTAGGGGTGGACTTGCTGCAAAGCAGTTCTGAGGAGAAGGATCTGAGGGTCCTGGTAGAGAGTATATTATCCATGAGCCAGCAATGTGCCCTTGTCGCCAGGAAGGCCAGTGGAATTCTGGGCTGCATAGGGAAGGGTGTGGCCAGTAGGTCGAGGGAGGTCATTCTCCCCCTCTACTCCGCACTGGTGAGGCCACAGCTAGAATACTGTGTCCAGTTCTGGGCTCCCCAGCTCAAGCGGGACAGGGAACTACTGGAGAGAGTCCAGCGTAGGGCAACAAAGATGACTGGGGGATTGGAGCACCTCCCTTATGAGGAAAGGCTGAGAGAGCTGGGACTCTTTAGCCTGGAGAAGAGAAGGCTGAGGGGAGACCTTATTCTTGCTTCTAAGTATCTAAATGGTGGGTTGAAGGAGGATGGAGGCAGACTCTTTTCAGTGGTTCCCAGTGACAGGACAAAGGGCAATGGGCACAAGTTGGAACATAGGAAGTTTCATTCAAACATAAGAAAGAACTTATTTGCGGTGAGGGTGACAGAGCACTGGAACAGGCTGCCCAGGGAGGTTGTGGAGTGCCCTTCTCTGGGGATTTTCAAGACCCGCCTGGATGCAGTCCTGAGTAATGTGCTGTAGGCACTCCTGCGTTAGCAGGGGAGTTGGACTAGATGATCTCTACAGGTCCCTTCCAGCTCTGAAAATTCCGTGATACCGTAATGAATGCTCTTTTCTTCATTTTACTTTTAGAGTCCCATTTCATTTCCATGAAAATTTTCCCAGTGTTAAAATGGATAACTACATTTTCATTTGAAAGCAATTAAGACCTCTCCTTCTAATCAATTGGTTTCTAAAGAAAATGGTGTCTAGAAGATGAGCTAATGCACTAGTACTTCAGTTTGATTGAGTCTGAATCTCTTTATAATGTCATTAAGATTTGTAATAATAACAGTTCTTGGCAGAAATCCTCTAATATTCATTTGTCTTTGATTAAGTTTTAAATTGAGCTTAAAATTAAGAGATTTTTGCTATGCTTAGTACTGAATTTTAGACTTAACTTGGGATCCTTTTTCAATAGGATAACTTCTTGAAGCAAAGCATAAATGCATAGAAAGCTCCTGTGTGTCTAGTTTTGGAAATATTCTTTTATAATTATTTTTATATGTCATCTTACTTATTTAAACATTTCTGCAGGTTTTTGTCCTCAGGTTTACTATTTTCTCAAAGCTCAAATACGTCATATAAGCTTACACTCAAGAAAACTGGCTAGAAAAAAGGTAGACAATTAAGACAAAAGTTATACTTCAATATTGCCACAGTATTACATTAATTATATTTTTACGTTGTTTTGATACTATATACTGTGAAGAAAGGTGTTACCCTTTGAGATGCTAGTGCAATCTAAAGCAGCTTTAAAATTAAAGCTATGGAAGATATTTTTAGCATCGAATCTAGTTAATAGTTTTCTCTATCAGGTAGATTTTTATCTCTGCTGTAAAATTAATTCCCTATCAGTTTAAATATTGAAAAATCTGAGTAGAATGATTAAGGATTTTATAAGAAATTAAGGCTAAATACATTTATTAATCTATTATTGAAGTCAAACTAAATACCTCTACATTGTGGTTTTTCTAAACTTTAAACCTGCATTGTGGTTTTCTAAAGTTACTACAGAGATTTTTGTTACTTTTTTTAATACAATAAATAATTTTAAATTAAAATAAATAGACAAACAGACTTTTGGAAAGAATAGCATCCTCCCATCAATCAGCTGCTGCTTCTTCTCAAAGTAAATCTTCCTTGTAGTTAGGATTAAACACAAATCTTATGATTTAACAGACCATAAACAAGGGCTCTTCTGGTCAATCTGATCATCACACTTCTGTCTACTGCAAGCAATTTAAAACAAATCTGCCTTATTATGTAGTCTTGATCAAAATGTAGGAATCGCTTCCTTCGAATATCAACCAGAAAACATTGCTACAGCAAGGAAAGATAATTAGTTGCTAGATGATTACATTTTATTCTTCTCCTTTCTTCACTCTGCAGTAGTTGAGTGAAGTAACCCTACTATATGGCTGTCTCTTCCTCTCTAACCCTACTATGTGGCTCTCCTCAAAACAAAAAATTTCCTAATTTCAAGGCATATTTGCTGAAAATTCCAGAAGACATTATGAAAATAAAAACTGTAAAAGTATGATTAATATGAAAGAAGTACTCTGCTTAATTTAATTGTTTGTAGATTTAACTTTTACCTACATTGCAACATGTTGTTGAAGTATTCCTCGTGAAGCAAATGCTTGAATCCTTATATTGCCTATAAGCAGAACCTGATGCCTTTCTTGGTCTCCAGAATGAGTTAGTTCTCTTAATTTATGCAGACTCAGTTCCATTATATTTCCTTTTATTCAATTTTGCTACTCTGGCTCCTGACAATTAAGCATTATTTTTGCACCCATAAATGTAGTAAGTATCGTTAAAACAGTTTCTAAGAAGTGAACTTTGTAGAGAATTATATGGAAAATATATTTCTACAGATGGCTATATTGCTCAGCGTCTAAAACCCTACCTGCAATGCCTACTAGCACCAGTAATTGCAGAGTCATTGAATTTCTTAATTTGGAGATTAATTTCACATAATCCTGAAGTTCACAGATGTCACTTGTCCTTTGCAATTGTACACACTAAATTCCATCCTACTTTTCCAGATCATTTCTCCAAGATGGCGTCAGATTCAGTTTTATCATGTGTAGTCTATTCCACCATTCAGAAAGAAAATACTGAGTGGAGCTAGGTGCAAGTCAGGTTCTTGCAGAACACTACTTACTATTTCCCTTGGACAATTCTCCAAGAAACTAGTGGTAGAATAATTGAGTAGTATTATTTATCTGCTTATCATCAAGCTGGAGCAGGTGCATTGTTTCATGGGCTTGCTTATAAGATTACTATATGAGAAGCTGATCTATTTCAACTTTTGTAAAAGTTTTTTACTTTGACACTTCTGTTCTTGTTATAGAAAGAAAATAAATTGGCTTGAAATTATTCACTTCTGGCTTTCTCCTTTTTTTTTTTTTTTTTTTTTTTCCTTGTAAATAACTCTTTTTCCAGAAACTTCAAATGGATTGATTATAATCGGTTTCTTTTAAATAAACAAAAAAGGCTTTATCTTTGAGTATATGAATGTAAATAATCATATAAGATATAAAATAATGTCTCCCTTTTCCTATTTTTCCTGTCTTCACTGTCCCATGCAGGTTGTCAAAAAAAAAAACCACCTCCCACTTAGTGATTCAAAGACAGCCTGCTAAAAAATTTTTTGTGAAGTTCCCCAGAGCAATCTTCTATTAAAGCATCTAACTATTTTCTTTCTTGTTTGAATGTTGAAAAATTTACCTTAAACCAAGAAGACATAACTTGAAAACACCACCAAGATTTGAGGCCTACAAGTCTCTCTTTATGCATAAATTCATTAAACAGATTGGTAAAAATGCACACACACAAATTGTTTTCATGAAGGCTGTTTAAATCAAGCTATTGGTGCATTATTTGCAATGTGTCAGAACTGCAAAGTCAAACTCTAACCTGAAAGTCAAGCATCGCATCATGTCACATGTATCACAAGCAACAGAGGTTTGCTGGAGAGAGATATTTCAGGTACAGCTCTGAAGTAAATCGGAAAAATCTTATTGAAAATTTTCTAGCTTTCAAGATCTTTTTGGTGGTTTTTTTTTCCCCTCCTAATACATCAAGCTCAAAGAAAACAACATGAGCATCCATACTTTGTTTACATGACTCTTCCATGATTTATGTGATTGCCTTACTTAACCATGGCCACTAAATATAAAGGATGCATCCACATTTGTGATTGTTTGGGTCAGTAACAGATGGGCTTTTGAAGTGAGTAATCTCTCCAGGGATGTGATTAGAATTCCCATCATGGGAGGTTTTCGAGATGTGATTGGACAGGGTGCTAGGTAATCTCACCTAGGCTCCCTTTCCCGTGAAAGGTTGAACTAGATGGTCTTTTGAGGTCCCTTCCAACCTGGGCTATTCTGTGGTTCTATGATTCATATATGCCTAGCATGTTGCACTACAGTTATTTGTTATTACCATTGCTCTTATCAATTCTCTGTGAACTTCTGTTAATAAAAAAATTGGGGTTTGTGGCATACATCCTATATTCAAATGGGACAAGGATATTTTCTTTATTTCTTTTGATGTCTTCCTGACTAGATGAGAGAAGAAAAGACATAATATGAAGTAGGTAAATTTGGTCATGTTGGAAGTCATTAATTTAAAGATGCCAAATTTATTTTTTTGGAGGTCCTTCATAATTTTAGGTACAGGGCAGGCAGGCTTTATCCTGGTTACAAAGGACTGAAATTTAAAGGAGGATATCCCCTCTTTTAATACATTCACATGTCTTACTTATTTATTTATTTTTAAATAAATTGTAATTAAAATAATATTAAAACCAATCTTAATGTTTTAAGTGTTGTGCTGGGAAAGAAAAAAACCAAAAACCCAACACATTAGTATCATTATACATTTATAAAGAGATAAATGACCCCAATTTAAATTTATTTTGGGGTTTTTTTTAAGAAAATATTAAAAATACTACCATTCTTTTCTATTGTGCTGAATACACAGAAGTAAAGCAGTTCAGCACAACTAAGGTACTATTGGAAATGGAAAAGAAATGAAAGAATGCAAAAAGATATACTTACTTTCCAGCCACAGAGAATAAATAAAGAATTGAATGCTGAATTATGTAATTTACTGAATAATATAAACCTTTAATTTCAAATTACTACTTGCACTACTTCAAAAAGTATTCAAATATTGATTTGTTTGAATAAGGCCTTTATTTTTTCCAATAAGAAAATGGTTTTTACCATTTTTACCTTTTCACCGTTTTACCATTTTACCACTACTTTAATGATCTGTAGGCTAAGAAAACAAGAAAAACCCAAATATATCACCCTTTATTTTAGCTTCTATTCCCTTTCCCATTAGAAAATCTACTAATTATTCACATTATGCCCAAATTAAGTGTCTCATACAGTGAGAGTATACAGACACGTATATATTATTAAATTTTTTTCCCACATGGAATTTATGATAGTCTATGAAATGTTTGCATGAATAAATTAAATATGTCTAAGGGCTTTTAAGCAAATATTACCATAAAATGTTTTAGTAGCTCCCATCAGCATCCTTGGCACATCATCGCTTCCCATCCTAACTAGCCATAATGATTATTGTATCATTATGGTGTTATGCCATGTACGATAAATTTGCACTCAGTATGACACTTTAAATCATAAAAATGTTAAAATTTACCAGATGCTGAACAATTTAAATATAAACCTTTGAGCCAGTGAGTATTTCAGTGTTGCATTTCATATTCATTGGTGAGTATGTACCCATGGACTTCAAGGTGACATAAATGTTGATTGCTTCTTTGTAAACACATTGCCTGCTCTGCATAGTATATTTTTATGGTGAATATATTTCAATAAAAGAATTGATTAAGCCTTTGAAACACTGGTTATCATGTTTGAGCAGCTGTTTGAAAGGGCTATATAGCATTGTGTACATAGCTTTTAAAATAACTATCATAATAAAAAAGTGCAACAGTATTTTACTTTATTCCGTATCGAAATCTCGGTAACTCAAGGGCCTGGGTCTGTAGTCCACACAGACTACTGATGTGAATGAATCCTACCCACACCAGTAGTTTAATTGAAAAGATCGCTAAAGGGAATTGAGAAGAATACAGCAAATACATTTCTGAAAGACATCTTGGGACACATTGGATGCTATTTTGACCTAAACATTGTCAGTATCTAACTTAAAGATTTCTAGAATACTTTGAATGTACAAAAATTAAATTCATTACTGTATTCTGTGAGCATTTTAGAGTAACTTACAGGAAGAATTTTGATTTTTTTCTAACTATTTTCAGCTCTCATTGCAGTGTAGTTAGTCTTGCTTTAGGTTTTTTTTCTGTTTGATTGATTATAGTTTTATTCTTGTTTTTAATGTAAATAAAGATTTTTGTCATTCTTTCTGTGCATTGATGTACCATCAGCCTTCTCTCTAGTAACTTTTAAACGCATCTCACTTTAAGTTCCTACAAGTTTCACAACATAGCAGTGGTAGGTAGTGGACAGCAGGAGATATCAGTGAGTAAATCTATAAAAAGGCAGACCTCAGACATCACACAGTTTGTAGGACAATGACCAGACTAGTCACATCATGCAGTTTTGGATGTGCGTGTTACACAGGAAAGAGGAAGGTTAGCATGAGAAAGTATCAAGAGTGAGTAACAGGTTTAGGAAACCCATGGGAAAGGAGGCTTTGTCAGCTCACTGCTCTTAAAATAACTTGTTTGATTTCCCAAAAACACTGGGGGGAATATATCACTTTATCCTACCTCTGTGTTTCCAATACATGGTGATAAACACGTGTAATTAAATCCATGAGATTTATCCATACACAGTGCTCCTGGGGCACAACTTATATTGTAGAATAGGCAGGCGTCAATATCCAGTTCACATCTTTCACCTTCAAAACCTGCACCACAAAGAGAATGTTTAATCGCAGTTCATTCAGAATATTGACATTATGTCTGTTCAGGGTGTTAGCAGTTAACACCGCTCTACTAGAGTAATTTGACAGTTTTATTTCCTAAACAAAGTGAAAAAGTGGGATTCTTCATAAAAATGTTCATTGCATATGATAAGATATATTGCTACTTTAATGTTGCTATTTCTTAAATATTTGGATGACAGTTTTTTTGTTCTGTTTAGAAAATACAATAACTTTCCAATGACTTACCTATAGGGCAAATGCACTTAAAATGACCTTCATAGTCAATACATGTTCCTCCATTTTCACACGAATTGGTACCACAGTTATCAATTTGCACCTCGCAGAATTCTCCTGGAGTTGAAAAAAAAAATCTTAAAAAGGTTAAGAATTAATATCGTGTTCTTAAAAAAACCCCATGAACCATATTAGTAATATTGGTAAAATAACTATTATTTTAAATAATCTTTCTGGAATATTGGTTAGAATTTAAAGACCTTGAGTAAGTTTCCAGACTTGTTTCTTTCCATTTATATAATAAAAAATAAATTTCAGGATCTTACTCTTTCAATGTTAAAAAACAGTTTTAGATGAGATCCAACTGGGTATATGGAGCTGAAGAGGGAGGATTTTCACTGGAAATAATTATCTGAAATGAAGGGAATACCTCTGCGTTTTCTCCTACTTTTTACAGCTGTATGAGTCAACCCTGATCTCCACTCCAGACTTTTGATCCTATTATGTATATATTTCATTATGTCTTTTCTGGGCTCCATTTTGGCTATGAAAAAGCTAGTCCACATTTGCCTGAGGTAACTTTTAGTGTCATTCCACTGAACAATTACTTGCTCATTTAGCTGAAGACTTTTTTTTAGCTCAGCAGGAAGAAATAACTTATAACTGGACAGTTCTAAAAAAAAAGTACTGGAGAGAAATCTATCTCTGGCAATGTCATAAGAGTCAATAAGGAAGACCATCAGCTTTCCAGCCTTGGAAAAACAAAAACTAAAAAGAAAACACATTAAGGTTTTCTGCTTCTTTTTGGTACTAAAAGCAACATAATGAATTCTGTGTAAAAGTTCGTGAGGTTTTTTTTCTTGTTATTGGTGTGCTATTGTTCCTTTTTCCATGATCTTTTTTTTTTTTTA